>CM070622.1:89717978-90293500 GCA_036346255.1 Ampelocalamus luodianensis | reverse complement strand
AAATATATGCATCTTTACAACTAATCGACAACCTATTGTCATGATTCATAAATACAATTTCTTCCGGTAGAATCTTGGTAAATCAAACGATTTCCTTTTTACCTAGATGGATCATTTTTTTTTTACAGAAAGACGGCAGGGGATGCCTCTACAGTATAAATTAATGGAATAAGTCCACTTTACACCCTTGAACTATGGTCCGAGTCCAAAAAGCACATTCAACTACAAAACCGTTCACTTTACACCCCCAATTATTGAAACCGGAGCAAATCACCCCCTCACCCTAAACCACCCCGGTTTTGGATGATGTGGCATCCACATATACATGTTCCGCTGATGTGGCATACTCATGACGTGTATGCTTAGGTCCACGGCCGCCGCCAGCACCACGAACACGTCCATGCTCAGGTCCATCACCGCAGCTAGCGCCACAAACACCGCCACGTCCTCTGCACACCCGACGTGCACTACCCCGACCTCTACCGTTGGCTTGCTGCACCGCCTCTCGCCCTGCACCGCCGCTGACATCATGAACCCACGGTAGTTCCTCGGTGTGCTGGCCAAGTCACCGCGCCCTATGGGTTGCACCGGCGTGCGCCCAGCTCGAGGCTGCGCGCGCGCTAGGTCGATGGAGAACTTGCCGCCCTTGGAGGCCGCGATGGAGGACTCTGCCAGAGGGACGGCGTGGTAAACGCTTGGGAGGAGGAGCTCGAAGCGGTAGCCAAGGCTCGTGCCAGCACTCGAGGCGGTCCCACGGCTTGCATGCACCATCGCTGGCTGGCCAGAGGATGAGCCACGTGCCCGGGTTGGAGCAGCTCACGCGATCTGTCCCGGCGATGCCACGAACGGCATCACCATCGAGGCCAGCACCATGGGGGAGCCCAATAGGTCATGCACTGTCACTGACCACCCCTTCCGCTCCCTGCCTGCCGCCTCCCGCTCCGGCTGCACCACCGATCTCCGCAAGTCGTTGTTCTTTGCGGCGGCCGAACTTGCGGTGAACATTGGTTGCTTCATGCGCCCCACACCAAGCACTGCGGGCTGCACTCGGCTCATTGTCAAACTCAAACACGGTGGGGTCGAGGTCCACGCGGACGGTGAGGCTCGGCTCGCGGCCACGGAGGAGCCCTTGCCGCTGCGCTTGCCAATGGAGATCCAACCGTTGTGCGGCACCGCAGGCTTGGCCTTAGCGCCCTTGAGGTCGAGCGAGATGGTGGCCTTGCCAAGCAGCTGGCCAGAGCTGACGCCGCAGGTGGTCCCCTTACGGCCTGCATAGACCACCACCTTCAGGCTCATCGCCCCGCGGGAGGGGGAGAAAAGCGACGGCTTCCGAGCAAACCACTCCAGGTCGGCTTTGGACAGGTGGAACACGGCAACCAGGCCCTGGTTGACGCTGGCGTCTACTCGCCCATGTCAGAGAGCACTAGCGGCGTAGCGGCGGTCTGGCACGACATCTTCCCAAGCCGGATCTTGCAGTAGCACGACGAGGTCGACGGGACCGGCGGAGCGACCAACATTCTAAGTGCGAGGTTGCTGACCAACACCCACACGAACGGGCATGGGTCCATGGCGCCTCCTACCGCGCCACACCTCCTAAAATCCGCACCATGAAATTTTCTCTGATCCGATTGGATTGGTAGCGATGGATGCAAGGGCGAGACCTGAGAGAGCGAGAAGAAGGGCATGAGTATGCCACATCAGCAGAACATGTACATGTGGATGCCATGTCATCCAAAATCGGGGTGGTTTAGGGTGAGAGGGTGATTTGCTCCGGTTTCAATAATTGGGGAGTGTAAAGTGAACGGTTTTGTAGTTGAAAGTGTTTTTTTGGACTCAGACCATAGTTCAAGGGTGTAAAGTTGACTTATTCCTAAATTAATTAATAATAAGGATATAAATAATTACAAGTAGATTATTCATAATGTACAATCCCTCACCGAGGGACAAAATTAACGCAAGGAACCTATGAGAGCCGCTGGGCGATTTAACTTGTAATGCTTAACCTTCCAAATGGTCATAGCATCACAAGAGAAATATCCTGCTCTTGGTGTATTATGTACCTCCTAGGAGCAGTACACTTACACCTTCACAAACATCTAGCCATACACAAGTTATTATAATTCCACAATCTTCATAATTTACAACATAATAAACATACAAGGTCCAGTTTTCATACATAGGGCCGATCGGCCAAATAACATGATAAAATATTAAGTACGCAGTAGAAAACAGCGAGTAAACTAAAATAAAATCAAGAATTAACCAGCATTAAAGTCCCAATGGCTTGCCATAACCCGCAGGGCAACCAACTGGGTTAAACCTTAGCAAATCGATGTTTCCTGCACATCTTTCCTTACCCGATTCGATCTCAGCACCTATTGTCCAGATCAGTAAATAAGAACAAACAGTGAGTACACGAATGTACTCCGCAAGACTTTACCAAGCCTATACATAGCTACATGCAAGCTCTACTCAATGGAGAAGGCTATAGGGTTCATTTTCAGCACGAAGCAACCTTTCAACTGAAATACAAGTAGTAGATTTAAATTGCAAGTGAGCAAACATTTTTAATACTTCAAATAACAGTGAGTAATTAACAGTAGACAACAATTAACATCTACAGGTGGCTACCCCTGCAGCACACAAACATAGCATGAGAATCCACTCTCAATACCACCCGATCAAGTTTTAAGTTTAAATTCTAAAATATTGAGTCTAACTCTTGCAAAACCTAATCCATCATGTCCATAATTAAGGACTTGTCTATTCGAATAGATTAAACCCTGCAGGGGTGTACAACTTTACTCACATGCCAGACCGCTCCTTTTCTAGGCCATGAAGCACACTTCCGAAGGTATACCGGCAGAGCTAAGTCCTACGAGACGCTTTCCAACGAAATGTATTAGCTAAGAGCTGCCCTATGGGTGAAACCATCCGTGAACCGCCCTTGTGTGTGCAGATGGGGGCTCCCATAGAGGACACATACGTTGTGTCGGAGCCATCGGTAAAGCATCAACAACTACCGATCCTCCTTAGGCGTGGGAACCTACCTGGAATTCCACCCTGCACATTCCAACAACAACAGAATATTTTTCTCCCTAACATCTACCACCTGCAGCTCAGAGTTAACACCTAACAAAGTACTAAGTCAAGAGGGGCCCCCATAATCCCCTCATGTGAATGCACGCAGTAATGCTTGGATCAGTGTGACGCAAGATGTTTGGTCCTTGTTGACTTGGGAACGAACCACACACCCAACAAACACACCATTTAACCATCTGCCCAAGTCTAAATCGTTTTATTTGCACTTTTAGTTTTCAAATTATGATAGCACAACGTGCTGGACATAGCATGATAAAAAGATGATTTATGTGATCAAGGTCATCGACGAAGTCGACAACCGCCCAATCTACCAAAAGCTAAGCATTGCTAAGCATCACATCGAATAAGCATAAATAGATCATATAACATCCACCGAGCACTAATCATTAGTGGGAATATCAATTTAGGCTAGTGGCAGGGGATGAACAATTTTAGGGAATTCATGCAATATGATTAGCTACCTCTAAACGACAAAAATAACTTGACAAATAAAGCATACATACATACAGTTGCAAATAAGATAATAGTTTTGAATATAATAGGATCAACATGATCAAATGATGGATGATTGCCTTTGCTTGCTGGAACTCTAGACATTCTCACAAACATTTCAGTTGCACTCCCGAATCACCGTCATCTAATGAAAAGAATCGATAAAGCGAATGCATCAAATAAACACCAAAATTCTAAAAGTCTCCAAAAATTATGAAATTAATATAGAAGATAGATTATGATTTTATATGAATTTAGGAATAAAAATAATTTGATTTGGAGTTGGAATGTGAGAGTTATGCCCTAATCATTTTTTGCCACGAGAGAAATTCAGAGAGAAAAAAGGCTTTGGTTACTGTAACTGAATTCAATTATATTTTGTGAAATTTTCTAGGATAGTGGTGGAGGCAACAACTACATGGTATGAAAGAGAATAAAATTTATGAACAAAAAAATTGGATTCATACCATTTGGAGTTCATATGAATTTTCTATGTATTTTCAAAGTTAAATGAATTTTTAGTGCAAAAATATTTTTTTTTCTAAATTTAATTCTAATATCGAAACTTTCTCTGATAGTAACTTGTTTCAAACCTATTACAAGTTAAAATACAATAAAAATGGAAACCAACAAAATGTGTTTGACTCATTTTGGAGTTAAAATGAATTAGTTATGAATTTTTGAAGTTATTTGAATTTACAATGCAAAGTTAATTCATTTCGATAATTAAAATGGAGTTAAATACTTTTCTTACACGCTTGAGTTAGCCACGGTCACTGTCGGTAGGACCGTGGTCTTAGCTGACCTAGTCGACGCTGACTCGGTCAAAAAGGCCAAGGACCCACGCGTGAGCGACTTAAGGCTAAAACCATATTTTAATACTTGGCAATAACTGTTTATCGAGCCTATGTGTCAGTGGACAAGTGATAATTAAAGCACCTCTTAACTGCCGCTTAGCCTTAACTAACCCTAATCCGATAGTAATCAATGCTTTAGACAAAGATTAGGGATTAATGATTACAGTGTTGTCTGTTTTTGGACAGGACAGAGCGCTCTCGGGTGTTGGCTTCTCTAGCTAATCGCCGGTGATAGGGGGTGCGGCGGTGGCTAGGAGAAGCAAAAATGGGACCGGGGAGGAAATACAACCCTGTGGGTGGTGGTGTTGCGGCAAGAAGTGGTCGGTTGCGGTGCGGCAGGGCACGAGGCGGCCGGCCGTGGTGGTGACAAAGTGAGGTGGCACGAGGGCGAATTAGGGGAGCACAAGCACACAAGGGGTACATGGAGCATGTAGGAGGGGTCGGTGAAGGAGGGGAAACACCGAGGTGAGCTGACGGCATGAGCCTCGGGCGGCACAGGGGTGTCACCGAGGAGGGGTCGTTGTGGAAGGAGAGGGCAAAGGTGAGTGGTGGGGGAAGGTTAGGGAAGTCCAGGGGATGCTCTTGGCGAAAGGAATCGAAGAGAGGATCATCGGAGAGCTAATGGCGCTGGCGGTGACGATTTTGGCCGTGTATGGGGAAGATGATAGTGGCACGACATTTCTTCGGGTTAAGGGCCGAATTGACAAGGGATTAATGATCCAAGGGGGGTAAGAACACGAGGTGACATAGATACTTAAGTAAGGGCCTCACCGGTTTGGCCGGAATGACAAGGGAATGCGACGGCCGTGAACCGAATGCGGTCGGACATGAGGAAGAGGCCAGTGATCTCGGAGCTTGGCTACAATGAGAGATAAAGGAGGTGAGGGATAGCAAGAGGACAACAAGGCGAACTATAAGGACAAGAAGATGTGGCCCGAAGTTCTTCAGTGTGACTGGTGAGCTTGGAGGCAGGCGCAGCCATGGCCGAGAGTGGCAATCGGGATTTAGCTCGAGTGGTGCTCGGGGAGGAGGAGGAAATGGAAAGGGACGGTGGGGAAGTGAAAAGGGTCTCTTGGCGCACTTGTTGCTCCATTATATAGGCATAATGGGGCAGAGAAGGAGGTGTGCTTGGAGATGTGCTCGGTGCGGTAGTGTCGATGCGGCATGGGCGTGGCGCTAGCATTGACCGGGAGTAGGCGGGGAGAGGACAGGGTGGCGTGATAGCGGCATGGGCAAGGAGGAAAATCGCGGTGTTTGGCCAAGACCGAGGAAGCTTGGCTAAACCGGTGCGCGCACGGTGTCTTTGGCGGTAGCGTAGAAGCGGCGCGCGTGGGAGAAGATGCTGTCGGGTTGGCCCGACAGTCGATGTGAAGGGAAAAGAAAATGGGGTCTTCCAGATTTTAGAAATAGGCAGAGGGTGATTAGGTAAATTTTAGAAATAGCTGTCGAACTACAAAAATAAAGAAATTTTTAGGGGAGGTTGAAAATATAGAGAAGGTTACTTTGTAAATTTTCTAGGGTTTTACTTGAAGTACATTTTCGTCTAAAATTACTTTAAGTTCCCGTGTTTGATGTTTGACTTTCAAATCTCTACTTTGACTGACTGTTTTAAAATAGCAAATTAATTCTAAAAATTGAGAAATTTTGTAGGTGAGTTTCTTGAGTAGCCCATAACCTAGGAAAAAAATTTCCAAGTAGGGATTACTAGATTTGTTTGCATTTTAAATTCAAATTCCAATTTGAACATGCAAATTAAAAAGGGAACCAAATATCCTCCAATCTTTTTAGAAAACTTCAAACAAGCATAACAGAATAGATAAAATCAAAATAAAAATATTCCCAATTATGGGTCATACTATATTTTCAAAATAAAAATCAGTTTGCATTTATGATCTAGAGAGAATATATTTTCAAGTTCGGATTTGAGATTGCTTTTGAAATTACCTCAAGCATTCTAGGAGCTTTTGAGGTTTTACTATTTTTAAGATAAATTCCAAAATACTTCCCACACTTGAGACCTTTTTAGTTTTGCCCTAATTCAAATTGGGCTTTTGAATGGGAGAAGGAGTATTGGATTACTAGGTTTACATTCTAGTCTTCAAAATGAAAGGATTTTCAATATAGGGATTATACTCCACTCTGAACTAAGTTTCAAGATCTTGATAAAATTCTATTTTGTTTTAGAAAATTCATCTCCAAAATTTGGAAGACCAGGTTTCAACCCATTTGCTTTGCAACAAAAAGTTTTTAAAAAGTTCAAAATTTTACAAATGCACATTAGATGCTTAACTAATCCAACTTAGGGATTTTGGGCTGTTACAGAACCTAGCCAATCAAAGATAAGAGCTTTGGAATCATCATTCACTCTACACACAAAGAGAGCTACTTCATTCCTAAATTGAATTTGTTGAGGAACCGTCGCTGGCGAGTCTAGTCTGAACGATTACTTTGTAGACAAACTCAGAATTGTAAGAACACAAGAACAGAATAGTATATTGAACACAGAAATGAGGGGACTTCTGACTTCTCTTTATTGATCTTCTGTAAAACTGTGGTATAATTGTTGGGATCCCCCTCCTTTATATAGGCTACTGGATGGATGAGGAGCCTACCATGGGCCAGGACTATCAGCCTGGGCTCGATTTCTTAACACTCCCCCTTGGGCACTCATCCGTCATGTTCATGTTTGGTTAAAACTACATAAAAACCTAGTGAAAAAAATTTAAAGAAAGAGTACAAGAAACATGTTCTATTGTGCTGCACGAATTGCCTCGTTAAAAACCTTAGTCGAGAAACTTCAGGAAAACTCGTCAAGGGAAAAGACTACAATCCACCAAATTTTATTTAATCTCTAGGATTTATTCTTTGGGTACTCGATCTTCGTGATCAAGTTTCAATAATGAGTTTGTGAAGATTCTCCTCCTGAATTCTGCACTTCTCTAAGTCTCATCATTCCAATTCCACGTATGCATTTTTCAAGACTAGATGTTGGAAGTGATTTAGTGAATAAATCTACAAGATTTTCACATGACTTAGTATGTAGTACTTTAATTTCATCTATCTTTGCAATTCACGAGCATAGAAGAACTTGGGGTTGATATGCTTTGTGAGTTGACTCTTCACATAACCCATCTGCAATTGTGCAACACAAGTTGTATTATCTTTATAGATAATAATAGGGAGGGTTGCGCGGTATTCAATCCACATGACTGCTGGATATGATTAATCATCCACCGAAACCAAACACATTCTCGTGAGGCCTCGCACAATGCTATGATTTCCGAGTGGTTTGTTGAAGTCAATAAAAGATTTGCTTAGATGATTTCTATGGAATTGCAGTTCCACCACACAGAAATACATAGCATATTTGCAACTTGGTGTATGCGAGTCTGACAGGTACCCAGCATCTACATAGCCACTCACAAACATGTCTTGGTTCTTCCTGTAGAACAGACCAAGTTCTTTGCTTCCTTGGAGGTATCGAAAGATATCATTTACTCCCTACCAATGCCTTTTAGTAGGTTCTACACTATACCTTGCTAATAGGTTCACGACAAATGCAATGCTGATCTAGTACAGTTTGCTCAATACATGAGTGTTCCTATTGTACTTAAATATGGGAATTCCAGTCCCAAGACTTCCTCCCCCTCTTCTTTAGGTTTGTACGGGTCCTTGTCTTGCTGCAAAGATCTCCCGACCATTGGCACTTTCGAAGGGTATGCATTTTCAAAGCCGAACCTTTCAAACATCTTCTGAGTGTAGGCTGACTGATGCACTAATATTCCTTCAAGGATATGCTCAAGTTGCAAGCCTAGGTAATATTTGGTTTTACCAAAATCTTTCATTTCGAACTCTGACTCTAGGTGAGAGTTTGCTTTCTTAATTTCTTCCAAAGTTCTGATGATATTCAGATTATCTTTATATACTGAGATTATACAAAATCCATCCTGAGATCGTTGTATAAATACAGGGGTTATTCTCATTGTTTGTGTAGCCTTTCTTGCATAGAAAGTCACTTCAAGCGATTATACCACATCCTGCCTGATTGCTTAAGTTTGTACAGTGATTTTCTAAGTTTCACACTATACAGATTTCTATTTGCTCTGTCTTAGTTGGGACAGGGATACATTCAGGTACCTTCATATAAATGTATGTCGGTGTTTTAGAACCGATCTTACGTAAAGATTGTTTGATTCGGGGGGTCTCCACAATTGATCACACAGACGAAGAAGACACGGGGATTTTTATACAGGTTCGGACCTTCTCCGGTGAGAATAACAACTCTACTCCTGTGTATCTTGTATTTGCTCTTTGGATTACAATCGAATAAGTATTTTCCTAACTGTTCTCCAAAGAAGGCTCTATTTCTTCTTTGCCCAAAAAGCCTCTCCCTCTATCTCTAACAGATACCTATTTATACTAAGCAATAGTGGACGTTGTCCTTCCAGGCTAATTAGTCGCTCATTATTATGTAATAATGAGAGTAATTACCGAGTAGTAACCTCCCATGTTGTCAATTAGTTACGATCGGAGATAGTGGAATTATCTGATTATGTCGAGAGATAATGCGTATTTTGACCGCTTAGATTCTCAGCGTTTAATGGGCGTCAAGCGGGTGGGTCGATGAAGTCGTGAGGAACGATGCGAGCCCGATCATAGAAAAACTTACGACCGGACATACTGCGTAGCGATCATACCATAGTCGTAGAAGAGCTTACGACGGTAGTAGTCGTAGCGATTATACCAGTCGTAGAAGAGCTTACGACCGGGGTAGTCGTAGGGATTATCCGTGGTCGTAGAAGAGCTTACGACCGGGGGTAGTCGTAGGGATTATCTGTGGTCGTAGAAGAGCTACGACGGGGGTAGTTGTAGGGTGGTCTCGACTTCGACTAGTTCTTCCCTTTTGACATTCTAAGGGTATGTCTTATGGCGTCATATTTCTTGATTATGGAGTAAATAAATGAGGATTACTTAGATCCTCGTCATCTAGCCCCCCAGCTTCAAGTGAAAATAACTTACTTGAGTGGAGGGTCGTAGGCGATCCTTTGACCACTAAGGGTTGCGTTAGGAAAGCGTTGAAGGAAAAACTCTTCAACCTTTGTTTCTCTCGACCGGAATATGCTTGATCGAGGTAATTGGTTTAAGGTTGTCACGACTACGAGATGTCTTACGACTTCGAAGCCGTCGTAGCCTTAAAACCGGAAATAAGGTTTTTCCCGGTTTGGTTTTTCACTTGACCCGGGAGTCAAGATGGTAATTTCACTTGAGGTGTGAAAAGGTGTCTTGGGACTTTCCATTGGGCGGGTAAAAAGCTGTCCGTTGAAACGATTCGGCGGTGGCGGTCGTTGGGATTCTGACGTTTCATCTCACATGCGGTTATAAAGCGGGCGCGAGGAAGAACTTAGGGTTCTTACCTTTTACCCAACGATCTATTGCTTTCTTGTTTCTTCCATTGCGGTGACTCAGTACATTTCTTGAAGCTTTCCCAACCTTAAATCCTCGTTCTTGAGAAAAAAATGGCGAGGATTGTCTCTGAATGGGCCGAGTCGGAGATGGGCGATGCAAAAATGATCTTTGATCGCCGCAGAAGATCCCGAGGGTCTTCGTGACTTGGATGCGGCGAATGGCGCGTTGGCCTTCGGGAGAGGTAGGCCAAATTCCGTCTTCGAGCTTCTTGTGAGTGTGGCCTTCGATTGCTGCTCACCCTTTCCTCACGCTCGTACTAGAGCACTTGAGGTGGAATTAGTGAATCTTGATCATAATTCCATTACGATGTTAAGTGTATTAGTGTCTTGGTGTGAGGCCTACCTAAAGATTCGGCGGACCTCGAAATTCGATATTATTATGGAATGGCTGCAAGGCCGAGATCGGTGGTAAGCTGTGATGCAGCTCCATGACAACAAGTCGAAGGAGTATATTGGATGTTTACGATGCGTCTGGCGGGTTGGAAGAAGAGGTGGTTCTCTTTGGGAGGTTACCGGGAAGATAGCCTCTCGTTCGTTGGACGAGCCGCAAAGCGATCTTCTTCACGGGACTCGACTCGATAATCTCGGCCAGGATAGCTCCCTATATTCAAGCTATCAAAGACTTGAAGTCGGAGGGGCTCACGGTTGGCACGTGGTGAAGGACTTCATCACGCTACTGGATTAGTCCTTTGAAGACAAGGGTCCCTCCCATGTGGAGATACTCGGGAAAGGGCGACCCAACCGGGGACTACAAGGGCGGTGAGTAGAAAGACTTACTCTTTTGGTTTTATCCTTGGTTAACCCTGATTTAGTCATTTTAATCGAATTGTCCATATTGCGGATCTTTCGCGGCGGAGGTTGGCGCTGCGTGTCGGCTCATCTGCGAGAAGCATCCGTCGAATATGGCGGCCCCTCAAATCCTCGCGGTTTTGACCACGGAGGAGAAAGAAAGGCGCTAAAGGTAATCAAGCGACTACGCCTTTAGGTGTTTTATTGTCGTAGAATAGTATCACGACTAGCTGATTTGTCGTAGAAAAACTTACATTTGGCATGCGATCGTAGAAACACTTACGGCCGGATGTAATCGTAGAATAACTTACGATTAGACAATGTCGTAGAAAAACTTACGACTTAACGTAATCGTAGAATGACTTACGATTAGATAAAGTCGTAGAAATACTATAATTTTGAGTGATCATACTGACCACTTTTCTCCTTCTTCAGAGAAAGTTGGCATGGAGAACCGCAGAGACGACGAGGAAGTCGGTGGTGGTTGTAGGGCGACTCTGTGACAGTCGTGAAGTCCCCTCCATCTAAGCGCCGGCGGCAAAAGTCGGTGACAAGGGGTTCGAGTTCTGCTCCTCCTGCTCCTTTTGCTAAGTTTGCCGCAGACATAGCGCGGCAAGAAAGAGAGCGAAGAAGGGCTCTTGCCCTTAGCGCAAGGTCTCCAAAGTTAAGGTACCTTTCTACTACGATGACAAGTCCTTGCGATTTACGCTTCTCGCGGCTTTGTAAGACAACTAGAAAAGGAGAAGCGGAAGGAGTTCATGTCTTTGTGAAGGAAACCTGCTGCTCGGTGGAAGCGAAGCCGAGGCGGCATTCTCGGGGTGGTCGAGGCCGATCTCGTCCACGGGAAGTCGGGAGGAGATGACTCTGTTGCCCGAGTGCATCTCAACCAATGGCGGTTGAGAAGAAATCAAAGAAATCTTCCGTTGGGAAGGTCGCTCCCAAATTTGGGTTAGGTCCAGTATACAGGTATGTAAAATAAAACACATAAGTGTGATGACTACTTACTGCTTTATTTGTTGACTTATTGTTGCGCTGCGATTCTCGGCCGCGTCTTGACCCCGGGGAACTCTCATAGAGGATCCGTTATCACCCTTCAAGCGAAGGGTGCGACAACGACGATGGCGAAGATCTAGCTCATCACTGCTGCGAAGAGGCTGCGATTCTTTGAAATCGCTATGAAGGCCTATGATGTTGAAGTCGCTCGACATGCGGGTATCGTAGAGACGTGATGGAGGCCATACAAGCCTCGAGGAGGCGGCGAGGCGGAGGCGGCGGCGGCGGCGGCGACCGCCGTGCGGCAAGGAGGTCGTTGAGGATGTTCCCTCGGCCCTCGGTGTAGTTCCGTCCGCAGTCGAGGAAGAGGAGTATTTCAACTTTGCTCGACTTCTTTGGCCCCGACTCTATCGTAGGATCTTACGCCTCGCTCCGCGATCGCGTTCCCCACGATAGCATTGTCAATTGCGGAGCGTGTTTGACAATGAGCGACTGAAGGGTATGGTAGAAGCGAGTCGAGGAGATGGATGGTGAAGGATCCATCACGAATAGTCTCCATGTTTGCTTGGTCAAGCATGAGCGTAAGTATTTATCGATACTCACTTAGGGTTTTATCTCTTTATCTTATCGTTTCTCTCTTTTGAGAGCCCTTGAGCAAGTCGCTACGATTTGCGAGTACAATCGACAACTTGTCAAGCCGACAAGAAAGGCAACACTCTGCGAATAGCGCGAGAGGTGGTGAGTGACACTTGTAACCAGTTGTCGTAGAAAAACTTACGACTTACACTAGTCGTAGAAAAACTTACGACTAGGGGGTGGTCGTAGAATAACTTACGACTACCCATTGGTCATAGAAATGCTTATGACCACTTGTTTTCATGTCTGCTCTTTTATATTTGCAGGTTTAAGAGCGGCGAAAAGACCTTGGTTGATTCGCTCGACTTTGAAAAAGCCGAGTCAAAGAAGGCGAGGACAAAGTCAACGACCTCTTGAAGAAGCTTCAGGAGGCTAACTCTGCAACTAAACAGTTGCAGGAAAAATTAAATAATACGTATTACTACGACTGCTTCTGATCTTGGTTTCTGCATCTCTTTGCTTTTTGACCTCTTATTCTTTTGTAGAAAAAGAAGTCGAAAATAAGACTCTTCAGTCCAAAATGGGGCTCTCGGATGAGGTTAATGAGAAGACCTCCGTTGTCCGCGAAATCTCCCGGATCGCGAAGGAGAAAGACCAAGAGATTGAGAACTTGGGTTCTCAATTAGCTGGTAAGTAGAACTTTTACTTGCTATTTATTCATTCTATCTTCTCATAGAATCGTTTTCTTATTCAATCCTCGCTCTTATCGGACCGATTGGTGAAATAAAGCGACTCCATGAGGCTTCAACTTATTCCCGGAGAGACAAAATCAATGAAGATCAATCTTCAAGATAATATCTCATACGAACAATGTACTCGATGGGCTTCGTGCGGGAGGGTTGTTCCTCGTGACGACACGATGGCGCTCATCACGAGTGCCATTGGGAACAAGTCGGTACTCGAGCGAGATGATATCTACTCGAAGGCCAATCGAGCGATTCAATAAGGGAAGCGGTCAAAGGAGCTGTGAGTTTTGTTTTAGCAAAACTCAAGGCGCGATCTAACCTTAATCTTCATTACATTGAAGCCGACTTGATGCCACCAATCTGAAGCCGAGAAGGCGATCGAAGAGATGCGATCGGTTGGCGAGAAGGTCGCAGAGGAGATGCGAGATAGAATCTCCCTAGACAGAGTAGTCTTGTAATATATTCTTGTATAAACAAGTCTTTTTTGGTGGTGACGCCTAAATATATGATCCTTTTTCCTGCAAATTATCTTGTAGAGTAAATAGTAACTCGTAAGATAAAAGAAGAAATAGTTAGACCGGATATGGCGATTCCTCCTTCCTTAAGTATCTTTCTGCGAATCATCTCATAGAGTAGTTAGTAACTCGTAGGATGATATCTTTAGAAAAAATTAGACTAAGAAATGAAGTCATGTTTATAACTTTATCCTAGCCCCCGGCTACTTACTTAGTTTATTTTCAATAAACTAGGTAAGTAGTAAAGAAAGGGTTCTGGAAAGACATAGAGGTTTGTTCGTCTTAGAGTTGTCAAATATCGACTTGTTTGCACTAGTCGAAAGAGTAGAAACAGATTGACGCTAGGAAGTTCCCTCTAGTGGGCAGGACCACGTGCAGAGAAAAAAAGGCTTCGACTAGGTGATGTTACCATCTCCGACCAGATTAATTAACTCGATAATGACGACTAGAGCGAAACAATCTTCTCGAGTACCTTAAGGATTCATTCGGCTACATTCATCTTTCGGACTTAGTTGTTACGGCGGCAAAAAGTAGGAAGCGAGCGACATTAGGAAGTTCCGTCTAGTGGCGAGAACCACGTGCGAGACGGAGAGGCTTCGACTAAGTGTGTTTCTTCCTTCGACCAGTAAAACTAATCAAGTTATTTGAAAAGGTAGCCGAATGCATCTCGAAGAAAAGGTTACTCTTCTCAGTTTATTTTTCGAAATAAGCTAAGGTGATATGAATTCACTTAACAACTTTCGACCATTTTTACGAGCTCAAAAGCTTTGTCTTGATTGTTTAAGAACGAAGCGATATTAGGAAGCTCCTTCCAGTGGGCATAACCACATGCGAGAGGAGAGACTTGACTAAATGTATCGTCCTTTGCTAACCATTATGCAGGAAGGATGAGAGAAAAAATGGTCGAAAGGATAAAGCTAAATTCAAAATAGACAAAAAGATAGGGAGAACTTTGTTGCTTTATTGCCGTTGAAGTTTGTTACACATAAAATTTGCGTGTGGTCAATGTTCCAAGAATTAGAGAACACGGCCGTCTTCCATTGCAAGTCGTCACCGATCCGGACGCGTTACCGACCACGGTGTAAGGACCTTCCCACTTGGGGAAAGTTTGTTCGATTAGGCGGGATTGGATAAGTCTCAATACCAAATCACTGCGGCGAGGTGCGAGGTTGAACCTTCGATCATAGTATCTGCGCGAGGCTTGTTGGTAGGCTGCGGAATGGAATAAAGCTTTGTTCCTCTGTTCTTGAGCGAGTTGATGTAAATGCGCTCGAAGATGTTCTTGAGCGAGTCGTGAAACTTGTCGACTCTTTCGACTGATCTTAATTTACGGAGGAAGCATGGCTTCAACACAAAAACTAGAAAGAAAGGTGTTTTCCGTGGCTCGGCTAGTTGTCATCTGGTGCCCATATCTGAAGGTAATTCTGTACCCAAGCCCCGGCGCTTTACGGTGATCGAAGACTCGGTCTTGATTCCCTTCATTATCGGCGTTCGCTCTCTCGATTGCTCCGTTGCTTTGGGGATGTGCGCGAGGTGTAACACAAGCGAGTTCCCAACTCGTCGCAAAATTCTGAAATTTTGCGCTTGTAAATTGTTTACCGTTATACGTGATAATTCGACTTGGTACTCGAATCGAGTGATCACGCATCTCATCATGAACCGTTTCTTTGCTTCGTTGTTATCGATCCACGAGTTGGCTTCTATCCATTTTGTGAGCGTATCAATAGCCTGAAACAGGAACTCGAAACCTCCCGGAGCTCAGGTAACGGTCCTAGGATATCGAGACCCCAAGTTGCAAAAGGCCATGACAGAGGAATTGTTTGCAACGCTGGTGGTTGGTGTATTTGCGGCTATGAAACGACACTGCACACATCTTTTAACCATCTCCTTGGTATCGTAGAGGGTCATTGGCCAATAAAAACCTTGTCAAAAGCTTTACCAACCAAAGTTACAGCAGGAAGCATGAGTTCCACAGATCCTCCGTGTATGTCGTGAAGGAGTTTTAATCCTTCACTTTGCGGAATACATCGCATGAGCACCCCTTGGGTTCCTCTTTTATAAATAACACCTTCGACCAAAGTATACATTTTGGCTTTTCGGGATAATCGATCGATTCTAGATCGTCATCAGATGAGAACCCTCTTGAAGATACTCATAAATGGCGTCATCCATGTATCTTCGTACTCTAGAGAGGTGTTTCTATAGAAGGTGTCTCGGCTAAATCGACTATGGGCGGTTTAGGCTGTTCGAGAACACCCCTTCGGTACTACGGATCAAGAGGAAGCTAGGCGAGGCGGTTGGTGCGAGGAAATTATCCTTCGGGGATAAATTGTACCTCAAAGCCCAAAAGTGTTTTCTAACTTTCGTACTTCGATAGGTGCAGGACATGGTCGAATTGGAGCACCGTACTCCTTTCCGACTTGATTCACGACTAGTGAGAGTCTCCTCTTACGAAATCGTCGAATCGAGAGTGCTTTCGCAACTCGTATGCCGACTAGCAAACCTTCGTACTCGCCACGTTATTAGTGGCACGAAAGTTTAATTGTATGGCATACTTTAAGGTTTCTCGGTAGGAGATTCCAGACCACCCGACCCTGAGCCACTTATCGTAAGTGACCCGTCAAAGTACATCATCCAGCGATCGTGGAATCGTCTTGGGGATCTGAGCGAGTTCGAGATTTGTCCATCGGCGACAAAGTCGCCAAGATCCGGGATTTAACGGCCGTTTGGGACACGAAAGTGATGTCGAGCGCCCAAGTTCGACCGACCATTTTGCCATGCGTCCATTGTTCCCTAATGCGGAGGATCGCTCCCAAGAAACTCGGGCGGCACAACTAGTTTGTGCGTCGAAAATAATCCGCAGCTTCCTCGAAGACATGAGGAGGTATAAAGAAGTTTTGAACACGAGGGTGCGCTCCTTGGGTCGTGCAAAACCTCACTCCGCGTAGTATCTTGGTCGTTGTATGTTCTCACGTTCTCGACCAACCTTCGCTTCTTGCTGTGGCGTGGCGGCTAGGTAAATTAGGCGTCTCTCTAGCCGGAAACTAGGGCAGAGCACTCGTAAGATACCTCTTGACTTCCTCGAAGGCTAAGTTAGCCTCTTCGACCATTGAAACCTTCATGTTTCCTTAGAAGTTTGAAGAAAGCGATCCTTTTTCTCCCGATCGTGCTATGAAACGACTTAAAGCCGCCATGCACCACGTAAGTTTTGGACTTCTTTTTTTGTGGTCGGGGGCATCCGAGTGATGGCTTTGATCTTTTAGGTTTGCTTGATTCCCGTTCGAAACCGTGAATCCAAGCAATTTTCTGAAGAGACCCGAACACACACTTCTCGGGATTTAGTTTCAATTGGTGTTTTACGAGGTTGTCGAAAGTCTCTGCAAGTCTGTGATATGTTAAGTCGTTTGGTGCTTTTACGACTAGGTCATCAACATAGGCTTCCAAATTTGACCTAGTTGAGGAGCGAAAGTCGTTTGCATCAAGCGTTGAAAGAAGCTCCAGCATTTTTAGGCGAATGACATTTTGACATAGCAAAATACTCCAAGCGGTGTAATAAATGCGGTCTTTTCTTCATCTTCTCGATGCATCGCGATCGATGATAACGGTATGCATCTAGAAAAATCAACATTTCACATCCTCGATGAGAGTCAACGGTGATCGATGCGAGGTAAAGAAATCATCTTTTGGACAAGCTTTATTAAGATCGATAAAGTCTACGCACATCGCCATTTGCCGTTAGACTTTCTAACCATTCAGGTTGGCCAACCACTGCGGGTGGTTGACTTCTCTTATAAAGCTGCTTTAAGCAACTTGTCCAATTCGACCTAATAGCATCTCGTCGATCGGGGCAAATCTCAGTAACTTTTGTTTCTGGGTAGTTTATCGGTGTAAAGCTAGCATGTGCTCGATCACATTCCTTGGGACTCGGGCATGTCGGATGCTAGCCACGCAAAGACATCGCGTTGCAGGAGGAAGGTGATGAGGCGTCTTCCTATTTAGGTCGGAAGAATCCCCAATGCGAGCAGTCTTGAGGGTTCCTCTGCGTCGGAGGAACCTCTTTGACCTGATCGTTCGGCTTAGGTGCGATTTTAGGCTTCGACTTGCTAGTCAAAGGTGACTTTAAATCGAGTTGGTAGTTGTCCAACCATCTCAAGGAACGACGGTCGCGAGAATCGCCATCTTCTTGTCACAATATATTGTGATCACTCCTTTGGGACACGGCATCTTAAGACATTGGTACCCATAGTGAGTAGCTATGAAAAATTTTGCGAGTAGGTCGATGCGAGTATGGCGTTATATGCGTGTCGAAATCGACTACATCAAAGGAGACTTTCTGTCACGAAATTGCTTGGTGATCCAAGCGTTAAAGGAAGAGAAACTTGACCAATGGGTTTGGCGAAGACCGATGCGATTCCATGAAATGAATATCGTCACCGGTCTTACCTTTGTCCGGGTACTTGCATCTCGTCGGTGCTCGTAAGCGATATATTTAACAAGCTTCCACCATCAACTAAAACTTGATTGACTCGACAATTGTTGATGGTGGGTTCGACTCGATCGAAACCGACTGGTCTAGTCGAAGGTATCGGACAATCACCTTTCTCGAAAGAAAGGGTGATTTCACCACTTGATAATTTATTGACAAGAGGAGAGTCGATTGTGTTTACCTCACGTTCGATTGCTTTGTTGTCTTCGTGATTCGTATCAAAGACCCCATAGATGTGATCAATGGTGTCTTTGCGGGTCTGGAACGGCATCTCCTCATCGTCCGACTCCTTTTGTCCACTGGTTTGGCCCACCTGTTCAAGAATAGGAAGTGGCCCTTTGCTAGAATAATAGTCCTCGAGTTTACGTAAGAAAACTCGGCGATTCTGAGTCATGCCCTTCTTTTTATGAAAAGGACACCACAGGGTTTGTCGTTTCTCGATCTTGGCGTTTACCTTTACTTGATCGGGATTTTGCTTGGGGTTGTGTGGCTCCTTATAAACTACGGCTAGGACCTCCTTAGAACTGGCATCTGGAGATTTTTGACTTTTCGCTTTGTTCTTAGATTTCCTAGCCTTTTTATCCTTTTTCTTACCACTTTTGCCTGCTTCCCGAGGGATGCCATCTTTGAGATCGATGGTATCGTTCCATTCGACCGCCAAGAAGCGATCGCATATCTATCGACCATCTCAAAGAGCTCGTGACGGTGGCGGTGGATGTAAGCGATGTCCTCTGTTATTCTTCGCTCACGGACTCCTGTTTGAAAGCCACGATCACGGATGAGTCGAAACTTCCGAATAGAGTTTGAACTGGTGGCGCTGATGAATTGTCGTAGCGTTTCATGGTTGTTCTGTCTTATCCGGTGCGAGTCATCCTCCTTTCTGGCGATTGTAAGTTCCACGAAATTAGCGGCCATGATCACGAGGTGTTGCCACGAGTAGATCGACTCAAATGGTTGGTTTAGAAGCCATGATCGCGCCGATCCTTCGAGCACAGTCGGAAGGTAATTCGTCATGACATGCTCTCCTCCTCCTGCAGCTCGGATAGCTGTAGTGTAGATTTGGAGGAACTCGATGGGGTTTTGAGTTCCATCGAATTTCTCCATATTCGTTGGTCGAAATCGGGGCGGCCAACGAACGCTCGAAGGTCGGCGAGCGCCCGACATCCCGAGATAACCTCTTGTCTTCTTTTTTGCAGAAACGAAGGGTTAATGTCGCCGGGCGATTGAACTCGTCGATACCCAGCCATGGGGACTAGGCCTATAATAGGCCTCGGTCTTACGGGAAATACTCCTCGTGCCCGCTTGCCGCCGTCGTCGTCGGTCGGTGGTCAAAGATTACCCCTCCCGTTGGCTTGTGGCATTTTCTCATGTCGAGAGCGACATGAGGGAGAGTCGTCCGCCTTCCATGCGACGAGTTTCGAGCGGTGGCGTAAGAAGTAGCCGTACTATTACGACCGTGGTTGTGGTGCGACCTCGTCGCTCGAGTTTGGCCATCATGTCCACGAAGTCTTTGCGCGATCTCCTCGGCAAAAGATCATAACACAGTGCTCGGCGAGTTCTTGGGTGGTTTCTCCGACAAATCATTGATGTCTTTGGAGTTCTTGAGCTTCCTTATTTGGAAATAAGCGCTCGGGGAGGTTCTTCCGAGCCACTATTTTCTTCCGTCGAATTGCCTCGAATGGTCTACTTGGACCCTTGAACTTGTTTTAATGGAGTGCGAGAATGTTGAGGATGTCCCGCGCTCATCAAAGTGTTCATCGGTGTGGTGTCCTTGCCATTCGACGAGGTGGTGTAGAGTATGCTCGGCGGAAGCATGTCCAATCCTTCTTACGGGAGAACGATCCCGATCGGAGGAAGGGCGAAGACCTCCGTGGATGACTTCCACTTGCGCTCGAGATCTCCTCACCGAGGAGTGGTCGGCGACACCATCTGGCGACTTGGAGTAAACCCTCCGGTAGGGGAACTCCGGGTTATAACCGTCTCGGTCTGCAGGTGGCTCCTGCGTCGGGACGGTTGAATTTGGATGAACAACATGTTCGATCCTCTTCCTGCGAAATGCTCGGAGAGAGGACCATCGGATGTCGATGGAGCTCGGGATAATGGCTTCGAACTTGTCTCGCCAACTCGAATCGTCTTGGGGACTCGAACACTTAGAGGAAAAGCTCGTCGTGTTGCGAGTTTGCCTAAGACAGGTCTGCTTGTCGAGTTGACCCTTGCCTCCGTGGAAATTGGTCCCTCGGTGGGCGTCTTGTCGTGGGGATAAGGATCCTCCTCGACTCGGTGGTAATCTGATCTCGAGATCGATAGAAGATCTCCGGGCGGCAATCCGTCGAAGATTCGATACTCGGTTCGTATTCGAGACCGGCATCCATGTCGATGTCTGCGTGTCGGCCAAGTCGAACCAATTCTCCTCATTCCATTCTCTGGCATGGTAGCATAAAAGAAAAAGGAAGAAGCGTGACAAGGAATTACGAGAGGGTCCCCACGGTCGGCGCCAGCCGTCGGTGTTTTAGAACCGATCTTACGTAAAGATTGTTTGATTGGGGGTCTCCACAATTGATCACCTGACGAAGAAGACACGGGATTTTTATACGAGTTCGGACCTTCTCCGGTGAGAATAACAACCCTACTCCTGTGTATCTTGTATTTGCTCTTTGGATTACAATCGAATAAGTATTTTCCTAAGCATTTCTCCAAAGAAGGCTCTATTTCTTCTTTGCCTAAAGCCTCTCCCTCTATCTCTAACAGATACCTATTTATACTAAGCAATAGTGGGCGTTGTCCTTCGGGCTAATTAGTCGCTCATTATTATGTAATAATGAGAGTAATTACGAGTAGTAACCTCCCCATCTTTGTCAATTAGTTACGATCGAGAGATAGTGGGAATTATCTGATTATGTCGGAGATAACTACGTATTTTGACCGCTAGATTCTCCTTTGTTTAATGGGCGTCAAGCGGGTGGGTCGATGAAGTCGTGAGGAACGATGTGAGCCCGATCATAGAAAAACTTACGACCGGACATACTGCGTAGCGATCATACCATAGTCGTAGAAGAGCTTACGACCGGTAGTAGTCGTAGCGATTATACCACTGTCGTAGAAGAGCTTTGACCGGGGGTAGTCGTAGGGATTATCCCGTGGTCGTAGAAGAGCTTCGACCGGGGGTAGTTGTAGGGTGGTCTACGACTTCCTGACTAGTTCTTCCCTTTTGATATTCTAAGGGGTATGTCTTATGACGTCATATTTCTTGATTATGGAGTAAATAAATGAGGATTACTTATTACTTAGATCCTCGTCAATGTCCGAATCCAAATTTCTATAAAGGTATGCCGTTACCACATCTATCAATTTCATTTCTAAATTCAAGTTTACTGTCATTGAGATTAAATATCTAAAGGGAGTTCTGCCCATGACCGGGTAATATGTTTCTTCGTAATCATCTTCTGCACGTTGAGTGAAATCTTGTGCAACGAGTCTTGCTTCTTTTTATTTTTATTTCGAACAAATACCCACTTATATCCTACAGGGTACACATGGGGAGGCGTGCGGCTTATAGGCCCAAACACATCTCTTTCATTCAGAGATAATAATTATATTTCTATTGCCTTTTTTCAATCTTCCCAATCTGATCTCTTTTTTTACATTCAGCGAGCGATTGAGGCTCTGGATCAAGATCAATGATTATGGTAATTTTCTTTGCAAAAATAAATGTTGACATAGGCTGTTGTCTTATTCATAGATTCTCCTGTGGTCACAAAGTTTTATAGCGATTTCTTCAAGGGGTGATTCTTCTAATGTTTCTACTTGCTCACCGTTGCTTCCAATTACGGGGACAAGTCCCTTTAGTTTTTCAACTCAGATATGTGCGCACACATCCATGCTGATATCTCCCTTTATGGGGATGTTCAATGCCGGTATGCTTTTTCTGAAGGTTACATACTAGTGTCAGGTCTCAACTGGCTCCCCTTCTGGTTCTGGGGAACTTCGGTGATCGGTTGTGTCAAGTCCTTATCCTTTTTCACCAGGCGTCCCCGGTTACTTCAGATTCGAGGGGCCAGAGTTCTCGTCCTTTCTGAGGTCTTAGGACGGGATTAGGGATACCTTCATCGGTATTTCAACCCTCACTGGTGCATTGCGTATAGGCATATGCGACTTGGTCATACTCTTCAAATCACTAAAGTGGTCGGGCAGTTGATTCGCTAATGCTTGCAAATCAATTATCTTATGGACTTCAATTATCTTCTAGATTGCAATTATCGTTTGGACTTCTCTATTTGGTTCACTAGTGCACGAGTCATGTGCATGGACTTCAATTGTCTTTTGGACTTCCCGTAGCTTACCACGTTATTTCTCGATTTTTTCATCAAGGGGTTGATTTCCCCCCTAATGATGGAAAACTATCTTCATCTAATATACTATCAGCGAATCAGGCTATTTGCAAATCTCTCGTCATAGGGTCCAAATACCTAATTATGGATGTTGTCTCATAGCCAACGTATATCCCAGACTTTCGAAGAAGGCCCATTGCAGTTCGTTGCTATGGTGGTATAGGTACATAAACCTTGCAATCAAATCTGCGAAAATGAGAAATTTTCGGTGCTGACCATTGCGCCAGTTGCATAGGTGAATGGATGCTATATGCCGACGGTCTAAAATTGATGAGAGTTACTGCGTGCAGGACTGCGTGTCCCTAATATATAGTTGGTTAATTATAATTCTTCAAAGATCTGCTAGTCCATTCTGGGTGTGGACATGTAGTACGAAATGCTCAACTTTAATTCCCATTTTCATACAATAAATAAATTACATACAAATAATAATAACAAAGTTAAACATGCTTTAAATGCTCAAAATGATTCAAAATTCGAATTTACGATGCCTTTTTCTGCTAGAATATGATTTTTTGATGAATTCTGCAATTTTTGGGGGTTAAACCGCTAAATTTCAATTCTGAGAAATTTTCTGCGCAATTTCCAATTTTTAGAGGGGTTATTTTGTAAATATCCTAAATCCGTTGTAAATATCCCAATTTCATGGGGTTTTGCGCAAAAAACCCTTATTCTCGAAAATTCCTCGTAATTTTTAGAATTATGAGGGCCTTTTTGCAAATTTTTTGGATTTTCCTTTTCGTTCCCATTTTTCTCTCTCATTTTTTCCTTTCCACTCGGAATTTCATTAGGTCGAGCCCATACGGCCCATGTGGTCGGATTAAAAAGGTAGGGGTTTTAGGGTTCTCCCTTACCCTATTCCCTTAAGGGGCAGCGGCGATGGCGCCCATGCGGAGGTGCTGCGGCGGCACGGCGGGGAAGCGGCCGATGGCGAGCAAGCAGCATGCGGGTAGGGCGGCCGGCGGTGGGCTCGTGGCATGCGGGCGAGGCGACCGGCGATGCGGTGCTACGGGTGCTCCATGCGGGAGCCGACGCAGGCGGGGCATTCGGCCGGGTGTGGCATGGGCGCGCGGCCGGCGCGTGCAAGCAATGGCGGCGATCTGCGGATGCGCGTGCGCGGCGCGCCGTGCGGAGGCGGATTGAGCGCTCGGCGCGGCGGTTCAATGGTGCGCGGAGCCACACGCGGGCGCGTGGGCGATCCACGGCTGCGGCGAGCGTCTGGAGATGCCACCGACCTCACAAGAGTGCCGGAGGTCGGGACACCGGAGCGGTAGGCGAGGGCACTCCCTAGGCCGAGTCTTTGAGCCTCCACTTGCGCTTGGGACTCGCTCGACTCCTACTAGAGTGCTCACCAACGATGGCCTTGTCCACCAAGGCACGGAAGTCCGGAAGTCGGCGATGGAGAGCTTGTCCCGGCTCAAGGACAAGCCAACCACGAACTTCTCTGCTGGCGCGCCGGTGGCCACCTCCTCCGGAGCATAACGAGCCAAATGGTTGAACTCGTATAAATACTCGAGCGTGCGGCGCCCACAGCAGGGCCAAAACTCCCTCTTCTTGACGTCATCACACCGCGGGGATGTGAGGCGTCGGAAGCGAGCGGAACTCCTCGAGGAGACTACATGGCGGTGGCGCGCGATAGCGAAAACTCTCCCACCAAGAGAGCTGCTCCCTCAAGCGGTGGGAGGCGAGCGGTGCCTTCTCGGCTCCACGCACTGCGCGATGCTGAGCTTCCGCTCAACCTGACGCAGCCAGTCGTCAGCGTCGAGCGGGTCCTCAGACCTGGAGAAGGTGGGGGGCTGAGTGCGGAGGAACTCTGATAGTCCCCCACGCGGCTGGTGGCCACCCCACCTCCCGATCTGGCGCGGCGGCGAGGCGGTGTTCCGCGCAATCACCTCCAGGATCCGCGTCTGATCCATGCGGTTGCGCTCGATCTGAAGTAACACCTCGGCCATGGACGGAGGAGGAGGAAGCTCCTCATCCGGGTCCACGGACTGGGCTCTAGTAACGCGACGGGGAGGCATCCTGTTTTTAAAGAAAAATTTTAGGTTAGCAACTAATGTCTGAAAAGTAAGATTTAACGACCACAGAAGTAACGAAAGCAAAACCTTTAAAACAACTCTACAACGACGAGAAAGACCAAGGTGAAAAGCCAACTTCTGGATACGACCCACTCGTATTGAATGAACGAGTAATCGATCCGGAAGATAAAATTCCAACAGGAAGACCTAGAGCAAACACTACCATTAAGCGAAATAAATCAACCGAGATAGTGTTAGATACTTAGCCAACTATTATCACTTCTTACCCCTTTATTCCCTTCAAGTTTTAGTTGATTTATCCTCTCATTAGCTATCCTAATTAGAACCCCCGAGTCTGCTGTCCGGAAATTGACGCTCGCTGTCCAGATTTTGCATCCAAGCTCCTAGTCGTCACCAAACCATTCCAGAAACCTCAAAACCTTGAGCGGGCAGCTCACAATCCAATTTGCCAAACTCGTGGTCCCAAAACCCAGTTAACCGGTAACATTATCTTTGAAAAGAAGAGAAGGGAAAACAATTTTTAAAATTCAAATTAGAGTAAGAGGAGAGAAGAAAGCTAAGATGGGCAAGGAGTAAACTGAGAATCAACTTAGGTCTTCACAAAACCATTTGGGATTTTGAAATTAGGTTTTCCAAAAATATCCTAAGAGACGACTAGCTCCGGTTACTACGGTCAGTATGGCTCTGATACCAAGCTTGTGGGGACCCCGGGATTTATTTAACTCGTAATACTTTAGCAAGCATTACCAATTAAATAAAACCATACAGAGACATGTATACTTCCTGAAGTGCAGTATACATACCCCGATACAAACATAAGCATCAATTCCATTCATCACATAAAACCAAAACATTACAGACGAAGAAAAGACATACATTAATTAAACAGAGTCCTTACAAAAGGGGGGCCTTTCCGCCAAATGACAATAAGCACAAAAGTAAATAAGCAGCGGAAACAAAAGCGCCATAAGATGGCTAAACCAAAGAGCCAACCGGTGTGCCTTTACCCACAAGGCAACCGGCCAGGACATGGCTACTCGCTCTCCCAACCCAAGCACATCTCGCAGAAGTACCTTGGCTTATGAGCAACCTCCTCTGCAACCAAAAAGATTAGCATGCAAAGCATGTGAGTACATCAACTTGTACTCGCAAGACAGACGTGTGAAATAACGAACTATAATGTAGCTATATGCGTTTGTTTAGTTGGAGGCCATATGGTTTATTTAAGCATAAAGCAACATTTATTTGTAGTAATGTAGTACATTTAAAAGCAAGTTTACAATTCATTTTTAAGGGTTCAAAATAATCATAAGCGACCAAGTATACAATAAATAAAGAGCACCAACACAGAAGTGACTCCCAAAGTCACCACAACAATAGCATGAACTCCCGTTCATACCACCGTCAAGTTTTAAGTTTTTAAAACAGGTTATAACACTAGCTCTTGAAAAGCTTACCCAAGCGCGTCCATAACCTAGGGCGAGGCTATTCGAATAGATTTATCCTGCAAAGTGTACCACTTTACCCACACTTGAGATCGCCTTTAAGCCACATGATTCACCCACTACCGTAGGTAGGCCGGCACAGCTAAGTCCTGAGACTTTTCCAATATTGTGTACTAGGCACGACCGCTCGTATGGACCGAAATCCATACGCTACGTTGCCCACCGAAAAAGACAAGCGCCACAAAGGCCCGGCTTTTCGGACAAGCGCAACGCTCCCAATCAACAAAACCACACCACCCGCCCTAGCACACGCCAAAGTACTCGGTCAAGAGGGGTTCCATATGCCCCTAGTGTGGTTAGTATGCAAATAAATGCACGAGTAACGGGACTCACAAGATGCTCGGTCCTTAATTGACACGGGCACCAATCCGATCACACCCAAGAAAGAATCACACCAACATACCGGTGTGCCCGCGTCGAAACCAACTTTTCATATTTTTTTTAGTTTTGTTTTTAAATTGATTTGCAAAATTAATCAGGGCACCAAACACCAAGTGTTGGATAATAAGAGTAATAGTAGTTGTGTGATCCGGACCAGCGACAGTCGATGATCACCCCAATACTACCGATACTAAGCATGGCTAAGCAATATAACACGTAACTACTAAGTGATGAGGGCCCCACCATGAACCCTAACCACAGCAAATAACCTAGGCTCATGGTAGTAGAGGAATAAACATTTAGCTACAGGGGATGCAACTAAAGGATGTCTAACCATAATTTAACACAAATTAGCAATGCATACATACGGTTGAAGCAAAGTATTAAACTTTGAAAATAATAGGATTCAGGGATATGATCAAACTGCTTGCACTGGCTGCTGTTGCTCAAGAGGTTGCTCGATGTGCTATCGGGCTCAACGAACTCTTCGTCACCTATCCGCGCAATTAATTACAAGGCAAAAGAGCAATAAGGCAATAAACCCTAATCACAAAATTTGAGCAAAAAACATCCAAAAGACACAAAATTTAAACACAAGGTAAACTAGGAATATATTTAGACATAGAATCTGGAAAAACTCAATTTGGATTTTTGGAGCAAAAGATATTAAGGAAATAGCTATTTTCGGCCACCTTTATATTACTGTAGCAAAAATATTTTCCCTAATGATTTTGGATCTGAAATTTTTATGGTAGCTAGCTACTGGTAGAGTGATGGCCCATATAAAATTTCAGGTCATTTGGAGTTATATTACAAAAGTTATGATTTTTATGATTTAAAAAGGGTATTAAAACTAAATTTTAGTCCTTATGATTTTAACAACAGTAGAATTTATGAAACTAATTTTCCTAGCAATTAGACTATCAGAGGAAACTACTCCCCTTGGATTCATACAAAAAAAAGAGCTATAGATAAAAAGATATGCATTTTACAAGTTTGCTAAAAGTTCTGAAAAACAGTATTAAGTTCACTTGTTTACTATTTTTGAAAATGGTTTTCCAGGTTTGATCATGGTCTAAAATTATTTTTCTATTTAAGTTCAAGTTATATGGAAGCTAACAAAATTGGAATCACCTAAGTTGGAGCTAAGACGACAAAGATATGAAAATAAGAAGGCACTAACATTTTTCTGTTTTGAGACTTGGCCAAAACCGAAAGTTTTCTAACTCATAACGACGTGGACGACTCAGGACCCTTGAGATTAGATCAGACGGCCACCCGAGAGCCACGTCGCCCCGACGCTGCTGCCGCTCGTCCGACAACAGAGCCGAGCAAAACTCGAGCTCGCCGGGCGTGTCGCCGGCGAGGAGTTGATCTTGAGCCGGAAAGAGCTAAAGCTGGAACCTCCGCTATGCGCGCGGATGGCACCGCGCGAGGCCAATGGTGGCGGACGCGCGGCGAGAGGCGGAGGGGTGTGCTACGGCCGAAACGAAAACAAAGAACCGGCCCAGCTACGCGCAAATGGACGAGTGCACAAGCTACAACGAGGTCCTAAGGACTTAACGCGACCACGGAGACCAAATGGTAGCCGCGGCGGCCGAAGGCTAACGGCAGGCGGCGCGACCAAACAAAGAAACACGACCACGGTGCAGCAAAAGCGAAAAGAGGAGGTGCTAAGCTCACCGGGGCCTCGGGAAGACGATGGCGGGTCGATGATGCGGCGGAGGCACAGAGATGACCGGCGGCGAAGATCGCCGGCGCAGAAGGGCTTCACGCGGAGGGGACAACTGGGCCAAACCAGCGCACCGGGATATCGGATAGCACCGGTGAGGCCCGAGGTGCTCTGGAGGAGGAATTGGGAAGGGTGAACTCACCGGGCTGGAGACGAAGAGGCGGTTTCGGCGAAATTGGGGAAAGCTTCACTCCTCGCGGTTCCACTCGATGTGACTGAAATCGGCGGGGTTAGCGACCACCGAGGGAGGCGAAGGTGTGGGAGCAAGAGATTGGGAAGGGGGCCACTGGGTACCGCCTTCAGAGGTCCCGAGCTCCAACAATGGCGGCGAAGGTAGCGGAGGTGCTCGGGTTCGCTCGAGCTCGAGAAGGTGAGGAGAAGGTGCGGGGCGGTGAAAGGATGCTCGTGGAGAAATGGGGAGCTTAAGTAGGCCGAGGAGCAAGAAGAGCACCGTTGGCGCCTCGGGCTCCCTCTGCGCCCGCGATCGCCGTGGCGGCGGGGCGAGTAGAAGGTGGACTTTCGGGGCGGTGGAGTAGCGGGCATTTAATCGCGCCGCCATTGGCGTCGAGGTGAGTGGGCGCGGCGCTCGGCCCACGAGCCTCTGCCATGGCGCGAGCGAGCGCGAGCGGCGGGCGGCGAGAGAGAGGCGACGAGTGGCGCCGTCGTGATCAACGGCGGACACGCGATCGCGTTAAACGGCCGTGCACAACGCCCGCCGTCCGATGGAAATCAACGGCCGAAAGCGAGGCAACCGGAGTTGTCCGGATGCTTACGAATAATGACCGTTCGATGGAGATCCAACGGTGACGATCGTCTTGCGCCGGCCGCGCCGGTACAGTTAAGTGACTCGATCGAGCCAACTGGCTCGAGCCCGAGTCGGGTTCTAGCCCGAGGAATAGTGAACTCTGGTTTAGGTTTTTGATTTTAGGCTGGATTTTTGGAGGATTTAATTGGAGTATCAAACGAACTCCAAATTGAATGAAATTTTTACTGAAGCTTATGGGCTATAAGATTGACCTTCCCTAAAATTTTCAGAAGTTTTTGTGTATTAAATTTTATAAAAAAAAATTCAGAAGTGATAAACTGGGGTTTGACCAATTTAAAAATGGGTTTGACCTGAGCCAAAGATGGCTCAAATAAATTCCAAAAATCTGGGAAAAATTCAGGGGTGCACAATACCACCCCAAGAATTTTTGATAAAAGTTTGAAAAGTTTTGGACTTGAGACAACACTCAAAAATGTTTTTGACTCGAGTTGAACTATGAATTTGAAGGCTCAATTTATGAATTTTCTTTACAAGAAATATAACAATAATTCTAGGAGGTGAAGATGTGTGAAAAGTTTCAAAATGTACACATTTTGATACATTTGAAACATGAACCCAGTGTTAGGTTACAGTTTGACACACACACCTTATTAGGATCATTTTGGGGCTGTTACACGTGGCTCTAGGCCGGCGGAGGCTCGGCTACAGGCCGGTGGTGGCAGTGCGGCCTCGTGTGGGGGCAGCAGACGCCGTGCGCCATATTTTTTTTCTTTTACTGTTCATGCAATTGATATATAGTTCATTGTTCATGCATCGATCTACAGTGCAATCAACATCCTTTCTTTCATGCGATCTACTGATCAGCTTGGTTGGCGACTTCAAGTTGGCTTGTAATAGATTAGAGTGGATTTGCAATCTGCAATCCACGGTGCAATCAACATCCACTTTTCCATGCAACCTACCGATCGACATTGTGCCGGCAACTTCAAGTCTGTTCGCACTAGATTAGAGCGGATTTACACCGTAAAAAAAGATCTAGAAAGCCAAATTTGCATAATTGAAAGCGATCTAGAAAATACGATTCAATCTACGAGTATCGTGCTACGACGGTTACCTTTCGATCCGAGTAGAGTAGGCTGGAGTCGATCGTGCTGATAACGTGTTGAGGAACCGTCGCTGGCGAGTCCAGTCCAAACGATTACCTCGTAGACAAACTCAGAATTGTAAGAACAATACAAGAACACAAGAATAGAATAGTAGATTAAACACAGAGATATGAGGAGACTTCTGGCTTCTCTTTAGTGATCATTTGTAAAACTGTAGTAAAATTGTTGGGGTCCCTCTTCTTTATATAGACTACTGGATGGATGGGGAGTCCACCATGGGATAGGACTATTGGCCTGGGTCCGGTTTCTTTAACAGAATTTTCCATGATCTGACAGATGGTTCCATATTGTCAAAGCATTTGGCATTTCGTTGGCTTCAATCCTTTTTACCTAGATGGATAATTATAATTCATTTCCTTATATACCGAGGATGTAATATCCACCATTTCTTTCCATATCCATAAATACCAAAGTGATGTGCGCCTCTCCAGCTATACATATACAAACCAAAGAGCTCATTTATTCATCAATATCTACCAAAAATATATGCATCTTCACAACTAATCGACAGCCTATTGTCATGATTCATAAATACGATTTCAATCTTGGTGAATCAAACGAATTCCTTTCTACCTAGATGGATCATTATAATTCCTTTCCTTGTATACGGAGGATGTAATATCCACCATTTCTTTCCATGCCCATAAATACCCAAAAAGATGTGCGCCTCTCCAGCTACAAATATGCAAACCAAAACGCTCACTTTATTACACCAATTTCAAAACTCCATATCCAAAGGCCAAAGCGAGCAGCACCATGAGAACTCCGTCCCTGCTCCTCCTTGCCACCCTGCTTGTTCTGAATCTCGTCTCCTTCCATGGCAATGCTTCCAGTAACCTATTGGGTCCAGAGAAGGTCACCAACCTCCACTTCTACCTGCATGACACCCTCAGCGGGAAGGACCCAACTGCAATCCTTGTTGCACATGGTGATAATGTTACCGCCAAGCCTGGTGATCCAACACCCTTCAGCTCAGTCTACGTAACCGATGATGTGCTCACCGAGGGCCCTGAAAGACAATCCAATGTGGTTGGGAATGCACAAGGGCTATATGTTTCGTCAGGGAAAGATTTACTGTCACTTGTGCTTGGTATCGACTTCGAGCTCACGGCTGGTCCGTTCAATGGCAGCTCGTTCGTTGTGTTCTCGCGGAACCCTATCACGCATCCTGTTGATAGGGAGCTTGCCATTGTTGGTGGCCGTGGTGCGTTTCGGATGGCCCGGGGGTTTGCCTTGCTTCGGACGCATTATTTGGACACCAACAATGGAGATGCGATCATAGAGTATAATGTGACTCTCTTGCACAATTGAGATGTTTTTAAGTATGATTGTGCTGCGGTGTTTGTAGCACAGTAATAATAATACATGATTGAGTTTCCATAATACATGATTGAGTTTCCTTATTATTCTGGTTTTGTTTTCCATCTGCTCTTCTTTGTCTACTGTCCACCGGAAGGATGTAGCAGCAATTTTTAAGCGATGACTGAGCTCAATTGGATCAATATCCAATCATATGACACATCAATCTCTACACAAATTCAATGGTCACAACAAGTGATTTAAACTTTAAAAAAATTAAACAACTTAAAAATAGCAAGACTGAATAACAAATACCCTTTCATACATGCTGATTCTTTTTCCTGCTTTATTCTGTGTGTGGCTCCATTTTGGATGAGTGGATAAATGTTTGTGTTGTTTGCTGGTTGTGTCAAATAAGTTGCGGCCTCCGGTGAAATCTAGGGAAGCCAGGTAGTGATTTTGCAATGCTGCGGTGCAGCGCGCGATTGCCCAGGGCTGCCTCTTGGATTTATAACGGGTAAAAAACATACGGAAGCATGAGATTATCTTGGATGATGAGTGATCAGATGCACCATATTGGGCTGCACCAGTACAAAGTTCACTAAACTAAACACTTTACCCAGTTACCTCTTGCATGGGTTCATTCACACAGCAAAACAACGCCTATTTGTTCTGGACGTAGTGCAAAGACATTGGAATTTGAATAGCTATCAGCACACCATGCTTTCTTTTTCTTTTTCTTTTTTTAAAAAGGTTCTGTACTTATGCACTAAGTACTGTTAATAAAATATACTGCTACTTCAAAAGTAAATTAAGTTTAGGATATCCCACCCCTATTGTTTCGTCCGGCGGCTAGGTAACACTGCAACCCATCTTTGTAATAAGCAAGTATCATGTAGTGTAAGCAGGTGCTCGTGGCTTGCAGAGGCACCTGACTTCCTACCTGGTACTTTGGTTAGTGACTATATTCCTGCCCAAAGCTAACGAATGAAGTTCCGTTTATCTAAAAAAAAAATCATGCATGCACTGCTCACTAAGTGTCTCTAGTAAATTCACAACATAGCAAAGCTCTTACTGATTGCTGTAGCAAAGATTTCATGTCCTCTTGATGTAGGGTGTATACTGTATACTCGACGTCTTTCAAAGTTCCAGATGTTTATGGAGTTTTTCAATTCAAAATTGAGTATGAAAGGCTAGGATATGCCACCCTCTCACTGTCAAAGCAGGTTGGTTATGCTGTGCTCTCGTATCGGTTCTACTGCAATGTTTTTCTCCCTTGTCATGAATTGGAGGTGATCCAATTTCAATTTACTGCCAGCTTGTCTTCTACTACCAGTTATACTGGTTTATTGTAACAGCCCAATTTTTGAATAATTTAAAACTTGCATGAATTTCTTGGATTTCAAAAACTTTTGTTGTATTTTGAGAATTTCCAAAAGCTTGACTTGCAATTCAAAGGTAAACCAAATTCCTTTCTCCAAATTTAATTTATTAGAAATCTACAAGTTAAATGGTGTGCTAAAACTCCTTAGATTTGAATTTCAAATTCAATCCTGGAAATCCAAACTAAAAATTAAACTCTTTTTCTCCCTCCTCTCTCTCTCTCTCTCTCTCTCTAGCCAAATCCACCCCGTTGCCCAGCACTTCCCCCTCTCCGTAGCCTGCTAGCGCACTCCTGGCCAGCGCCACCGCCCCACTCTCCTTCCCTCAAGGCCCCCGCTCGCTCTACGCCACTCGCTCGCTCCACTGAACGTGGGTCTTGGCCCCACCTGTCAAGCCGCCTAGGGAGTCATTGTTTATCTTCCTCGCACGCCAGTTCACTCGCTCTCTCGCCCGTTGCACCGTATGCTCGCGCCATGTGCGCCAATGCCGCGTCAGGCCATGCATCTCGAGACTCTTGCTCTCTCTCACACCGTGGTGACCTTGTCACCTCACGGGCACACCACGTTCACTCACGCGCCGCGCACAAGATCTCGCGCTCGAGCCGCCGCGTTGTCGAGTTCATCGCGCAACCTCTCCTCTCTATTTAAGACTTGGCTGAGTGTGTCACGTGCTCGCCAACCTCTCCGCTGCATCTTCCCCAACTTTCCCCTCTTCTCTGCCTCCGGTGGACAAGAACTCATTACTTTAAAGTGTCATGAGCATCTTTAAACCAATCTGGTCCATCAATTATATCAACATAGGATCAAAGCGGTCTTCGTTACTTTAAAGTGTAACTCAACCCATCAATGGTCACAAATGTCAATATAAAAGAATGACATGGATCAAATATGGATGTGTAGCAAATTACATGATATGTGATCATAACATGCCTATTTCCAACTGTTTCAACTTTATACCTTATGAGATCAAAACATCTTCTCAAAATCAAATGAGATGATATGAATTCAGAGTAAAAGAACATAAACTTTATTTCTTTAGAGAATGTAACTAAAGATCTTTACACCAAACTGGTATTGTCACATGAGCATAAAAAATTACAAACTCCCACTAGAACTGAATTCCTCAGGTGAAACCACACCCATATGAGCAATATGCTCATAGAACACTTTAGGTGTCAAACCTTTAGTGAACGAATCCACAATCATGGAGTCTGTACCTATATGCTCAATTGATAATTTTTTACTCTGAATTCTTTCTTTCACAACTAGGAACTTGATGTCTATATGCATAGACTTTGACGAGCTCGTGTTATTATTAGAATACATAACTGCATACTTGTTGTCACAATATAACTTAAGTGGTCTGTTGACCTGATCCAAAATTTGCAGCCCTATGACAAAGTTTTGCACCCATATCCCATGATTTAAAATCTCATAGTAAGCAACATACTCAGTTGCCATTGTGGATGGGGCAACGAGTGACTGCTTAGCGCTTTTCCAAGAAACCACACCTCTACCAAGTAAATCAATGTAACCTAAAGTGGATTTGCGAGTATCTTGGCAACCAGCAAAATCGGAATCAGAATACCCAATGATCTCCAATTGATCTAATCCTGGTTTGATTAAATACCTGCTTAACATTCTAACAATATATGCTATGTCTGGTCTAGTGCAAACTTGAGCATACATCAAACTCCCTATCAAAAATGAATAGGGGATGTTCTGTATTTTCCTAGCCTCAAAATCATTCTTAGGATATTGGCTAAGACTGAAATTTTCACCTTTGGCCACAGGGGTATATAAAGGTTTACAGTTCTGCATGCCAAATCTTTGCAATACCTTATCGATATAGTTCTTTTGTGATAATTCAAGTACACCTTGAGAGCGATTTTGGCATATTTGAGTTCCTAATACAAAAGAGGCATCACCAAGATACTTTATCTCAAAATTTTAGCGAGAAATCTCTTGGTTTCATGCAACAAGCTCATATCGTTACAAGCAAGCAATATGTTATCAACACACAGAACCAAAAATATGAACTTACTCCTACTGAATTTATGATACACATAATTCTCAATTGTATTTACCTCAAAACCAAAAGAGATAATAAACTCATGAAATTTATGGTACTATTGCTAGGAAGCCTGTTTGAGCCTATAGATAGATTTCTTTAATTTGCATACCATTTGCTTTGGGTCACCGACCACAAAGTTTTTTGGTTGCTCCATATAAATTGTCTCATTAATGTTTTCATTTAGAAACGCTGTTTTTTACATCCATCTGATGAAGCTCAAGATTAAAATGTGCCACAAGTGCCATAATGACCCAAAAAGAGTATTTCGAAAAAACCAAGGAGAAAGTCTCTTTATAGTCTATGCTTCTTTTTTTTAGTATATCATTTTGTAACAAGACGAGCCTTATATCTTTCAACATTGTCATTCGAATCCCGTTTGGTATTAAATATCCATTTGTAATCAATAGGTTTCTTTCTTTCTGGCAATGGGACAAGTGCCCAAACGTCATTGTCCTTCATATGTATTAACTCTACATTCATGGCATTGATCCAATTAACAGAATTTGGGCTTTACATGGCCTTTTGGAGATTAATGGGATCTTTTCTCAAAATTTCACTACAAGCCTAATTTTTCTAAAGAAAGATAATATAATCATTAGATATTGCACTTCTTCTTTCTCTAGTGGATGCACTTCTTCTTTCTCCAGTGGATCTCCTTAATGGCACTAGTTCTTGAGGTTGATGAGTTTGTTCTTCTGTAAGAACATCATTTTGTGGAGGAACCTCATGGATATTATTTTGATTTGCATCTTCCCCAATAATACCAGGTAAAATAAACTAATTCTGGTCATTATTAGGAATAACCAAGGGAAGAGAAAATAAATCCCCTTCAAAAACTTCTTTAAAATTAATATTCCTAACCATATCTCCCCCTTCAAACTCGGCATCCTCAAAGAATCGGGCATTTCCCATTTCAAAAATTATCTTAGTAGTGGGATCATAGAATTTGTAACCTCTTGATCTTTCAGATAATCAACACAAAATCTACTAACAGTTCTTGAGTCCAATTTTCTTTCATTAGGCTTGTACGGTCTTGCCTCATATGGACATCCCCATGTACATACATGTAACATCCCAGTTTTCAGGAGTTTTTAAAAAATTTCAAAATAAAAATAACTGTTTGATTTTGTTGAATTGCTAAAGCTTAACCCAAAGATTTTAGGAATTGAGGGCGATTTAATATGAATTAATCAAACTTTAATTAATTCAAATTTGGTTTATTTTGAGTTTATTGGAGTTCTCTGGTGTTTAGAATTCCCTTTCCCTGTTTGTTCCGATTTCCCGTCAGCCTATTCCTCCTCCTCTCGTCGTCGACCGCTCCACCCTCTCTGTTCCTTTTGCTTTCAACCAGTTTTTGGTTTCGACCAGTCTTTTGGTTTTGATAAGTCTTTGATTTCGACCAACCTGCCTTTGGTTTCGATCAGTCCTTAGTCACGACCACCCCCCCTCGATTTCGACCAGCCTCGCCTGTCAACCCCTGCACACTTTCTCTTTCCTCCCTCTTTTTTCGCAGTGGCGTGGGCATTAAATGTTGTTGTATCCGCTGTCACGTGCGCATTAAATGTTGTCACCTTCAGTGCGTTTATCCTCCCGCTTTTGCCTCAGCCACGTGCGCATTAAATGATGTTGTCTCCGGCCAGCCGCATTTTTCCTCCCTTTTCACACCGCACGCCGTATTATTTCCTCCCCTTTTCACACCGCTCCATCTTGCTGCCTAGTTCTCCTTCCTTTCTCTATAAATAGAGTACCAGGGAGCCCTTTGCCTCCTCTTGCTTTCTCGTCAACTCTCCTCTCTCTCTCGCCCTTGTTTCGCCGAGCTTCAAGTTTCGCCACCACCGTCTGGAGCTCGCGCCACTGCCTCTAGCGCCACCGTCAAGCTTCTCCTGCCGACAGTCGAACCACCTTCCTCCTCGCGTTCCGCCGCCGTCGTTGATTCCCCGGCGACATCGTCCACTCCGTTGAGTTTGCCTCGCGACGTTCTATGTCGTGCTCCCTCCCTCTTCTCCGAAGCACCGTCGGTTCGCCGGAGCCGCGTGCGTGGCTGACCGCATACGCCACCGCAAATCCCGCTTGCATCCCTTATCGAACCATGTGCTGCCTTTGTCTATAAGTGACCCCGCGCGCTCCCTACTCTGCTAGTACACCGCCTTCCTTCTTCTTTTCTTCTTTGAGCAACTTTCTTGTAGGGGCCCACCTATCATTCACAGCAGCTCCACTCCCTGGCCATCTCTCCCTCCCCTCTGGCTTTGCAAGACTGCGATTTACCCAAGACTCCCCTTGTCTTCCCTGGGAGTTCACTAGAGTGCCCGCGCCGTCATCGACCACCGTGCACACCCAACTCTCCCTCTCCCACTTTTGTTGCTGTGGTTTGTCCGAAGCTTCGCGCTCCGAGTTTAAGCCCTGCATCAATTCTGGTCTCAGAGCTCCTTTAAGAAATCCTCTCACTTTGGTTCAGTTGTGTTTTGCATCAGCCGCTGCTTTTCTGTTTCTCCTCCAGTCTCGGCTGGCCCTTCGCCGCTGTCCTCCTTCGCTTTCGACTGTGAGTTTCCCAGCTGTCGTTCGTAGTCTGTCGACCTCCTCCGGCCCCCTCTCTCAGTCCTGGTGAGCTTCCCGTGCCCTGTTCTCCCCCCTTCTCTTTCGACCGCTGTTGAGCAGTCGAATCCCCTTCTCTTTCGACCGTTGTTGAGCAGTCGAATCCCCCTTCTCTTTCGATTGCTGTTGAGTAGTCGTACCTTCTCGTATCCCTCCTACGACCACGTTGAGTAGTCGTATCCTTCCTACGACCACGTCGAGTAGTCGTATCCCTCTTCCGACCAGGTAGTCCAAGCCTTCCGACCAGTTGGTCAAACCTCTTTCTGACCAGGTAGTCGAGCCTCCTTCCGACCACCTGTCGTCGAACTTCCTTCCGACCAGTTGAACCTTTTTCGAACAGGTCGTTGAACCTCCCTCCGACCAATTGAATCTCCTTCCGGCCTTGTGATTTCAAAACTTCCGAGGGCTCGTTCTCTTTCGTTCGAGCTCCGATCTGAGTGATTCAATGTGCTAACTCCTCCTAAATTCAGTACCTTTCTTTTGGTTCTAGTTTGATTCTTCTTGGATTTTATTTGGAGTTGACTTATTTACTTGGCACTTTTTGTACATATAGATTCCGGTGTTTCCGAAGAGTTCCTGGACCTGACGACCACGGTCGAAGCGTCTCAACACTTCAACAGAGATTTTGTGTTCTCTGAAGAATTCCTGGAACTATCTGCCGAAGCAACTCAAGCCTTCAATGAAGGCAAGTCGTAAACCTTTGATTATGTCATATCCAGTTTACAAAATTGTATTGTTTTATATCAACATGCATGGCTAGTTGTATAAAAATGGTTCTGCGAGTGGTTAAATACCTACTTGGTAATATGACTCCTTGAATAATTGTGAACGACATATTGACATGTACTCTTGGACACCATATGTTGGGTAATCTTAGTTGGCTATTGTTATAATACCAACATGTGTGTTTATTATACTTAGTCATGCCTTAGATAAGCGATGGTCACTCGATCTCATGACTCAATAATGATAAATTTGACTAAAGAAAATATGAAATTGTGGTGGAGCCACTACTTTTAAAAGATGTTGCGCCATGGCAAGAATTGTCATTTGGCTGGGTTGAACCAAAAATGATTTCATACTCGGGCGAATGATCGTACAGTAAAGGGGGTGCAGGAACCATATTGGGATGAGGATGCTTCGCCTGAGTAGTCAATAAGGACTTAACCTGGTACGCCATTGATCTGGGCCATATCGTGCAACCACATGCCCAGGATGGGGTGGATTTGGCCAACTAGCATACTTCTTGTAGCCGTCTTGACGATAGTTGCGTGCGGATTGCACCGCATTTGGGTGAAAGGTAGAGAGAGTCTTCTCAATCTTCTGCTCATCCGTGATTACCTTACCACAGAGATGAAGACTGTTACAAATTCTATGCAAAGCCGAATTGTACTCTCCCACGGTCATGAAGTCAACAAAATGCAATTGGGATCATTCCTGCTCTGCCCGAGGAAGAATGATGCACTTAAGCTTCTCGAACCGCTTCTCAGTGAGGTCCACAAAGCTAGTGCATTCTTCTCCGCCATATACTCATTCTTGAGTGTTATGCAGAGATGGTGTATGAGGAAGTGAAGTGTCTGATCATTTTCCTCAGCAGTTGGAGTGGCATCCTTTGGGGTGCCAAATCCTATAGCAGCACGTAGCTTCTTGGCCCCAAGTACGATCTCGACGTCAAAGGCCCAAGTCAAGTAATTTTGGCCATGCTGAGCCAGCTTTTCAAACTCCGGTTCGTGATGCCAGTCATCTACATATTCATACAAAGAGTTCATAAGATTACTGTTGGTAATTTGCATAAAATGGTACACAAATTCTCATAACATTATCGTATTTTTCTATATTTTTTTTATGATTTACTGCTATTTTCAGTGATTAAAAGTAATATAAACAATCACAGATAATCAAAACAGCAAATACAATATATAAATTGCATAGAAATAATAATAACAAAGTTAAACATGCTTCAAATGCTCAAAATGATTCAAAAATTGAATTCCCGATGCCCTTTTCTACTGAAATATGAATTTTCGGCGAATTATGCAATTTTCAAGGGTTAAACCTCTAAATTTCAATGCTGAGAAATTTTTCGCATAATTTTTAGAAAAACTCGAGGTTTTATTTGCAAAATTGGGATTTTCTGCCTTTTTTCTTTTCGGTTTTCCTTTTGGGCCTGGCCCAATTGGCCCACTTCGGTTAGGGCTGGGCCATTGAAATGGCCCATCACGCTGAACAAAAAGGCTGCACAGGGGTGGGATTAGGTTTTCCTTGCCCCTGTGATGAGATTCCCCCCCGTGTCTTTGAGAGCGTGGCGCCATCGGGCGCAATGCATGCGGTGGCGGTGGGTAGGGCGCGCGCGACGGTGAGCGAGCAAAGCGAGCCGCGCGCATGACCGTCTTGGGCCAGCGCGCGGCGGCGCGCGAGGTCCGATAGCGGCTTCGATCGCGTCGCGGCGCAGCGCAGCGCGAGCGAGCAACCGAGGGCGGCGGCGGGAAGCCGAGCGAAGGCGGCGCACACAGGCTCGGTGTGCCAGTTCAACGGCGCTCATGGGCTCGACAGCTTCAGGCTGACGACGTCGAGTGAGGCCACGTGCAAGCAACGGCACAACCGTTCGGGGCCGACGAGGCACGGTGCGGCCGTGCGGGGTCGGTGGCGACGCGGCCGTGCGGGGCCAAGCGGCGACAATGGGTGGCGTACGGCTGGCGTTATGCGTGGTAGCCATGTGCCGCAGCAGTGCGGCCATGCAAGGCCAGCGGCGGCGCGGCAATGGCCCGCCCGTGCGCAAGGCGGCGCACGGTGCAGCTTCAGGCCGACGGCAGCGCTTCTTTGAGATGATCAACAGCTTCGAGCAGCGGCCGGCGCACGGCGTGCCTCGTGCAAGAGGTCATGGCAGCGCGCGGGTAGTATGCAGCGGCGGCGCGGCTCTAGGCCGGTGGTAGTGCGTGCGGGGCACGGCGGTCCGGGTGCGCCATGCGGGGTGTGGCCGCATGCGGGTGGCGCGGACGCATGCAATCGCTGGTGCTGTTTTCTTTTTCTTTTTCTGTGTTCATCCAATCTGCAGTGCAATCAACAATCCCTCTTTTCAACCAATCAACCGATCGGTATTGTGCTGGTGACTACAAATTGGCTCGCGGGGATTATAGGAAATTTGCACCGCGAAAACACAATCTAGAAAGCAAAATTTGCAGAATTGAAAGTGATCTAGAAAATGTGATTCAATCTACGAGCGTGGTGCTTTGACGGTTATCTTTCTATCCGAGTAGGGTAGGCCTAGAGGTAGGCCGGAGTTGATCGTGCTGATAACGTATTGAGAAACCGTCGCTAGTGAGACTAGTCCGAGCGATCACTTCGTAGATAAGCGTAGAATCGCACAGAACAATACAAGAACAAATAGTAGATTGAACACAGAGATATAGAGATCTTCTTGTTTATCTTCTCAAAGGCATGTACAATGGTTAAAATTATCTTCTATATATAGTCTACAGAAGACCCATGTACAATGGTTAAAGTTATCTTCTATATATAGTCTACAGAAGACGAGGAACTCATCATGGATCAGACATGCAACCTGAGCCAGATTTCTTAACAAGACATACAGACCGGCGCAGGCGAGGAAACTGGGCCACGCGCGCGGAGCAGTGCGCCAGGGCCGGTTGTGCTGGGCGGCACCCGCGCGAGACGGGAGTCAGTCGCCATGGGACGGTTGTGCTGGGCTGGCACGGGCGGGCAGACGGCCACCGCCGGCGAAACCGAGCCGCGCGGAAGCAATCGAATCGGTACACCCGCGCATGCAGGCAGAAACTTGTGAGCCTAGTCATGCACTGTTGTCTGGTATGGGACAACTGCCGGCTACGCACAAAGGACTCGCTCTGCCAAGCTGTGCCGCACCCGCACAGTTATCATTCCATCCCGCAAGTTGGGGCAAGAGCACGGCACCAGTGGCGAACCATGAATTCCAGAAACTTAGGGTAAACTTTTAACTTAACTAGCCGATTGTTCATGCGTTACAACGAATTTTTAATAAAATATAATATAAGTTATAAACTTATAAAACCGATATACATAGGTAATTATCCGTACAAATAAATTTATACATAATTTACGTCCAATCAACAAGCCACATAAAATTTTATCACAAACTACAAACACATATAATCTAATTATCCACAGAAAACCATTCAAGTATCTTATACATATGTGCACATATTTATTCAAAAAGATCCCACCAACTCAAGAGGAACAGATGACAAGCCCACCACCACCACAAATCTTTCTTTTATAATAGTAAAGAAAAATATATAGACACGGTGAAATTCAACATAACTAATGTAAAATATGTTCACTTTCTTAAGTCTAACCAATAAAACTAACCAAACATAGAATTTAACGTAATTGGTTGATTTGAGGTTTGAGGCTCCATACTTTCGAAGTTAAGATTAAGGGGCAGATGACGGCAACGACGGCAAACCACGATGAGCAGCAATAACCCGCAAGTAGTGGAGCAACGAGTTCTGATACGCTATATACAGCAGGATCATGACCCTACGCATTTCACGCCACTCTTATATTACACTGCAAATTATTTTACTTACAAGCTGGTAATCATAGCTTCTGCTCCTTGCCGCCCTCATTCAGTACATGCTGCTGAACCGCTTATGCATACCAACGCAAACGCTATCTTTAGAGCCAAGAATTGTAGCTGACTTACCGTGTGAATGAAATGAGTCGGAAAATCTGACGACCAAACCAGCACAGCAAAATAAAGGAAAGAACACTCAATAGTCAATACCCACCCACACTCAAGATATCAGCGCCATTCTTTTTTTTGTTCTTTTCTGTTCAGTCTATTGCATTTCATCGCTGATGGATCCGTCCTTTTGAAGCTTCAGGCTCAGGTTGCTGAACCTCTGCCTTGAGTACTGCCTAGATGCCTTCCTCCAGTCCGTTCCGGCCTTCATCATAGCGGCAAACTCGTCGTAGCTTATTTTCCCATCCTGAGAAATCCAAAGATCACATCATACCTTGTTGTTAGGATTGACCCAATCTATCAGTCTCGTATCGAGGGGAATTTGAACAAGTGTTCCGTTCTATTGTCAACTACTAATTGCATTACATCATAATATTCAATTAAGCTATCCTTGTCTGTCTGGTATGCCATTTATTTTATAACACTATAGGTGCAATGATAACAATCATCAATACTTCAGTTAAATAAAACCACGCCTTCCAAGTAGCAACATTTGAACTCTGACCACCGCGTGGTCATGCATGTGGCACTATTCACAGTTTTGACCAGTAGTTTGCTTTCAATTTTGTTTCTGATAGTTCAGTCATTAGCATATCTACCTGGAAAGATGTTCTACAATTTAGTGGGCTGTGAAGGTGAGATTGAGCTGACCTTATCTGTATCTACATCACGGATGATGCCATTGATAATGTCTTCATCATTTCCCTCCAATTCATCCGTCAAAGCCTCTCTAAGCTCTCCAATTTCTATGTACCCACTCCTATTTTGGTCGAAGTATGAGAAAGCCTTTTGTATATGTTCGTCATTGCCTATTTTCCTCACATGGATAGATACTGCAACAAATTCTCCATAGTCTAGGGTCCCATTTTTATCAACATCAGCCTGCAAAGCAGTGAAAATAACATAAACATGTCTCTCCAAGAACCAGAATTTTTCTCTCTACTATAGATCATTTTTTGAAAGTGAGTGACTCACAGCATCCATCAATATCTGAAGATCTGAATCAGGCATTTTGTTTCCAAGTTTACGGAGGCCAGCCTTGAACTCCTCAAAGGTTAGTTTGCCATTCTTATTCACATCCATGCTATCAAACATTTGCTTTATGTCAGCTACTTCCTCTACAGATAAATGCTCAGCAATCACCTGAAAAGGTTTAAGCATAAAATAAGTTAATTGAACAAGAGAAATCCGTTTAATCATCTAGTATTTGGAATGCACCTTTTATGTCATCAATTCTATGTAGAGGTTTTTGTTCAATAATAATATTGATGTATTTTGGTACCACTGTGTAATAGGCCTTACCCTTAGGGCTTTCTTCTTTAACTTGTTCATTGCAGCAAATTGTTGCAGTCTCGCTCGGACAGTATCACCAAGAGGAATATCAGGCATCTTTTTGGAATCGTGTAACCATGGATGTTCTGCGCATGGAAATGACATTGTCAGAAAAGCAATAAGAAAATTATTTGAGACGTGCAATTAACAGAATGATGATGAACTTTGAACAACATTTTGGACGAAAAATAAACGGTGGTAAATAGAAATAACCCTAAATTAATTCTTTTGCACAGAGAACTAGATTTTTCTGTGGTTAGTTATTAGACCTTCTGTGGTGCTCCCTGAATTATAATAGCCCTTAGCTAATTGTAAACTGCTTATAATCATGTATGTTCATTGTATGTACATAATACAGGCTAAGATTCAATTCACTACCAAGTAAGAGTGAGAAATGAGAAGATTCTGTATGATGTAATGCATTAGGACAAGTGATTGGTGATGCTTACCAAGTACTTGTGCTGCAGTAACCCGTGTGATTGGATTTGGATCCAGCATCCGCCTGACAAGATCTTTAGCAGGCTCCGATACTCTGGGCCATGGGTCTCTTTTGAAATCTACCACAGAGCGAATAATTGCCTGTGCTACTCCCGATTCAGTTTCTGCACAGCAACACAGGAATGTGATCACCATGGTAATGGTGCTCTAAAGTCTAAACTTCCCCATGGCATACATGCAGTCTAGTCAAGGGAAAGAAAGTACCTGCCCAAAATGGTGGCACACCACAAAGAAGTATGTACAGAATCACTCCTGCACTCCAGACATCAACTTCGGGGCCATAGTTTCGCTTTAAAACCTCTGGGGCCATGTAGTATGGACTGCCTACAATTTCCGTAAACCGCTCACCTGCGTACACAGAAGCCAATTTAGTAATGAACAAGCATTTAGTTTTGCTGAAAAGAATGTTATACATATTTTCAATAAATTGCGTCAACAAAGTTAGCTCCATTTTGCAGGGAAGTGAAGCATAGTACAATGGGCAATAACATTAACACTTCCTTTGCTTATTTTATGCAGGTACAACAAATTCCATTTATTCCAAAGTTATGTACTAGAGCATCAGTTGGCTGCAGAGCATACCAGGCCTGAAGCAAATGGATAGCCCAAAATCAATTGCCTTTAGAGGAGAATTATCCTTCTTGTTCGCATATAAGAAGTTTTCTGGTTTAAGGTCCCGGTGCATGACACCATGCCTGTGGCACATCTGTTACAGTAGAAAGGACAAAAAAAAATACATGTCAGATGTCACAACTCACAAAACAAACCAACAATATAGTAATGCAAGAAACTATGATGCAGCATTGCCAATGTACATCCTAGAGCCAGCGTAAACGTGTGCTTAGGAATTGGGATGCTGTCATATTTGCAGTACACATTGCGCTTGGTTAATATATAACTCTTTTAAACCAAGTCATTGGCTCATTACCAGTCTGGTTAAACATTTAACACCGACACAACAAGCCCCAAGGTTTAACAGATTGTCGAACCCTAATAACTCAACCATTAAATTTCGTTCCAAAGTTTATCCGAAGCTCAGCTGAAAGCTACTATCGAGAATTCCTCTTCTTTACTAAGACAGCAGCTCATGACCAAATTCATGACCACAACAGCTGGTGCTAGCAGCTAACACAAATTGAGTAATAACAAAAAAATCTTCCCATCTGGACCAGTCTATGAACATAACAACCAGTACTAGTAATTGTTCAACTGTACTTGTAACTTGTAAGCAGTAACACGGTCAATAAGCTATGAACCAACAAACAAAAGCAGCCTTTTATCTTTTCCTCGCTCACCTGGACCACCTCCACAATGGTACGCGTGACGGCGGCGGCGGCGCGCTCGGTGTAGTGCCCCCGCGCGACGATCCTGTCGAAGAGCTCGCCGCCCTCGCAGAGCTCCATGACGAGGTGCACGTCGTCCTCGTCCTCGTAGGCGGCGCGGAGGCTGACGATGTTCGGGTGCGGCGGCATGTGGCGCATGATCTCCACCTCCCGGCGCACGTCCTCCACGTCCACCGGCGTCCGCAGCTTCCGCTTCGATATCGACTTGCACGCGAACCGCGCCCCCGTGGCCGCCTCCGTGCACAGGTACGTGATGCCGAACTCGCCGCGCCCCAGCTCCCCTCCCAGCTCGTACCGCGCGCCCAGGTCCCGCCCCGTCGGGTCCCGCAGCACCACCAGCCCAGGCCGCGACGGCGGCAGCGCCGGCCCGCGGTTGTACGTGACGGCGAAGGGGTTCGGCTTCTGCTTCCTCCTGTTCTTGCCGCCCTGCGACGGCGGCGTGCCGCAGCAGTTGCCCATGGCGAGAGGCTAGACTATGCTAGAGCGGATTGGGGAATCGGGATTTCAACGCGAGCGAAATGTCGAATTGGATTCAACAAAGGAGGCGATTAAAAATCGAGAAAAATAAACGGAATTGGGAAGATTTCTGTGTGCTTTGTACTTGGGACTGGCGTGCGAGTTGGGTCGGGGAGTCCACGAATTCTGGACGCGTTCCAGAAGCGGAGCACAGGCTGCACAAAGACGCAAACTTTTTCGGAGTTTTATGGGAAATTTTGGGTGATTTCGTATAAAGATCCAATCTTTTTTGTGGAAGTGGTGGTGTTTTGCAGCGGAATTAGTATAAGCTTATAGGATAATCCCGCAGGAAATGGAGTAGTTGGTGTGTGTTTCTAGAAATGCGTGAGGCAGTGAGCGCGTGACGTTGGGCAGTTAATGTCCAAGAAAGAGTAATACTATCCCCCCTCCAATAAAATAAAAATAAGTCCACATGAAATTCGTATTACAAGGTTTTATTATGAATTACTCCCTCCGTTGTTTTTATACTTGACACAGTTGATTTTTTACGGTTTTCGAGATGTGACTTTGACCATAATTTTGTATAACTTTTACATTAAGATGTACTAATAAAATTATAATATTATGAAAGTATTTTCAACTACAATTCTAATGATATAATTTTTATATAGCCAATCTAGATAGTTTTAAATTAATTGACGATCAAACTTTAAAAAATTTGACCGTAAAAAGTCAACTGTGTCAAGTAAAAAAGAACGAATGGAGTATATTAGACTGGGTTAATATCTAAAAACAACCTACCTTCGGAATTGGATGAGTACTTGGAATGGGTCGGGATTATAGAATTAATGGAAGGGATTTTTAATTTGATTTGTTATTAGGTTGAGATCTTTCGGAATATAAAAGACTGAAAAGAGTGTGAAGAAGACTTCTGAGGTTTGAAAACTCGGAAGGACGACTTCTGGAGCGGAACGCGACGGCGACAAGCGGCGAAGAAAACCAGCTTGGAAGGAGGGTTTGGTAAGCAAGAAAGTGATGTTCCTTAGCCCCCGTTAATGACACGGAGAGAAGGAGAACAAAAAATATTCCCTTGTTTCATAAATATACGATGTTTTAGAAAACGTACTGTCAAACTTTCTTAACTTTGTTCATCAATATAAAAAAATTGTTTATATTAATCATATAAAAATGGCATCATTAGATTAGTCATAAAAAATAATTTTATAATATAATAATTTTATATTATTTTATGAACATATTTATATAGAAGTAATGGTCAAAGTTGTATATTGAAGACTATATTGATATAAAAAAAACGTGTATATTCTTAAAACAGATGAGTACTACTGGCATGGAGTCGTTCGTTGATTATTCTAATCTCCAGTCGTTCATTGACCTGTGGCGTTGCTTGACAGGATCAACTACTAGGGGAAAACAGCAGCCTCAGTTCAGACTTCAGAGTTCACTTTTCAAAGAAAAGACTTGGAATTCAGAGCGTCACCTTTCAGATTCTGCAGTAGTTAATTGCTAGTAAGATGAGTGTTGCTGAAATTGCTGCTTCTAGTCTATGTCAAAGGTCTTTGTTCTTGTGTGTGTGATTTGTGTGATTTGGGCTCTACCTTAATCCTAAGCACATGCATAAATCCCATAGCAATGTTTTTCTTTTCTAAGAGGATCCACAGCACTGAAACTTCCATTTTCCTCTCCTGACGGCAAGTTTGTCTCATGCATATTCCTCTTCCAGAAGAAACATGCAGGCATATATATATATATATATATCATGCTTTGCTGCCCTGCATTTCGAGTTTCTAGACACGAAATGTAAGAACGAGACGGGTCGGTCAGGTATATAAGCTGCCGAGTTACGTCAAATGGCCAAATGGGTCGTGAACACACGGTGGGATGAATCTGCCATCAGTTTGCTCTAGAATACCAGTTTGCTCTAGAAGAGAAAGCCCACGCGAGTCTCAACTCTCTGAAGAAACAGTGAAATGCCACTCGACAGTTGATGTGCCATCAGCGGCGGAGCCAGTACTTGGGTATAAAGGGGCGGACACACAATCAAGTCAGAAAGAACGTGGATATGTTGTGCAGTGGCGAGCCGAGATTTCACAAAGTCTCGGGCTCAAAATTAAGAAGCTATAAGTCTATAACTAACGGCGAATACTATCAACACTGATGTATAATAAAAATACAACACAAATGCACAATCGAAATAAAATTTGAATTCCATATTTAATGATACGACAAAATAGATAAAACATAGCAAAAAAATAAGAATATAACATACCACTAGCAGCCTAGCACGAGGTAATTTCTTCTTAATTAACAAAGATTTGGGTCATTTACTCATTTGAGCATATCATATCTTCATCAACAATAGTCTAACACGGTGATTGTTTTGTGGGGTGTTACTACCTCCCGTTCCTATTATTTCTAGAGGAGTTTGATTGATTGCGATGAAAAATAAGATGCCAATATCTTAGTCCTCTTCATCATGTATTTCTAATTCTAATACATCAAACATTCAAATAGAAAGTTAATAGTCATACTAACTCATACAAACCAAATCACCAAAACCATGCTAATCTGTCAGACTGTCTGTCCGCCTAATTGCACAGATACACATCATACACTCATTACTCTACAGTCTACAGCTTGATTTCTTTAACTACTCATGCTCATAACTCATACAGACATACAGTCTGTCATACTCATAAGTCAATAAGTCATAACTCAAAGCCTCGAACTCACCGACAGCTGAGCGCCGGCGGTGAGGAGAGGAGCTGAGGAGGAAGAGCAGGCGGCGCGCTGGGTGAGGAGAGGAGCTGAGGATGAGGACGCGCTAGCCGCTGGGGGTGGAGCAGGGCAGGGGGCTGCGGCCTGCGGGCCTGCAGCAGCGTCGTTGCGCTGGGCGGAGTCGCGGAGAGGAGTTGAGGACCGTCTGAGGAGGGCGGTGGAGCCGTGGAGAGGAGGCGAGGGGCAGCGCCGACCTCCGGGTGAGGATAGGACGCGAGGGGGCAGCGCTCGGGGTGGAGCTGTGGAGAGGAGGCGGTGGGGGCGGCGTCGTGGTGGAGTAGAGCAATGGAGACGGCAACACCGTGCCCTTGGGAGCACGAATGAGATAGGTTTGCCCCAAGGCACGGACTTGCTACGTGGTACGCGGAGGTGCCGTTCGGGTCCCAGATGAATGGACAAGAGGAGTCCAACCCCTAGGGCACAGTGAAGGTGAAGTCCGCCCCCCAGGGGACCGAACTTCACACATGGCACCAGGTCCGGCCCAGGGACCGAATTTCACATGTGGCGTGCGAGGAAAAGTTCAGCCCCCTAGGGCATAGTGGAGGTGGAGTCCACCTCCGGGACAAAACTTGGTTACGTGTCGGCCGTCGCCAGCTTCGTGGTGCCAAATTTGTTATTATGTGCGGCGATAGTGCTATATGTACCAAAAACTCTAGGGATGGGGATAAGAGGTTGTTGGCTATGCAGGTTGTGAGGGCCGCCACTTAAGTCCACTTAAAAATAGAAGCCAACTCACATGAGTCCACTTACTATTTATTGTTGGGTGGATTTAGTGGGCTCGCAGATAGCCCACTTGCAACCTTACAACCAAGCGCTTGTATATATGTTTGGCTAGCTACACAAAAAGAAATTACATATCTATTAACTAAAATTAAGCTCTGCTAAAACCAAGTAAATCATACAAGTTAATGATTTAGTTAGAACTGAAGTTTGCCGCAATTTCTTTTTCAAAACTAGCACCTTCAGTTAGAACTAAACTTTGTCAACTTTTACCAGAACGTGGCAGTATGGCGAGACGACGAGACAATTTTTCCTTCTGGTGGTAGAATAGTTTAATTCATTTTGTTGTGATTCCACGAATTGAGACCGGAAAGAGGAGTTTAGGAATGCGAGTAGTTGGAACTTTATCGAGACCGGCCCCACTTTTTTTCTTAAAATCAAATATACATTTTTTTGGTTGTGTGTTCTCTTTTTTCGCGAGTTGCTGGAACTTTGTTCGCCTCTTTAATCGGTAGTTCTATCTCCAAATGAACATAAATTCTAAACTTATTTTAGAGGAAAAGCATAAAAGATTTAGTTGAATTATAACTACATGCCTTCGGACTCTACTAGACTAAGTAGACTCGCACGTATATGAGTTGTGACTTGTGAGCAGAAATTCCATTTAGGAGAGCCTAATGCATGTGTAGGATGCTTAGCAACTTAATTAACTACACAACATAGTCATTACTACTTACTTACTACTCTCTTCAGTCACAAAAGAGTGACGCTTTTTATTTTCAAAATCAACAAGATGTTTTTACCAATAAATTCTCTTATTATATATTTAAAAAGCAGTAAAACTGCAATATTATGAAAGCATTTTTATGACAAATTCACTCATATCATTTTCATGCATCCAAATCATATGTTTTAAATAATATATTTGATCAAATTTAATAAGGATTGACTGCACGTATTTAGGGCATTACCCTTCAATTACTGGAGCGAGTATACGCTACATACAGTATTTGCAAGCCCGATGTGCGCGCTCCCCTGTTTATGTGTGTTCTTGTCCTGATGGCTGGCGCACGGGATTGATCGACGACACTACCTACTGTTGATGACAACGTGTCTGATCGCATTATGCAAATAGTAGTCGAAAAGTTTTAAGAACATGTACAATGAGCTTATGTCATCTGTCTATAGCCTCTGCCTCGTAGTATTTTTGCTAACGTAAATGAAAGAGAATGAAGAGAGAGAAAGACATTGTCTACAATTCTGTAGTCGACTGTAGCACTAGAAACAAGAAAAAAATTAAAAGATTGTTTGTTGTCTACAATCTTGTAGCCGACTGTATCACCACAACCATTGTATGAGCTGTCTTTAGTGCTGTCTACAGGTGACATGGAGAGTTGCTATAGACAGCAGCTGTCTGTATTATTGTACATGCCTTAAGGTCGTCGGTTGTCGTGTTGTATGTGTTTCTTTTCCACATCATATCTTTTTTGTTTTGCAGAGCATATATAATTACTCCCGAAATCCGACATGCTTGGCTGCTGAGTGCTGACCTGATGAATGCATGGAAAGTACTAGGAAATTCATTGAGAAAGACTAGAAAACGCTATAACGTTAGATCTGTTTCAAATGGGACAGGTGGAGACCATCGGATCCAATGTATCAGACAGATCAGGAATTCCCACCTCTTTCCCCGCATCTTGTACTTCCTCTTCACGTAGTCAACCAAGCACCCACCTCCTTTCCCCTTATCTCTCTCCTCATCGCAATTCGCTGCCCAATCCACCACCGGCAATGATGGATCTCACCACCCGCAGCCATAATATGAAACTCGAGCTCCCTCATGTCCTATTCCCCTCAATTTCATTGGTCAATTTTGCACCTAGAGTGGCAAGTGAGCAACATGAGCGGCAAGCAACCGTGGTGGCAAGCAGCGTGCAAGCTTATGTGTCGGCGAGAAGGCGCGGTTGTTGTGGGTGGTGGGCTAGCGAGCTTCATGGCCATGGGCGAGCGCCTCCACGAGTGGGTGCAGCGGCGTCGGACATGGACACAACAAGCAAGCGTGGTGGCCAATATGGGTGAGCGGACACGGCCACGCTCCACGAGTGGGTGCAGCGGCGTCGGGCATGGACACAACGAGCGAGAGCGTGGCCAATATGGGTGAGCGAGCACAAGCGCTGCTATGGTGGGCAAGCATGGTGTAATGGCCACCGGCACAACATTTAGCAAGCGTTCGCAATCATGGTTGTCTCCTGAAACTATTAGAAATTTGCTCGGATTACATGTTGAAACTTGCTGAATCTTTTTGAAACTTTTTTTTGTCTGAAACTTGGGCTTGAAACTTTCTTGGAATCTTTTGGAGACTTCTAGAAATCTGAAACGTGTTGAAACCTTCTGAAACTTAGTTGAAACATCAATCTGAAACTTTTGACGAAACATGAAACTCGTTGAAACTTTGACAAAACATGAAACTTTCTGAAACTTCACGTCGGGAGTTTTTTGCTCATGTTTGATTTTTTTTTTATGAAACTTGTTGAAACATGTTAAAATTTGCTGAAACTTCTTGAAACTTTTTGACTGAAATTTCTTGAAACTTGAGTTCTAAAATCTGAAACTTGTTGAAACTTTGACTTGAAACTTTCTTAGAATCTTTCGGAGACTTCTAGAAATCTGAAACACATTGAAACCTAATCGAAACTTTAAACTCGAAATTTAGAACTTTTAAGTACATGAAACTTTACGAAGCTTTATAAAACTGTTATACCGTTGGAAATACATTCCAATAATATAGCGTGGGCTGGCGGCTCCCAAATACATTAGATATGCATCGATGGATCCGTATAAACCAACCTGGGATAATGCAAGAATGGAACAAAGGCTTGTGTGGTACGGTTTTTTTTTTGGGGGGAATAAAAATGATGTTTGAGATGATGCATGAATCATGATACATGAGGTGAGGTAGAGTGGGAAGGGGAAAATTATTGTCGTGTAGGGTCATGCGAGCGAGCCTTGGCAATAAGTAAGAAATTGGGCTGAACCTGACGGGCCGTCCTAGGCCGGACAACCGGCATTTTCAGGCCGTCCTTGCTGAGAAATCGATCTTCCAGATCACCGGCAACAAGGCTCCAGGCCTCCAGCTGTTTCTCTTAGGTGATAGATCTGGTGAATTAGTAGCACAACACAAACGAAAGCTTCAGCCTTTGCCAGGTCCGACAAGACAAAGTAGCTCGTAGTTCTTGGTTTGCCATGAGCAACCTCATGTAGATTCAGGTTTGTAGCTAAGCTGGCGAAATGATTCGTGCATGTTTTGGGCATTAATTATCTTGTAATCAATAACCGGCAGTTTCTTGACGATTCTGGAATGGTTGGAGTTTTTCTTGGATGAAACTCTATGTGCAAGCTTTTCTCTGCACGTTCTCAAACAAATTAGAAGTTTTTCTCTGCTCAGTGTCAGTGGTAACCTCGTTCTGGCAGTGCTGTAAGAATGTCTCTGAATTATCACACGTGAGATGTCGCAGTCGGTGTCGGTGCCGATGGGGATGGCGAGGCCGAGCTTGCAGCGCGCGGGGAGCTGCCGCGCGCGCTCCGGCAGCACGCCGAACGACGGGCCCGACTGATCCAGGCACCTGCAGAGCGCGCGCCGCGCGGCCGCCATCCTGCGCAGCTGCATAGCGCTACGGCAGCAGCGCTCGCTCGGCCCCGCCGCGCCGGCGCCCACCAGGAACGCCATGCACGGGATCAGCGCGCTCACCGCGTCCCCGCACGCCACCGCCGCCCCGGCTTCCCACACCATGGGCGGTGGCAGGGGGTGCCCAGGGTGCACGGGCACCCCCAAAAATAAATGAGAATTTTTTAAAACTAGGTATAAGCAATATAAGTACTCAGTAGTTCGGTATTTGGGTTGGTTATTTCAACAATTCAGCCTACCAAGCCACCAATCAGAGCAAGTCGCCAGGCAGTGAGGCACCCGCATCCGCACCTTTCTAAGTCATTGTACAATCGATCACAGAGAGTACTATCACAAAAGACTGGTTGTACAAGCTAGCGAAGGCTTTTGGTATCTGTTCTGGCGAAACATTTCGGTTCTTGGCATAGCCTTTTGTTCCTGTCATGATGTCATCTTGGCTAGCTACAATCGCCAACTGAAACAATCACTCCTCGATGCACACCTACTGAGTACCAATAATTTATCTCTGGTACAATCATGGGCAGAGCGATAGGTGCCCGGACACATAAAAAAATCGAAAACATTTTCAGGGATCAGTTCTGCATTTGGGTCATATTCATAGTACTCCTTGGTGTGCACTCTCTTAGAAGCTCAGCTCACGGCCCGCTCGTGCCTCCACCAGCCCACAACTATCTCATCACTCATCAGCTCATATCCATTTTTATCTCCAATACTCCAACTCCTCCCTAATTTGGTCCCTGCAGCTCGGCGACCGGTGCGGCACGGAGAGGAGGAGCGGTGGGCGGCGTAGCACCAGTGTGGGAGCAGCAAGCAGCAGTAGGTGATGCGCCACTCACTAAGACCAATGGTTTTGTAGATGCGCATGGAGCAACTTCTATTTTTCTCACATTCATATTATTATGCAAGTCGTTTTTCAAATTGATTACTATGGTAATGACATGCAAAAAGATACTAGTAGACAATTCTCTCCGTTCTTTTTTTCTTAACATTTTTTTACTTCTAACGGGCAAATTCCTGGCTTCGTTGGGTGATGCATAGTTTTTTGACAAATATAAAGAAAGTTTGTAACCATATGCAAACACAAGAGTGCATGTGCTGTGGTGGAAAAACCCTTAAGTCTTGAAGAGGTTGGTTCTGGGTTGGAACCTTGGCTATGCATTTTTTCTGTATTTTTCATTTTAACTTCACAAAAAATTCAAATTTGATTCAAAAATTTCGATCGAAATAAATCCGAAAATTCCGGGAACCAGGTCTATCGTTAGGCTTCAAAAAAAAATTCCCAACCGGTAGCTTTTTCCCTGGTTTGAACTAATCATACCTTGCGTTACTTTGTGTGTGCACCCCCAACATCAAATTCCTGGCTCCGCCACTGTCCCACACGACAGCCGCCGCCGCTGCCACCACAACCACCACGGCCGCGAGGACCGTCCCTGCGACGACGGCATTATTGCCCCTGCGAGTACTACCGGCCATCGTGCTCTTGCCTTGAACAACGCATGATGTGCTCGAGCTTGTGCCTGTATATAGGGGGAGGAGGTCAGAAAGGTTGGTGATGCACCTGAATGCGGCCTGCAACTGCACCGTGCTCGTTGCCGCTTTGGGCACTCTTAACGTAGCAAACTCCGCAGGCGTGTATTAAACCAGTCATCACTAAATGCACCGACCGTGCTGGCGCATTCAGGCGCATCGCCATCATGTGATTTGATCCTCCAATCCCAATTCTATCAGCGTGAAAATGATCCTATATAAAATCGCAATCCTGGCATCTATGTTTTCTCCACGAACTATAGGCGCCGATCGCACGGACTCTCAGGCCGTTGTTGGGCCAGCCCAGGGTCTCACGGTAGCTCTCTTCACACATGACTCCATCTGCTCATGGGCTTTCACGGCGCTATTTAGAACTCCCTACGCGGTCAGCCAACAGCCCAGATCTTGCAACAAACCGTCCATCGCCTGCGCTTACTGCAGAGCAGAGGTGTAATGGATCGAATATTTGTATTCATATTTTCTAAACAAATACAGATGTGAATTTGAATATTATAGAATACAAATACAAATTGAATATTGTAACGAATGCAAATTTGAATCGAATGTTGTAACGAATGCAAATTCGAATCGAATGTTGTAACGAATGCAAATTCGAATCGAATATCTGCTCAATTTGATCAGATTCAGATATTCTCATAACTTATGTAATGGCAAGATATTTATCGTATTTTATCCTCTACATAGCATATTTAATCATTCTAGTTTATCTATTTCTCCTAAAAACATAAATTCACGCCAAACTAAACATATATATGAAGCTTTTTTTCTACTATCGGGAGCAGTTACTCCCTGTTCCGTATCTCACAACGGTAGGGAGTATCTTGCATAACTGATAGTATGTATGTGTAGTATACGAGTATATAAGACCACTTATGTGGTATTTGCACCTTTTCAGGGGTGGTATGTATAATTTTTTAGACATGCTCTTTTTTATATGCAAATATGAAAGTATTTACAAAATATGCTAAAAATTATGGACTCTTTTGCATATTTTTCATGTAGTTCGCATTAGAGTATTTTATAATTAGTGTGTGAGTATACTCAAAGTGATAAAAGAGTATGTCAAATTCTTTTAGGTGGTATATAAGAGACGGGAGTAACTACTCCCGAGAGTAGAAAATATTAATCCTATGTATGTATGTATCATACATACACACACATATATATAGGTTTTTTTTTCTACTCCTGGGAGTAGTTATTCTTTATTCTGTATCTCACAACGTAAGTAGTATCTTGCGCAACCGAGAGTATGTATGTGTAGTAGACAAATATATAAGACCACCTATGTGGTATTTACACCTATTCAAGGGTGATATGTATAATTTTTTAGACATAATCCTTTTTATGTGCAAATATAAAGATATTTACAAAATATGCTAAAAACTATGAACTCTCCTGCAAATTTTTCGTGTGATTCACATTGAAGTATCTTATAATTAGTATATGAGTATACCCAAAGTGATAAAGAAGTATGTCAAGTTCTTTTAGGTAGTATATCAGATGTGTGAGTAGCTACACCCTGGAGTAGAAGGTATTAATCCTATGTGTGTGTGTGTATGTATATGTATATGTACATGTATCTATATTTTGTATGCGAATACAAATACAAATAGGAGACAAATTATTAATCGGATGAAAAAAATCTAAATCATATTCGTATCCTATCGAATACGATAGTCGAATTCAATCGTCCAGCCAATCTTGCATAACATGGCTGACTTCAAGACTGTCCACCACCGTGGGCAGTCCAAAAACAAGGGGAAGGGACCGATGGGCGGCCAGGGCTTATCGATTTCGTTCTAACCAACCTTTTTTTCTGATTCCCAAAAGGCGACATGTATCGTAGGTGTATTTCGGTTTGTTGATTTGTGCATATTAGTGTTTCTAATGTACATAACTAAACCCAGCGCGCCATGTAATTCACAATTAAAATATAAAGTCTTCCAAACTTCTCTTTTTCCAAATATTTCGACTATTAAATATTGTGGTATCTTTTCTTTAAGGAATCGGTTCCACGAACAATACAATCGGAACAACAGCGCGCATGGCAATCCTAAACCCAAATATATTTTTCCATTTCGCTTCAAGGGGTCTATTTCTGTTAGTGCACTACCGAACTCGCATTCCAAATTGCGTCGCCGATCTCGCATTGTCTACTTCACATTTCATTACATTCTCCAATTTCGGATTTCAAACTACACGGACACTCCAAGGTATTACCAAAAAAACTTCGTGAAATACACTAAATCTTTAGGCTTAATTCTCTACACATAAATTAACAAAAATGGGTTCTTGTCGCTAATCGAACTGGCGACAGGCTGCTGTCACTAGTTCAATTGACGATGGGACCCTCTCAGCACTGTTCCAATTGACGACAGGGTTTCGGTCGTCAATTGGAATGGTGATAGGGCCTGTCGCCATACCTGTTGTCAATCGGAATGGCGATAGGGGCCTGTCGCTATATCAAATGGCAACAGGAACCTATTTTGTGAAAAAAAAAATAACTATTTATTTTGTAATTACCTTTTAGTTTAATATTATTTTAAAAAAAATCGCAGATCATGCATTAGTACTCGCTCTTGCAGAGGTGACATTAGCTCAAATCCAGGCCATTCATCCCAAATGAATTTCTCAGGGCTTTCTCCCATGATTTATACTATAAAAAAAACGACAGTAAGAGAGGAAATAGGAAGAGGGAGAAAGAGCCAAGTCCATCTTTTTGGGCGCAAAAACTCTTACTGTTCTGTGTTCCCTTCTCTGAGTCTCTCTGTACCCTCCCTTGAGCTTATTTGGCTCCCAACTGCTCTGAACTTGTGAAGGTGCACCCATTAAGAAAGCAATTGTGCAGTGTAATCGGAAAAATTCAGACATGTAATTCCGATCTCGTTGCTTTGATTGAATCGGTACATTTTGTTTGGCATTTAATCACCAACGTTTTGGCAAAACATCAAGTTACAAATCCAAAATAACTTCTGTAAATTGGAACACAGAAAACAACTCATTCTTCATTCACAACAAACTCTACTCGCATCATTCCCCACCAGTATGGCACCATTTGGAGTGGGAGCCAATGGCAAAGTCCTTGGAGACGAGGGCCAACTATTCACTTGAGAGGAGCTGTGGCCCTGCGGCTGTCAACGTTATCGGTGGAAAAGAGCCTCGACAAAATAGGCGTTGTCGAGGTCATCAATGGGAGGAGCCGTAATAGTCGGGGTCGTAGGTGAGGAGTCATGACGGTCAAGGCGTCATAAAGGTCGACATTGAGAGCATGTACAATGGGCTTATGTCAGCCGTCTATAGCATCTGCCACATAAGATTTTTGCTGACGTAGATGAAAGAGAATGAAGAGAGAGAATATTGCTGTCTATAATCCTGCAGCCGACTATAGCACCAGAATCAAGAAAAGCATTAAAGATTGTGTGTTGTCTACAATCATATAGCCGACTGTATCACCACGAACCATTGTATGAGCTGTCTTTAGTGCTGTCTATAGGTGATATGAAGAGTTGTTATAGACAGCAGCTGTATGTACCATTGTGCATGCCCTGAAAGGAGCCACAGAAGTGGGTCGTCCCTGGGGAGGAGCCGCGACAGTCGAGGCGCCATCAATGGAAGCTTGCCGGTGCTGGGTTTTCCTAGAATGGGAGAGATGGAAAACAACACAATTCTTTTTACACGGATCTTGAGGAAACAATCTGAGCCATCCGCTTTGGGTGGATGGCCTAGATTTGGGCTAATGCCACCTCTGCAGCAGTACGTCCTAACGCAGAGATTTGTTTCCGCCTCAAACCGGAGAGGTAGCCTGTAGGTAGCGGGCAGGTAGGTTCCACAGCAAATATGTCAATAAGAGATGCTATGGAGGCCCGTGTTGCATTTTGGCCCGGTTTCTAGAGCAAGCAAGTCACTGACAATAAGTTGTGAGGGAGGAGTGGGGTTGGAGCTATCGGCTTCTTATACACGCTGTCCACCGTCGTCGCTAAGCGGAGGGGCTGCTTCCTCGCCTTCACTCTGACGTTGCTTGCTGGTTGTCCTGCTAGTGCATGGTGTTTACTGTGGTTTTTCAGCCGTGGTGGAGATATGGTTCATCTTGCATACGCTTCTATTCTTCTCTATCAAACTTTGTGCAAGGGTGGTTTTCTACGTCTAGTTTGAAAATCGATTAGAAACTTTAGCATGCTAGGTGTTCAGTGTGTTGTTCTTCCCGTGGTTGTGATGTGTTTAGTGTGTGTGATAGCGCTTGCGCCCAAGCTTGCTGTGGTTCCGGCTCACTTTTTGCTTTGTAATATATACGTTTGGGCTTGGATGCCCTTAAGCTTTCAAAGTGGTTGTTAAGCCTTAATCTTTGTAATAAAAGTTCGCCTTTTTCTTGTTATCGTTTGCTTGCTTGTGAAACCACGTCTTTGCAAGCGAACATCTCGGACAGTTGTAAGGATTCTATGATCCACATCCGGTTTGTCACAAAAGTGGTATCAGAGCCAGCTTGACCGTAAGTTGAGACCTTAGCTTGGTTATAGGATTGAAGACCTTTAAAATACTAATTTCAAAAATTACAAAAGAATTTCCAAAAACAAAAATATAAGTATTAAATTGCTGTCTTTTTCCCTTTTCTCTTGCTATCTCATCTCGTTATAGATTTTGAAAAACTCGTTTTGTGTTACTAAAAAAGAATTTATCTCCTCTTGACTAAATTTCAACTTTTCGTTTGTCAGGAAGATGCCGAATTCATACTCTGAGCCTGTAGAACTGAGAGGATGGGCCTCAAAACTATGGAGAATGCTACATCACCTGGGAGCGACAACTGGCCAGCTACCCACTTTCTACACTATCGAGCAACTGATTCACAACAGAAGATATGAGTGGAAGGCATGGGTGACCTTGGTTCCATTGGCTTACAGACCAGACACTGAGTGTCGGTTTGTGGGCTATCGTCGCCAGGAAAGAGATGCTATACAAGATGCAGCACGACGGGCGGTTCTGCACCTCCGTCAATACTATGATGATGAATTCGAGGGCTCTGAGTTTCAGCTCATTCCACAAGAGGGGGACGATGGATTTAGTGCCATTGTTCCCATGCCTGATGATGATGAAGATCCAAGACTCCATGAAGCTGCCATTCACATAGTGACACAAGAAGTTCTTTACAACAGGATTCTGAGTGAATATCACACGATGCATCGGAAGTACTACTTGGCCAAGCAAGTGGGACGTAATCTGCAAAGAGAAATAGCCCGCCGTGATGCTCTGGATCTGGGATCCGGATCTGTCTGTGGTGAAAGTCCCAACCCTCCTGCTGGCCCGATGGCGATGTTACTCCAAGATCACCCGACTATACCCAGCATCACGGATTATACTCGAGTCACCTCACGGCGCTCGCCCTCACCCACGGGCATAGCGCGCAACTATCGTCACCTTTTAGAGGACCCGTCAAGGGAAAGGAGAAGGTTGCGATGAAGGGCCCACCACGGTGAAGAAGAGGAGGATCTAGAGGAAGTGATCCATTTCACCACCAAAGAACCCTCCGTCGGATGGGTGGTAGAATCCTCGTCAAGTCTTGAGAACGATAGTGTAGAGCTACCCTAGTCTAGTACGACTTTTTGCTTGTAATAAAGGTTGTGAAATATACTCTAAGTAGTATATATCCACTTTTGTAAGATATGTGTAAACCTATGTGAAATACAATAAAGTTGTTTTCCTATCGATCTCAGACATCACCCCCGTCAAAAGTCTTTTCCTTCTTCTCGTCTTAAGTACTTACCTATTCCCTTCACCACTTATCTTAAAAATCTGAATCTTACTTATCTTCTGTGTTCGGTCAAAATCACTGCAGATTTGCATTCCCAAGATGTCTGATAACAACAACAACAATGAGGCTGAATCAACAGGACAACAACCGACTTTGGCAGAAGTTATGGCCATGATGGAGAGAAACAGATATCAAGTCGGCGAATCGAGCAAGAATGATGGAACAAAGACACCGAGCTTCTTGAGCGGTGCCACGGATCACCGTTGGACATCCCTCGGAGGCAATAATGGAGGAACAACCCTGTTTGGATGGACGGACTTCGAAAGACAAGACCCCAACTTTCACAGTGTCACGGATCCTCTAGCGGTGATGATTGGTGCGGGATATTGAGAGAAAGTTAGATACTATCCAATGCAATGATAAAGAGAAGACTTTGTTTGCATCTCATCAACTTCAAGGTCAAGCGGCAGATGGTGGATGAATCACGGACTCGCATCCGTGCAACCATTCCACAGGCGGAATTTAAGGAAGCATTCCACAAAGCCCATGTCCTGAAGGCACAGCTTGCGACTAAACGCCGAGAGTTTCTCGCTCTCAAGCAAGGAGGTCGATGCGATGAGAATACCTTCACCAATTTAATCAATTGGCAAGGTATGCCCCATTGGATGTGGATCTGAAGCTAAGAAAATGGAAAAGTTTTCACAAGGATTGCAAAAGTCACCAAGTTCCACATCTCGACCTTGATTTCCCTGACTTAGCTTCCATGGTGAACAAGCTGTTAATCTCAGAAGAAGCCAGGGGTGAAATGGAGGAAACTAGAAAGAGAAAGATGAAGCAAATGGTTCCATCTTCAAGTGCACCAAGGGGAAGAATGATGCCACCGCCATCCTTCAGATTCCAACCAAGACCACCTATGAATTCAGCGCCAAGACCTCCTATGAATCCAACAGCAAGACCAGCTTTCAGTGGAAACCGGACCACCACAATTCAATGTTATAATTGTGGGCAAAACCACCATCAAAAGGATTGTCCTCAGAAATCCTTAAGTTGCTATCATTGTGGACAGACTGGTCACTTCAAGGGACAGTGTCCGTTGAAGAATATGTCAGCAGATGCAGCTAAAGCCCAAGCAAGAAACCAGATACAAAGCAATCGGACTCCTCCCACCTCTCAAGCCAACAGAGGAGGAATGCTACAACCCAGAGTCCAATCTAGGCAATCAGGACAGTTCTCAGGAGGAGGACAACCTGCACAAGCACCATCACAAGGGAAGATCAATCACATCACCACTCAGGATGCAGCCGAAGCTACCGATGTTATTGTTGGTATGTTTCTACTTCATGCAAGATTAGCTTTGGTTCTTTTGATCCAGGGGCTACCCATTCATTATTTCTTTGGATTTTCTTTGTGAGAGTTGTTTGCCTTTATTGCTTTACCAAATCCTATGTGTTGCAAACACCCGGGATTAGAATGAAATCTCAATATAAGTGTAGTGACCTAAACCTAGAAATTCAAGGGGTCAGTTTCAGAACAGAGTTGTTGGTACTCCAGATGAAAGGCATAGATGTTATTTTGGGAATGGATTGGTTATCAAAGTATAAGGCCACAATTGATTGTGATAAGAAAACGGTAATACTGAGAAGCTCAGAAGGACAAGAAGTCTCAGTGGTAACAGACCAATCATTGATGAAGGAGCAGAAAAGAAAGGTTTACAGTGCTATTTCAGAAACCACCATGCCAATGATAGTGATTGAGGAATATCCGGATGTGTTCCCTGAAGAACTACCTGGAAGACCCCCAGATAGAAGAATTGAACTTGCCATAGAATTGGTACCTGAGACCAAACCGGTGACCAAAGCACAATACAGAATGGCAACTAGTGAATTAAAAGAACTCAAGAAACAGTTGGATGAACTAGAAGAAAAAGGTTTCATAAGACCTAGTGTCTCGCCTTGGTCTGCACCAGTGTTGTTTGTTAAGAAAAAGGATGGAAGTTTGAGGTTGTGTGTGGATTATAGGGCCTTAAATGCAGTGACTATTAAAAACAAATATCCTTTGCCAAGAATTGATGATTTATTTGATCAGTTGAAAGGAGCCAAAGTGTTCTCAAAAATTGATCTGAGATCAGGATATCACCAGCTCAAGATTAGAGAACAAGACCGAGAGAAAACTGCATTTACTACAAGATATGGACTATTTGAGTTCACGATGAGTACCTTTCGGATTGACTAATGCCCCAGCATATTTTATGAACCTGATGAACCAAGTTTATATGGAGTATTTGGACCATTTTGTAGTAGTGTTTGTGGATGATATATTGATATATTCAAAAAGTGAAGAAGAGCATAAACAACACCTCCATCTAGCCCTAACCAAATTGAGAGAGCATTAGTTGTATGCAAAATTTTCAAAGTGTGAATTCTGGATGAAAGAAGTGTCATTTTTAGGACACATCATCACTCAAGAGGGAGTAAAAGTTGACCCAGAAAAAGTCAGAGCTGTACAAGAATGGAGACAGCCAAAGACAATGACTGAGATAAGAAGTTTCTTAGGTCTGGCGGGATATTACCGCAGATTTATAGAAAATTTCTCGAAGATTGCTCGCCCACTCACTCAACTTCTCAGAAAGGATATCCCTTTTAAATGGACGGACAATTGTGAGAAAAACTTCCAGGAGTTGAAAGACAAACTAACCACTACACCAGTACTTATACTTCCAAATCCTGCAAAAGATTTTCAGATTTATTGTGATGCTTCAAAACAAGGATTAGGTTGTGTATTGATGCAAGATGGGAAAGTTGTGGCATATGCTTCAAGACAATTGAGAACTCATGAAGAAAATTATCCCACACATGATTTGAAGTTAGCAGCAGTGGTTCACTCTTTGAAAATTTGGAGGCATTATCTGCTAGGAAATCATTGTGAAGTATTTTCAGACCACAAGAGTCCGAAATACATATTCACTCACCAGACTTGAATCTCGGACAAAGAAGATGGCTAGAATTGATTAAAGATTATGATCTTGATATTCAGTATCACCCAGGAAAGGCAAATGTTGTGGCAGATGCACTTAGCAGAAAAGCATATCATAGTTTGAATGCTTTACAGGAATGTCAGTCACAATTAATATTGGAAATGCAGCAGCTAAACTTGGAAATAGTCGAACAAGGATCAATATCGACTTTGGAGATACAGTCAAACTTAGATGATCAAGTCAAACAAGCACAACAGAAGATCAAGAAATTCAAATGACTCTTAACGGATAATCAAGATAGAGAAATAGCGAAATTCAAGAAGGATGATCAAGGAATAATACGGTTTAAAGGCCGTCTGTGCGTACCAAACAAAGAAGAATCAAACGATTGATCCTACAAGAAGCTCACTCATCCCAATTCTCAATACATCCAGGGGGAACAAAATGTACCAAGATTTAAAGAAAAGATTTTGGTGGAAAAAGATGAAAAGAGAAATAGCTGAGTATATCGCCCAGTGCGACATTTGTCAGAAGATTAAAATAAACCATCAGAAGCCTGCAGGATTGTTACAACCCCTACCAGTGCCAGATTGGAAGTGGGAAGAAATTGGTATGGATTTCATCACAGGATTGCCAAGGACACAAAAAGGATTTGACGCAATATGGGTAATAGTGGATAGATTAACAAAAGTGGCACATTTTATCCCAATCCAGCAGACATATGGAAAGAATAAATTGGCAGAATTATATATGACGAAGATAATATCACTACATGGGATTCCAAAGAGAATAGTGTCGGATAGAGGGGCTCAGTTTACATCTAAATTCTGGAAGAAATTACATGAAGCCATGGGAACAGATTTGGCATTCAGCACCGCCTACCACCCACAGACTGGAGGACAGACAGAAAGAGTAAACCAAATATTAGAGGATATGTTGAGAGCATGTGCTTTAGCTTATGGAGCAACTTGGGATAAATGTCTACCTTTTGCAGAATTTTCTTACAATAACAGTTATCAGACCAGTATCAAGATGGCACCTTTTGAAGCTCTGTATGGCAGGCAGTGCAGAACACCTTTAAACTGGACAGATACAGGAGAGAGACAGTTACTTGGACCTCAGATAGCACAGGATTCAGAAGATCAAGTCAGAATGATAAGGGACAAAATGAAGATTGCTCAGAGCCGTCAGAAGGAATATGCAGACAAACGCAGAAAAGATTTGAGTTTTGAAATAGGAGATTTGGTATACCTGAAAGTTACATCATTCAAAACAGTACGAAGATTTCAAGTAAAGGGAAAATTAGCCCCAAGATATATTGGTCCCTACAAAATTGTGGAGAGAATAGGAGAAGTGGCATACAAATTACACTTGACACCGAATCCAACTGGTATACATGATGTGTTCCATGTATCTCAACTCAGAAAATGCTTGAGGCAACCGTCAGAGCAAGTACCACTTGAAGAGATAGAACTACAGAATGATTTAACCTATGAAGAAGAACCCTTGATGATACTCGATACCACAGAAAGACAGTTGAGAGGCAAGAATATCAAATTTTGCAAGATTCTCTGGAAAAATCATACAGAAGAAGAAGCAACATGGGAAAAGGAATCAAAGATGCAGCGAGATTTTCCCAACCTGTTCCCTGGTCTTGTGTGAATCTCGAGGTCGAGATTCCTTTAAGGGGGGTAGGTTGAAACAACTGAAAAATTTCAAAGTTGGAGTTCAATTTGAGTTTGAAATCGAATCTCTAAATCCCTGCAAATTTCGGCAAATCCCCAAATCCCCGCTTTCCCTTTTGCTCGAGCCGTCACCCACCTCTGGAGACACCCTCGCCCGAGCCCGCCTCCTCCCTGCTCAGCTCCTACACGCGCCGCCGCCAGAGCCGTCGCCCACAACCGCCTCTGGCCGCCGCCCCGTACAAGCCGCACCAGTGCGTCGCCACCCCGGCCGCGCCACCTCCTGACCTCACATTCAATGCGCACGTGTGCCCAAGCCGCAGCCACGCCGGCGCCGCAATCCCCTCGCCCCCCCCATGTGCGCCTGGCCTTCGCGAACGCTCCCGACCGCCACGTCAGTGCCGGCGCCGCAATCTCCCACCGCCTTCATCCGACTACAAAAGCCACCTCAAGCCTCCCCCCCTCACCGAAAACGACCGCACCACCACCCATCTCCCTCAGCCCCGGCCAAAACCCGAAGGAACCGCCGCCTCGATCCATCCAACCCGTAAGCCAACTCCACCCTTCCCCCTCCGGATCAAGCCCGATTCAAACACCCGAGCCTTTCCCCCACCCATCCGACCCCAGATCCGCCGGATCTTCACCGCGCCGCCCTCATTCGTCGCCGCCACCCCCAAACCCTAGAACCCTTTTCCCCAAAACGCGACCCCGCAAAACCCGAGAGGGAGAAGCCCTACCTGGTTGGAGCCCTCCCCGCGCCGCCTTTCCGCCGCTGGCCGCCATCGCGAGGTGCCGCCGGTGCTCCATCGGCCCCGCGCCGCGTCGCGCTTTCTCCGCCCGCGCAAGGCAGGCGGCGCGCCGGCGCCTTCGCCGCCCCTCCCCTTTGCCCTAAAGGCCTCAGGCCTTAAGGCCGCCCGCACATGGGCCTGGGCCGGTTCGACCGACTGGGCTTCAGCCCAGTGCTGTAGCCCAGCACTGTTCACTCCTTTATTTTATTTTATTTCATTTCATTTTTCAGCCACACTGTTCATTGCACAGTATTGTTAGTTACTGTTCACCCGAAAAAAATCCAGTTACTGTTCCTTTATTTATTTTTAACCCATGCACTGTTCAACAGTAAAATAATTACTGTTTCTAACCCTAGATTAGTGACTAATTACTGTTTATTATTTAATTCATAAATATGAACAGTAAAATGGTCACTATTCACCAAAACCCTAAAATAACATTTTATATCCATTCTGACCGTCTCGAACCCATAAAGCCTATTCTTAGACCTGTTCGGTCATATCCAACTCCTGTCAAACCTTTTTGCCTATTTAAGTTGCTTTCTTTCTTCTTTTATATTTTTGTTGTACTTGAATTTGTGTCGGCTCATTCCTTGTCGAGCCCAATATTTATTTTTTTCGTGTCTTGCGCTAGATCTCGACACCGACGAGCCACCAGACATCACCTGGACAGACACGAAAGCAGGGACATGATTCGAGGACTTGGGCGGGAAGGCAAGTTGCATGCCTTGACCATATTGAACCTACATTCGTATATTTTATATTATTACTTTCATTAGCATATTTTGACCAATTATTTCAATTAGAATAAAGTACTTTAGAATGCCATGTTAAATAGTTAAAAACCCTTCACCCCACATACCAAACCAACCATTCTTGTAAGCCATAATCACATTGACAAACCTAGTCCACATAAAATAATAGAAATTATTCCACAATGTCATACAAATCTCATTTCTAAATCTCATTAAGGAAGGTTGGCTTTAGGCCAATAGGTTTTGGTGGAGAGTTGAGAATTGTCCAGGAAGTTGTACAATTCAATATACTCGTTTAAAAGTGAGTCATCAGTGAGATCTGGAGGTGGACAGCCACGAGTTGGTGTTGGGCCATCGCCTCACTGGATGACAGGTAAGGACAAGAACCTTGTGCCAAGTAACAGACACAGAAAACCGCTCAACCACATGCGTGGTCATTCCTCCCTGGCTTAGTACACTGCTCATCCGATTGAATATCTACAGGATGTCAACTGTTGCTTGTTGATAGAACAGCCGCGGAATGGGGGTGGATCAGGGGTGGACCGTTTAGGGCACCCTCTGAATTGCACAACGGTATGGGCCCGTCAGACTCGGATTGCGGACTCCACTAATGGCCGGTGGTCTCCCGAGCTGTATGGATGTCGACCTACCGTGTAGAGACTAGAGAGGTTGAGCAGTGAAAAAGCTTTGTTATCTCAGCTCAGTCGCACGCTAACGTGTTGCGTGTATATTGCATGACAGTACGAGCATGAGATATCTTGTGGGTAAAGTTGGGCAACTCTGCAGAGTGAAAAATCAATGGTATTCGAATACGCCGTGCTTCCGGTTAATGAAGCTGTGTTCATGGGTGATTCCAATATACAAGGCATAAGTAGGCTTTTACAGATGTTAATTGATAATCTCAGATGTTAAAAACCCCTGTGATTATACTTATTATCGTTTTACTGTTTTTAAATTACTATATAGCCTTTAAATTCAACTATTGCATTCCACATATACCTGTATTGGTAAAATTGTACCCTCCATTGATAATCCTAGCATGTAGTTAAATAGAACTACCATGCAATTTCTTTAATACTGGTAGTTGTACTCATTCTTGCTAAACATCAACAGAGGAGTTTTGGGAAGAGTCGGTGACCCGACTTTCGTGAAGAAGCGTGGGGCGGTGACGACTCTCGGTATTAGGGTCTCTTTACGCCCAAGCTTGCTGTGGTTCCGCTCACTTTTTGCTTTGTAATATATACGTTTGGGCTTGGATGCCCGCTTAGCTTTCAAAGTGGTCATTAAGCCTTAATCTCTTTGTAATAAAAGTTCGCCTTTTCTCGTTATCGCTTTGCTTGCTTGTGAAACCACGTCTTTGCAATCAACATCCCGGGCGGTTGTAAGGATTCTATGATCCCACATCCGGCCACACAGAGCCGCGACAATCGGCGCCGTCAATGGAAGCTTGCCGGTGCTGGGTTTTCTTAGAATGGGAGAGATGGAAAACAACACAATTCTTTTTACACGGATCTTGAGGAAACAATATGAGCCATCCGTTTTGGGTGGATGGCCTAGATTTGGGCTAATGCCACCTCTGCAGCAGTACGTCCTAACGCAGAGATTTGTTTCCGCCTCAAACCGGAGAGATAGCCTGTAGGTAGCGGGCAGGTAGGTTCCACAGCAAATATGTCAATAAGAGATGCTATGGAGGCCCGTGTTGCATTTTGGCCCGGTTTCGAGAGCAAGCAAGTCACTGACAATAAGTTGTGAGGGAGGAGTGGGGTTGGAGCTATCGGCTTCTTATACACGCTGTCCACCGTCGTCGCTAAGCGGAGGGGCTGCTTCCTCGCCTTCACTCTGACGTTGCTTGCTGGTTGTCCTGCTAGTGTATGGTGCTTACTGTGGTTTTTCAGCCGTGGTGGAGATATGGTTCATCTTGCATATGCTTCTATTCTTCTCTATCAAACTTTGTGCAAGGGTGGTTTTCTACGTCTAGTTTGAAAATCAGTTAGAAACTTTAGCATGCTAGGTGTTCAGGGGTGTTGTTCTTCCCGTGGTTGTGATGTGTTTAGTGTGTGTGATAGCGCTTGATGTGGTGCTAGTTGATGTTCGCCCTAGCTAGGTGCTCCAGATAAGGTATCCTTCCCCGCTTATAGTCCTCCGTTAGGACCGGTATCTATACCTTTTTTTTCTCTCCTGCTTTGTCAATATAGTGCTATGTCCTTTTTCATTTTTTTTTTCTCATGTTTTATCAATATAATGGGTAGCATCTTATGCCGATTCGCAAAAAAAAAAAGACATGCCGTGCGGCAACATAGACACATCTTAAAAACTGAAGTGCTGTCCCCGTGACCCGTCCATCTCTATCGCTTGACTGCTTGCGAAAATACAAGTCAGACCGAGAAATGCTAGTGTATTAGGCCTAATTCAAGACCAGATCCAAGTGCATCAGACCGGGTTTTTGGGGCCAGTGCTTCACGGCCCAGTCTGGCCTCAATGGGCTTGCCGCATTTCACAGTTTCACTCAGATGGACAGGCTGCACATTTTTTTTTACACAAATCTGCAAAGCTCCCAAACAGTCAATTGCATAAATATTAAAGCACCGGTCAAGGGTAGATTGAGACTATTTACCTTTGGTTGATGCTTTAAGATACATGTCCACGGGAGCAAAAGAGTAATGCCAATGGTTTAATATCGATCATAAATGTTGGGGGCTCTTCTAAAACGAAATCATACAGAAAAAGACACGGGCTTCTGAGAGAATAATAAATATATTTTTGTGTTATTGTATTGATTGTGTTTATAACAAAAAGAAAGTCACTAAAACTAAGGTTTGATGACTTCTGTCTTTTATTGTAGCTGTCAAATCTCTTGATTGCTTGATCACTCGATCATCTCTCTCTCTCCGACTTTACTCCTTATATAGTGCATGAAGGTGGAAGTTGTTTACATCAAGAGGCACCTTGTCGTTTGATGCAATGTGCACATTTAAGGGCGATTATTATCAGAGACATATCCTCCCATGTTGCCTTGCGGTTATGTCGAGACAAAGTTTTAATACATACAGTTATCTCAGGAATAATGACACATATTAACTATCGTGTGTATTAAACACAATACATAAGTGTTCCTAGTCGATCGGGCCCACATGTCCGTAGGTTTTATCGATCGTAAGGTGGTCGTAGCTGACTTGGTCGTAGTAAGACTTACGACCATAAGGTGATCGTAATAGGACTTACGATCAATGGGTGGTCGTAGAAGAACTTACAACTATAAGATGATCGTAGTATGACTTACGATCAATAGGTGGTAGTAGAAGAATTTACGACTATGTAGGGTAGTCGTAGAATAGCTGACGACCACTAGATGTGTATGATATCCATCATTGTTAATATTAAGGGGTACATTTGAAGGTTATATAAAAAACATTATTATCTATAAAATAAATATTACAGATAAATAATTTAATTAATTGAGGATTATTAAATCCCCGTACACACTCCTCGCAAAATGCATGATTTGTCTGGTGTGTAAATGATGCAACGAAGAGCGAACGAACGAACTATCATAAATAATTTAATTAATTAAAGATTATTAGATCATTGTACACACTGCTAGCAAAATGCATGATTTTGTCTGATGAGTAAATGATGCAACGAAGTGCGAACGAACGAACGAACGATAACTGTTCCCATGCACGAAAGCAAATGGAGCAGGGGCAATGTACGCCCAACCACCAGCCGGCGGTGGCAGAGCAATCGAGAACCAAGCACCGACTGCGACTAGCAGGGGCAATGTACGCCCAACCACCAGCCGACGGTGGCAGAGCGATCGAGCACCAAGCACCGACTGCGACTATGTACAATCATGGCCGGCTATGATGAAGTGATTGCCGATGCAACGTTTTCACCGTAGTTAGCGGTTCGGTTCGAAATTCAACACAAAACAGCTTTATATATATAATTAAATAAAACAGCTTAAGATACTACACCATAAGAAATCATGCATTGGAAAGATAGTATTCTAACACTCCTCATACACTAAAAAACTGCACTTAGATACTGCCCATTAGGAGCAGCCTAAGGCGTAGTACCACAGAAGGAAATCTGCTAGGGAGAGCCTCATCAGCGCCGTTGATCCCCTTCAATCATCTTGAATGGACGACGGATGAGAGGGGCCCTCACGCTAGGCTCTATCCCAACTAATTTTCTTTCACGGGGCAGTGATCCGTAATAGGAGGGGGCACCTCATGATTCATCATCCACCCATGGTTAAAAATTAAGCTAGTTAGGTTAATTAGCATAGCTAGGGTGATTGTCTGACCGACGGGGGCAGTGATCCGTAAACGTAGGGGACACCTCATGATTCATCATCCACCCATGGTTAAAAATTAAGCTAGTTAGGTTAATTAGCTACATGTTTTTGACAGATTTGTCGCCCAAAGAAGCAAAGGTTTTGCCTAGAAGTTCTAGAACAGATGTATGTGTCTTGAGTCTTTACCCTGAATAAACGCAGCTCGTATACATGGAGGAGCGTAACACCCATCGGTTGGAGTTAATGGCACGAGATTTATCATGCATGCATGGGGTCTTGTCACACTTCCGAAGTTCCGATGAAATACTTCCTAAAGTTTGGTAGGATGTGAACGATCTTCTGTCAAATGGAAAACCTTTTTCAGAGGAGAATAGAAAAGGGTCAGAATGAAGGTGGGAGAAAGAGGGGAGCTTTGTGAATTGTGATAGCTTACGTCCACTCATTTTCAGAGATTGTGCAGTGCTTAACTAACTATTGCTTTTAGTAGGTAGAACGAATTGATTATTTTGCTACAATCCGGAAAAGGTACAATGGCCATGCATCTTCAGCTTCTTTTTCAATTTTCCTCTCGGTCTCGGTGGTGCCAAATCCCTAATCAGCCACTATCATGAGCCATACAAAGAACTATTTTATCGATCAACGTGTGTTCCAGCTTCTAGAAAACAAAAACTAATTTAGTGTATAAATATCAGATCGGTACAATAATTGGTTTGATTCAAAAGAAGCTAGCTCCAGGACATAATTAAAGTGAGCCGGCATCACTTTGCACAATGGTTTGATTCGTTTGGCTACTCTGTTCGTTCATGATATGCCTTGTAACTTGGAAGAGACTTTCTACGGTGCCTTGGATGTCATGGTAACCGGTTCATTCGTTGCAATCTGATGATCCATAATCAAATGTATCTGTTATAAGGTACTTAAATTGTAAGGTAGGTATTAACATCATGATGGAGTTGGAGGTTACATACGTAATTTCATACTCATGTCAGATTGGAAGAAGGAGGTAATACATCCTTCTAGCTATAAACTACCAAATCCTAAGGCTTATCTTTTTTTCTTTCAAGCAGACCACAAGTCAAAACAATTAACGGCGGCATCCATTATGAAGCTAGGTTACAAGGCTGCAGACTGGGTATGAAACTTATATACTAAGTAACTAAATTGGATCGTCATTGTTTATGGAGACTATAGGTAACTAATTATTAAGCTAGCTAGGTAACTGAACATAAAGTACATAAATTTCCCCAAATTTACGCATAATTATTGTTGTATGCGGTATTTACAAACACAAAGAAACCATGGCTCTGTGCGTTCTCATATGACTGAGAATGGGTAAGAGGAGTAAGGTGCTTCCATGTATCCTGATTCTGGAAGAGGAGAGGATGGAGAATCAATTAAGGGGTTGTGGCTAGAGTGGAGAGGGCTGGTGCAGGAGGAGAAGAGGAGGATTGCGACTGGGTTGGAGGAGGGCGGGTGGAGATGTGCCGACGCGGCGCAGATCACATATGGCGGCACAGTGCAGTGATATCGATTAACTGTTACATATTTACATAGTAATCGAGTAATTTACAAAGGTAAATGACTTGAAGTCTGCAAGGCCTCTCCGTCATTTCTTGTGTGGTTGATTTAACCGTGGTTGTCAATGTCAGAATTAAAAGGTAGAAGAAGATGAGTTAATCATCTGGAGCAACCAAAATGGCAAAGGGTCAATTAATAGCAGAATTAAAGGGGGAGGGCAATTGAAAATCTGGGCAACCAACATGGTCAAGGGCTCTGAAGATTTGGATTTTTGAGCAGTTATTAGTTATCAACTATAACGTTGTTTAAAAAATCTATTATACCTAACTTACCTTTAGTTAATCAACGATTGATATTTTAAGTGCTAGTACCACCTAGTAACTTCCAAGCACCTCAGAAAGTGAACTTAAAGCGGGCTAGCTTGAGATTGTATGGCAGCTGATCCATAAGCCCGCATACTATACGCTAGAAAAAAAGGTCATTAATTTCTGTTTCTCAACACATGCCTACGAGGTGAACTTATCTAACTAGTCACTCCTACTGACAGACAGTCTTAACACAATTTTGATAGACTCGATTACTTTTAACAAAGGTTCAAGTCCTCCAAATACTACTTTGGGACTAACACCATGAGGTTGTCGAGATATATTTAAGTCCAGCAGTCCGAGTGAAATTCAGAGAGCTCACCTACCTGCAAGCCATCGGGGGAAAAACATTCTAAAAAGATTAACCTCTGGCTGTTAAATCGACGGCGGCAGGTAGAATTTGCTAGTTAGTGTTTCTAACTCTGGTGTTGTTGCTAGGACGTTGCGAGGTGTATCTAGTTGCAGATTCTCTTCTATTAGGGGTGATTTTCTCTTACTTTATCAATACAAAATGCAGCTCTTCTGTCTTTCACTTTAAAAAAATGGCGGCAGGTCACCTTCTGACGAATGCAACATCTCTACAAATCAATTGTTACTTTCCGCCGTGCTCCACTTCCAACCTCCTCGCGTACATTTCTCACTTGCAAAATTTTTGCCATGGCATGAGCCATGAGGTCGGCATGGGCACGACAACAGCGGCTGGCCCACGCCGCTTGTACCCATGTAAGGCGTGAGTCAGACGCCGTGCACACGTCCCAAACCGAAAATTCGAAACCCCACGCACACGTGCCGGCCGATGGACGGAGCGGGAGCGGGAGCGGACTTCACCCCGCCGCCACGCGGCCATGAGTCATGGCGCCGAGTATGTTAGCTCGGCGCCGTGAGCGCACGCAAGAAACCAAGGCACGTCGCGTCGTCCGCGCGCCTATGCGTACGCGAGCCCGTCCGTCCGCGCGAGGCAGAAAAAAACACGCCCGCGAAAGCGGCCGCCGAGCGACGCGCGGGCCAGGTGCGCGGCGCCGGTTGGCTGCCGCCCCGCCCCGCGCATACACAAACTTTAGGCAAAGCGGGCGGAGGCAGGAGGAGCGGGTCTTGACTCTCCTCATCCTAGAGAAAGCGACGCCTCGCCACGGCCACTCTTATCGTAGCTGTCGCCTGTCCGTCCCAATCCTCCTCCTCCTCCACATCATGCAGGAGCATAGCTGCACGCGAATTAAACTAGTGTTATTATTGGGAAGTAGTTAACCCCGTCGACTTTTTTATAATTGTCCTGTGGTAACCCGTTCGATCGACAAAGATTAGTAAAGAATAAGGACGTGAGAAGATTGACCTTTTCTTTTGGTGCTTGCTCCATTGCGATCGAAGGAACACCCGTGATTAATTGACACACTGACAGCTGCTTTTGGTGGGGATTTTGCAGAAAAAAGTACACATGGAATTGTGTTGTTCACTCTGGTCTTGTTACTCCTAAAAATGCAGTACACAGAGCTCCATGTAACGTGAGAAAACATGTTCTATGTCATGCATGGAAATGCAAAAAATTGCCCTTTCAGGGGATGGCTCGAACTCTACTGAACTTCCAAGCTCCAAACAGATACAGGGGCATCTTTTTCTCTTTTGATCAGATTCTGTTACTCCTACACAACCTAGACGACAACAGGCCGAGAACTATCTGGACTGAACTGATTCTCTTCACCCCTGTCTTTCTTGTTTTTAAAAAAGCTCTTGTCCTCCCAAAAGAAACTGATCAGCTGTCACACCACTACTAGCTCCTACCAACATTAACGTACTACTCCACTAATTTACAGTCCACTCCTAATTAATTACCCACACGGCTACACTAACTGTCCATCCATCGAGCAACATTCCCCTGTCCATCTTGGAATTAAAGAAGCACCCATTTGCGATATCGCCAATCTCCAGGCGGTGCACGAAAACACTCGCCTCACCGAGACCAAAAACACATCGCGCATGCACTAGCTTTGGCCATGAGTGACCACCCCACAGCTACGTGTCATCCCTTGGCGCCAATGGACAAGCTCGACGCGGCCCCATGACCGATCAGCCATCGCCTTCGCTTGACCCGCGCATATTGATATACCTCACCACGCACCGCACCACACCGCGCGCACACGATTTAACAACACACGCACACCGTAAGGGCGCGGCGGTTCTTCTCATGCATGGTGGCGCACTCCCGCCGGCGACGACCACCGCGCGGCTAGCACATGTTGCATGAGCAGCAGGCACCACCATCGGCGCCAACGTCTGACGATGCTGCCGTCGAGGACGACGAGGTCACCACGTTCCGCGACATCCACCCTCTGACGCCCACGCCCCCCACGCGCCCCGGATCCGCGTCCTGGGACACCGTCAGCCACCGTTCCTTCTCCTCCGAGGAGCAGTTCATGACGATGAGCCGCGAGTTCACGGCCATGGTCGCCGCCGGGGCGACCATGCATACCAACACCAACAGCAGCAACCCCGGCAGCAACAACGGGGGCAGCTACGATGCCGGAGCTAACAACAACGGCGTCGACCAGCTCACCAGCATCGGCGAGGACGAGCTGGAGGAGACCAACCCGCTAGCCATCGTGCCGGACAACCACCCGATCGCGACGCCGGCCAGGAGCAGGGCGCCCCTGGAGGTGGTCCCCGCGGGGCCCGCGCCGCCGCCGGTGGAGGCGCGGCAGGTGAAGAAGGAGGAGGCGGAGACGAAGGTGACAGCGTGGCAGACGGCGGAGATGGCCAAGATCAACAACCGGTTCAAGAGGGAGGAGGTGGTCATCAATGGCTGGGAGACAGAGCAGGTGGAGAAAGCCTCCGCATGGCTCAAGAAGATTGAGGTAACTAGAGACAGAAAAACTACAGTTTTTCTAATGAAAATTTCACTACGCAGTAGTTGCTTTTGAGTCTTGATTTGCGTATTCTCATGAGTGCACGCAGTCTATCATCTTTGCTTGTTAAATTGTGCACATCAAGTATTTTAGTATCATCGACAGAGCTTAACAATCCTTTGAAGAGTAAAACAATGAAGCATAACAGATACAACTCCTAAATTGCCAAAAATAATTTTGCCTTGTGCAAATTAGCATGGTTTTGAGTAGATTCTCGGTGCAATTAGAATCTGTGTGATTGTGATGAACAAACAAAAACAGAGGGCTATAAGTATCTCCAGAAATCTAACTGTTCAGTCCTCTTCCCTCAAAGAAGAAGAAGAAATTCAGCCTTGCAACACTAACAAGAACTTGATGTTAAGAGGTATGTAACATCAGAGTTCCTTCATTGCCCCCTTTTTTGGGTTCAGGCATGTAACATCAGATAAGTTAGTTACAGCTCAATCATGCAACGTTCTGATGCCCCTCTCAGCAAAAGGTAACTGTTCTGAGTTCTGACTATCATGGATTAACACGTTGATTTCAGTGTGTTAGGAGAATGGTCTTTGTCCGGGTGAACTGTGCATTTAGCCCTTTTTTACCTTTGGACATGTCCTTTCTTCTGTTCTGTAAACCAGGCTTAGATATGCTCCAATTTTGTACTAAATGCTCATTCTTGACCTTCATCACCATATAAACAGCGCTTATCTATACTACCCTCGGTGTTTCCTCGTTCCAAATGTGACTTACAGATGTTCTGATCGCTCCATTACACAGAGAAAGCTGGATGAACAGCGTGCCAAGGCGCTCGAGAAGACGCAGAACGACATCGCAAAGGCGCGGCACAAGGCGGAGGAGAAGAGGGCGTCGGCGGAGGCGAAGAGAGGGCTGAAGCTGGCCAAAGTGCTGGAGCTGGCGAACTTCATGAAGGCGGTTGGAAGGGTGCCTACAAAACGCTCCTTCTTCTAGCCTCGTGGCACCCTGTCCCTTCCGAGTTCTGATCTGTTCCTCAGTACTTGTGTGCAAAATCTGTTTTTGCCTATGGTCGCAGCTAGCTCTTTGTATGGTGTATGCTGCATCCACGAACCTAATTGTAAAAAAGATTTAAGGTTGTATATTGTGGAGATAATGTGATATGATCATAATCTTAGTGTGTTGAACAATTAGTATCGGTGTCAAGGTATTTGGTAGAGACCATCGGTTTAGCGAAGTGTCGTCTGAGTGTCAGTGTAAGCGGTCTGACCGGTCAGGGTGGTGGTTAGACTGGCCATGACCGGTGAAGTTGAATTTTGAGAAATGTGATCAAACACTTATGTGGGAGTGTTTGGGGGGTGTGTTTGCATCAGGTACCATAGAAAATAGAGATTGAACGCGAAACTAGATAGAAAATTTCCAAAAAAGTCCAGAGAGTGTTTTATAGGAATTGGAAAGCAATCTGACCGGTCAATGGTTAGCGGTCAGATCGGTCAGGGTTGTAGGCAGACTGGTCAAGGCGCGATCATACACAGTGAGGTATGATGATCTTGTGGAATTGGCGAAAGTCATGAGACTCAACGCATAGGTGTTGCATGATGTATGTTTTAGCTAACATGGGTCAAGTTGCGAGAAACTTGTGTCCGGAATCAATTTCTTGGTCTATTGTTATACAGGTCAACAATAGAGTCAACTACGGTCAACAACGGGGATGATTGGGACTAGGCTAGGAGAACTGAGGTCCAAAATGCCTAAAGATGTCAGGTGAAGTGGTTGGACTCAAGCATAACGCAAGATAGACAATATCAACCGAACGGGAAGTTCGGTGCTACAGGTTGCATCAAGTGGCTTGGGTTGGTGCAAGTGCCGTGGTGATTCCGATAGGAGTCAAATGAGAGAGACTTGTCGATATGAATTTATTTTTTTGATGAATCTACGCGTGGCGAAGCATGTGATTGCTTCACGTTGATTGAACTAATCATTGTAGAAGAATCGAAAGTGGTATTTTGATATTTTCACCAAAATACGGGGTTAGTGACATTGGAGAAACCGCGACGCAAGACGGTGCAAAGAGAGACAGATTAGGTCAAGAGAAGACGAAGATCACGAAGATACAGATTTGAGAGACCCGGTTCTTCATCCGCATTGAGAAACTTGCGTGAATGTAGACTTGTTTATGCGTAGACTTAACGGGTGAAAACTTTATCTGACACTCGTTAAATCTACACATAAACAGGTCTGGGAAAGCAGAGGAAATAGATGATGCTAGAGTTTGAGAGAGATGAATTGAGAAATTAGGTGCTTAAGTGTGAGCTTTTGTCCTCCACGGTAGAGTAACTGTAAACTTACAATCTCTCTAATCAATCCAATCAAGATTGTCCCAAGATGAGTTTTATCTTTTCTTGTTCTCTTTGATGATTTTGGCGGGTTTTATGTTCCAAGGGTTTTGACTAAGTCTTTTGCTGTGATCTAACTTGTAAGGACTTGTGAAACCTGATCTAAAGTTATCTTGACCATCTTGCACCCACGAGCAAGATTTTGACTCAAGTTTTGAGTTTCCCTGTTTTTGTGCCTTCTTGACTTCTATCAAGAAATTCGTGAAATATTATCAAGAAATTCGTGAAACATTGGCTTCGATCATCGATTGGAATAGATTTCTAACTTTTTTGATGAGTTATATCTGAAACCTTAGGGGATTTGGATCTTAGAATCAAAAGTTAGGTTAATTTAAAGATCACTCGGGTTGTTGTTCTTGCAGCCAACAGTTAGACCGGCCACCTGTCAAATTGGTGTGGGCAGACCAGTGCCGACAGTCAGACCGGTTGAGAAGCTTTTCGCTCGAGGGGTTTTTGGATTAAACGCGAGACTTCTGTTGTGATCTTCTGCCTTTGATCTTCGTAGTTATTGAAGTGAAAAAAGTTAAATACCGAAAGTGATGAAAAAAAAATAGATGCTCCTATTTACCTACCTTTAATTACTTATTTGGTCCAGCGTATATGTACTGTTGCCAGTACTACTTGTGATCACAGAGTGACCCTTGTTTTTTGTTGGCATGTATCCATATGGTATAAATGATTTGTTTGTGTAATCCTGCAAACATTCAGAATACAACAGTGTAAAAAGCTACATATTACCTTTTCCCCCTCTAGAAGACTACGAGATGAAACAATAAGCTTTTTCGGTTTTTGCTACACGCATCCATTTCTTTCCATGATTAGTCCATTTCTTCTGCTCTCCATGTATCTAGCTCAACCTAATCAGAATCTAGTATGCTGGCTGTCAAGGGCAGATCTAGGACTAAATTTTAGGTAGAGTGGAATCGCAAGTGTGGACCAAGAACCCTTGATTGCCTTGCCTCTCCGGCTCGACACACGCCCTCGCTCTGCCCCTTGGCCGCCGCGCGCCCGCGCCTCGCCTCGCCTGCTGCCACTCGCTGCTTGGTTAGGGTTAGGAGAGGAGAAGACTTAGGAGGCATGAGTGAGTGAGGAGCAGAGGAGGCCGTGAGCCTGTGAAGAAAAGACGATATAGCTTTAGACAGTGCTTTCTAATGGGCCGACCGGCCGGCCAGGTCAGACCAAATTGTACAAAGTCTACGAGGCCAGGCCGGACCAAATTGCACGTATACATATCTGTGAGCACTGTATTTCCGGCCATATACCAATCATCATGACTGATGGACATGGGCAGATCGACCAGGCTCACGAGAGAGAGAGCCCTCGCTACCCTACCCTGAGCTGCACGTCAGTCAGTACGTTTGCCCTCTTCCCATGATAACGCCGTTTTTTATTCAGCGACTCGTTCTACGGTGTGAATCGTGAAAAGGACCGGTGTGATTGGTAGACTGACTGGGATAAACAAACTAGAAGGGATGGGCTTGGCGTCGACAAGGAGATGGCGTCATTCAATTTTGTGGCTGTAAACATCAGCTACGGCGAGGTGCTACCCGGATCTCGCTGGCACTTACCGGAGTCCAGCCGGAACGGATGGAGACGGTCACCGCGCACGACGAATTCTTTCTTAACTTGCGACGTGCTAGCTAGTCAAGATGGCAACGATCACTGCAGAAACTATCACTGAAGGCCCTGTTTGGAGCGACAGAGATTTCACAGAAACAGTACAGTTCCCGCAGGAGTGCTATCAAATTCCTGCGTTCCAAACAGGCCCGGAGAGAACGCCTTATGCCGGCTCTTCTAAGGAAAATTCTATGGAAAATTGAAGCATTCCATTGTGATGAGAACCTAGCACCTCTCCTCGCAAGCTTTCTAGCAAAAGCTAGGCTCTCCCGAACAAGACCTTGATCTTTCAAATGGTTCGAGCACCTGACTGGAGAGGAGACGACGATCCACAGGCCACGTAGATATGGTCCACACCATCCGGGCCACAGCTCACAAATACCAGCCCATTCTGTTGTCATTTAGGCAGTCAAACCATGTAGCCACGCTTCACTTTCCGACCCAGATCTTGTTACACGGGCCGAACATATAGGCCCAGGACTTGCCTGTTGGTCAGGCCGAGGGCCTGAGACAAATCCACCGTGGGCTTACCAATCGCGATCCACGCGAGGCAAATCCACCGTCCAGGAGCGACACCGGCAGCCCACAACCCAAACGGCGGCACCACCGTCGGCCGCACCCGTACGATGCGACAAAACCAAATATTCAGTCCTTCACCGTGCCGTGCCGGTGTCTGTAATTCACGCCCCTTCTTAAAAATTTTCTGTACTTTGCCGTTTCATCCCACCTTTCTTAAATTTTTTATGTACTTTGCCGTTTCATCCCACCCTTCTTTATTAATATAACGGACAGTTCTCCTGCCGAGTTCATTCAAAAAAAAAAATCCTTCCCCGTACCGTGCCGTCCACCGCCCTCCTCCGATCCCGACAACCCTCGTCCCGATGACAGCCTCTGCGCGTACGCGTAGATTAGCGTTTTCGCTCAATTCTCACTGCCGCTGCTGCCAAGTCAAAGAGGTACGAGAAAGCATTAGCTTCACCCTGATTGGGATCGGGCGGTCCGGATCGGTGCTTATCTGCAAACCAAATCTGTAGAAGAAGAAGCGATCATGCGTCCAGGTCCAGCATTGGCCTTGAGCCAGTACAACACGGTATCAGTTGGAATCTGGACTAGAAGCAAATTCTTCATGTAGTGGTTACTGCACTAGTAGCTTTGTTATGGCATGCGTGCTTGATGTCTCGCAATCTGCGTGCTGCTCCCATGCCTGCCGCTGCGAGGACGCAGACAGGAACGGAGCTCGTTGGCACGCCGAGGGTTACAAGGAATCACGGGAATGCCCCTCCGGCCAGCGGCTGAGTCCCCAGCGTCGGTGGCGGTGGCGCCGCCGGCGGCGGCTTCGCAAATGGTGATGGTTCCATGAGGTCGCAAGGAAGACACCACACTTTTTTACCCGTGGATTCTGCACTAAGGTTTTTTTTTGGACTTAGCTAGACACAAACTGTTCTATCTTTATAAGTCATGAGATTATAGTCGCTACAAAGCTCAAACAGTAAAAAGTTAACATGGTAGTGTAAGTTAACTAGTATCAACTTCACTACTGTCTCCATGAAATTTATAAATAAAAAATAATAGAGAAACTCCTCGCGAGAAATAGAGGAACTAACGTAAGCAGAATGTGTTGTTGTGCGTCACAACTTGAAATAATATTTTGTGTTGGTTTTACCTGACGTAGTTGACTTTTTACGGTCTTCGAGATGTGATTTTGACATAATTTTTTATAATTTTTACATTAAGATGTACTAATAAAATTATAATATTATGAAAGTATTTTCAACGACAATTCTAATGATATAATTTTCATATAGCCAATCTAGATAATTTTAAACTTATTGGCGGTCAAACTTTAGAAAATTTGATCGTGAAAAGTCAACTGTGTCAAGTAAAAAAAAACGAAAGGAGTAGTACTTTGAATTGGTTTATCAAGAATGAAAATAGCTATCCGTCTCGTTATTTATCACACGAGGAGTCATGATATCTTTTGCGAACCTGATTTCAGCAAGAATTAATGTCCGATGACACTACATTTGAATGACTGGGATGTATCCACTTTCCAACATGTCAGTCCTTTGCTCAGGTGCAGCTAGCAGTTCTCCATCCGGTGGTCTCCTGCGACTCCAAACCATCCTCAGATGTCATCCATTTACGCACTCACTGACACCCGGTCCCACACTCTCCCCAACCCCGGTCGCACTTCCTGTCGGTACGCGACCACAAGCCGGTCGACGCACACTCCTGCTGTCACTGTCCGGTAGGACCCACCCAGCTGACCTCATCCCTCACTCCACTCCGCGCTCCAAAATCCAAATCCCACTAAAAACTAATCAAACCCAGAGCAAATAGAACGCACACAAATCAAAATTAAATGTCAATTTAATTTTTAAAAAATAAGCATCAAATCAGGGGATTAGTATTACTACTTACTAAACCCCTCAAGGAAAGTGACTTTTCTTTTCCCCCTCTCGCGCTCCCCATTTAATCCTTGCTGCGTGTTGAATGCTAGCTCCTACTGCTGCTACTGCTGCGTCCTGCTCCTAGTGCGCCTCGTCGGCTGGCTCCCTCCGACGCCGGCGCCGCGCCCAAACCCGGGGCGATTTGGGGCTGATTCGAGGGAGTTCGGCCGGTTTCTTGATCGGGTCCTGGGAGGCCGCGGAATGCGGTGAAGTGGTGGCGGTCCGTTCGTGGAGTCTCGCTCTGTATTGGTGAGCTCTTGGTGCGGGCGCCATGGACGGCGGCTGTGGCGACGCTGCGGTGAGTGCCACTTTGGGGGAAATGTTGGCGCTTTGGTGTGTTCATCTTGGGTGGGGATTGGTCTCATGCTCTTGTCTTTTTGGTGCTCTTGTGGGTGAATAAATCGGGGAAGCATGGCGGGCAGGTGTGCCAGATCTGCGGCGACGGCGTGGGGACGATGGCGGACGGCGAGCTGTTCACCGCCTGCGACGTCTGCGAGTTCCCGGTGTGCCGGCCCTGCTACGAGTACGAGCGCAAGGACGGCACCTGTGGTCGCCGCAGCAAGACCAAGTACAAGCGCCACAAGGGTATGTCACTGCTCGTCCATCCTCCTCACTATTTCCATGGATTTCACTGTGATTCTTGTTAAGAACAACAAGTTAGGCTGGAGCAGCTGGTGAATTCAATCATGCGTTTTAGTCTATAAGAATAGAGAAGATTTTATGTTTGATGAATTTATCGAGTTCTTACAAGAAAGGCTTGCTTTTTTAGTGAATTGTACTCAAACTATGGTAATAGCAACACAAGTCTAGCCTTTTAGTGAGTCCCTGTCATTGAGAGCAACAAAGGGGAGTGAATTTATTGAGTTCAACAAGAAATCGAATCTTTGCTCAATTGTGTTTTGTTGTTTAGGGAGCCCACCAATACACGGGGAGGAAAGTGAGGATGTTGATGTGGATGATGCCAATGATTTCAACTACCCAACACCCGGCAACCAGGATCACAAGCACAAGATCGCTGAGAGGATGCTCACCTGGCGCATGTCAGGAGCTAGTGATGATGTTGGCCATGCTAAGTATGACAGTAGTGAGATTGGGCATCCCAAGTATGATAGTGGCGAGATCCCTCGTGGATACATCCCATCACTCACTCATAGCCAGGTTGGAATTTGAACTTTAGTGGATTGCATTAACAGTATTTGTGAAGATGAAACTATATTTGGTTTCTTCATCTGGATTCATTCTACAGATCTCAGGAGAAATTCCTGGAGCTTCCCCTGATCATTTGATGTCCCCGGTTGGGAACATTGGCAAGCGTGGACATCCGTTTCCCTATGTGAATCATTCTCGTAGGTATATCTACCACCACGATCTCGTGTTTGGTTTCAACTCTTGTATCAACTGTGAAAATGTAATTGGTGTTTCTTGCTTCTTACCAAGAAATCCATCAAGGGAGTTCTCCGGTAGCCTTGGCAATGTTGCGTGGAAAGAGAGGGTTGATGGCTGGAAAATGAAGCAAGACAAGGGTGCAATTCCCATGACTAATGGGACAAGCATTGCTCCTTCTGAAGGTCGTGGAATTGGTGATATCGACGCATCTACTGACTATAACATGGAAGATGCCTTACTGTGAGTTCTGATATGCTCTTGTCCACCATTAGTCATCTTTGAATTCTAACAACATTTAGTGCTATCCGCTTTATCTGAGGTATTAACATTGTTACACTCGTTTGCACTTGGGTGAGCTTGGGAGGGTTTCTGTTATATTTGAAAATCTAATAGCTTTGTGTTTATATTTTTTTAATTTTTTATTTGCAAGGCTCTCATCTCTTTGACTTTGATGAGGTTTCATTCCTAGCCTACCCCAAGTTGTTTGGGATCAAAGGTTTTGTTGTTGTTGTTTGTGTTTATAATATCATGCTTTGCTTTCAATCAAGATATTTTACCCATACCTTAGATCATATTCTAAATGGGTGTACATGTCTCTCTGAAACCGTAAATACTGACTTTGCATGACTTGCAACTCTAACTTTTGTGCCATCTAAATTGCAGGAATGATGAAACTCGCCAGCCTCTATCAAGAAAAGTGCCAATTCCTTCATCTAGAATAAATCCCTACAGAATGGTCATTGTGCTACGTTTGATTGTCTTATGTATCTTCCTGCACTACCGTATCACAAACCCTGTGCGTAATGCATATCCACTATGGCTGCTATCTGTTATATGTGAGTTTGGTTTGCTCTATCTTGGATTTTGGATCAGTTCCCCAAGTGGTCTCCAATCAATCGTGAGACTTATCTTGATAGGTTGGCTTTAAGGTGATGTATAGTATTTAGTGCTAATAAATAGTTTCTGTAGCGCTAGTACTGACAGTATCACCATGTCACTTCTACTATCAGGTATGACCGAGAAGGTGAACAGTCTCAGTTGGCTGCTGTTGATATTTTTGTCAGTACCGTGGATCCTATGAAGGAGCCTCCTCTTGTCACTGCAAATACTGTGCTCTCCATCCTTGTTGTGGACTACCCCATTGACAAGGTATCTTGCTATGTGTCTGATGATGGAGCTGCAATGCTGACCTTTGATGCACTCGCTGAGACTTCAGAGTTTGCTAGAAAATGGATATCGTTCTGTAAAAAGTACAGCATAGAACCCAGAGCCCCAAAGTGGTACTTCAGTCAGAAAATTGATTACTTGAAATACAAAGTTCTCCCTTCATTTGTTAAAGATCGTCGGGCCATGAAGGTACATTTGGTTTATAAGCATGTACTTTTTGGTTGTTGCAGTTGCTGTTTGACATTAATGTCTATTGCAAAACTAAACATCACAGAGAGAATATGAAGAATTCAAAGTTCGTGTTAATGGCCTTGTAGCCAAGGCTCAGAAAGTTCCAGATTAAGGATGGATCATGCAAGATGGCACACCTTGGCCTGGGAACAATACCAGGGACCATCCTGGAATGATTCAGGTTAAATTCATCTTTTAGCAAAGACCACTTCATGTCTTGATTAATAGCTAGATATGCCAACACAGACTTGTTATTACTCAACCATTTTCTATCTCAATTTTCTGGTCATGATCAGGTTTTCCTTGGTCATAGTGGAGGCCTTGATACTGAGGGTAATGAGCTTCCTCGTTTGGTTTATGTGTCTCGTGAGAAACGTCATGGATTCCAACACCACAAGAAGGCTGGTGCTATGAATGCACTTGTGAGTAGCTAAATGTTACTGAAATCAAAAGGTATCTTGTATACTTCGATTACTAAGATGTAATGGAAGTGGAATGCTTTCTGCAGGTTCGTGTATCAGCTGTCCTTACTAATGGGCAATACTTATTGAATCTTGATTGTGATCACTACATCAACAATAGCAAGGCCCTCCGGGAGGCTATGTGCTTCCTTATGACCCAAATCTAGGAAGGAGTGTCTGTTATGTCCAGTTCCCTCAGAGGTTTGATGGTATTGATTGGAATGATCGATATGCAAACAGGAACACGGTGTTTTTCGATGTAAGCTATAGCAATATCCTTTTAGATTGTGGTGTATCTCACTTTCATATTTTCCACGAGCATCAAGTAGTTTTGATGAATCACTGATGTTAATATTGTTATTTGATGAACTTTGTTCAAAATTCAGATTGACTATGATCAATAACTCTTCTGCATCTGTTTGCTGTAGATTAACTTGAGAGGTCTCGATGGCATTCATGGACCAGTTTATGTGGGAACTGGTTGTGTGTTCAACAGAACAACTCTATATGGTTATGAATCACCAATTAAGAAGAAGAAGCCGGGCTTCTTCTCTTCACTTTGTGGGGGGGAGAAGAAGACAACAAAATCGAAGAAGAAGAGCTCGGAAAAGAAGTCACACAAGCATGTAGATAGTTCTGTGCCAGCATTTAATCTTGAAGATATAGAGGAAGGGGTTGAAGGTACCGTCAAGTTGTGTTTTTTTATTCAAGTAGATAACAATTAACAACTATTGCTCTGCCATTATTTGTTTTTGTTGTAGTCAATATAAAATTATTCTTTGACTGGGAATAGCTAGGCATACATTTATTTTTGACCTGACTGCCACTCTCATGATAGGTTCTGGATTTGATGATGAGAAATCACTTCTTATGTCCCAAATGAGTCTGGAGAAGAGATTTGGTCAGTCCAGTGTTTTTGTAGCTTCCACTCTGATGGAATATGGTGGTGTTCCTCAATCTGCAACTCCAGAGTCTCTTCTGAAAGAAGCTATTCATGTCATCAGCTGTGGTTATGAGGACAAATCTGATTGGGGAACTGAGGTAACTAAGTTATACATTCAATAATGTCAGCATTGTTAAGATACCAACGGATCTTCTACAAATTGAAGATGAAGTTGAGTTTTTTTGTTCTGACTTCTGAACAAACTTTAACTAAATTCACATCTGTGCTATGTTGCCATTGTTGCAAATGATCTATTTATTGTTGACTTGAAAAAATTTCTTGATTCACTGTATATCTGTAATGGTACTGTTGTGGTTTGCAGATTGGATGGATCTATGGTTCTGTTACAGAAGATATTCTCACTGGGTTCAAGATGCATGCGCGAGGCTGGCGGTCAATATACTGCATGCCTAAGCGACTAGCTTTCAAGGGGTCTGCTCCTATTAACCTTTCAGATCATCTGAACCAAGTGCTTCGGTGGGCTCTAGGTTCTGTGAAAATTCTTTTTAGTAGGCATTGTCCCATATGGTATGGCTATGGAAGACGGCTTAAGTTCTTGGAGAGATTTGCTTACATCAACACCACTATTTATCCACTCACATCTCTCCCACTCCTCATCTACTGCATATTGCCGGCTATTTGTCTTCTCACTGGGAAGTTCATCATCCCAGAGGTAAAACACAACTCAATTTTGTTCTTGTGCAGATAAAATTGCAAAATAACTTATATTAACTAGCTTTATTTTGGAATGCAGATTAGCAACTTTGCGAGTATTTGGTTTATCTCTCTCTTTCTTTCAATCTTTGCCACTGGTATCCTTGAGATGAGGTGGAGTGGTGTTGGCATCGACAAGTGGTGGAGGAATGAACAGTTCTGGGTTATTGGCGGTATTTCTGCACATCTATTTGTTGTCTTCCAGGGTCTCCTGAAGGTGCTTGCTGGTATAGACACCAGCTTCACTGTCACCTCAAAGGCCACTGATGAAGAAGGTGATTTTGCTGAGCTCTACATGTTCAAGTGGACAACTCTTCTGATCCCACCGACCACTATTTTGATCATCAACCTGGTCGGTGTTGTTGCTGGTATCTCCTACGCGATCAACAGCGGTTACCAGTCATGGGGGCCGCTCTTTGGGAAGCTCTTCTTCGCCTTCTAGGTGATTGTCCACTTGTACCCCTTCCTCAAGGGTCTCATGGGCCAGCAGAACCACACGCCGACCATTGTTGTCGTTTGGGCCATCCTCCTTGCATCTATCTTTTCCTTGCTGTGGGTTCGTATTGATCCATTCACCACCCGGGTCACTGGCCCGGATACCCAAAAGTGTGGCATCAACTGCTAGGAGAGTGGAAGATATTAGGAACATAATTGCCACCCATTCTGTTGTAAGTTATTAGCGGGTGACTCTTTATAGTTTACTAGATGATGTTGGTTGTCAGAAGGTTGCTTATGTATTAATATGTAGTACCTTGGTATCCGTCTGTTGATAAGTTAATACTAGTATTTTTATAGAATGTTGGGGAATAATTGTATGACCCTCTTGAATCCTCACATCATTTATTTATAGTGTTAAATATTACACTTCTACTCTAACACAATTCGCACACGATTTGAGTCTGACTCGCACACGACTTGGACTCTTACATAAACTCTAATATCTCTAACATTCGCTCTCAAGATGGGTGTAAGATAACAATTATGGTCATCTTGTTATATATTATAATACCATTATTAGAATCTAGCAAAACCTACCATCAACTATAACTAATACCATCATAAAGACTAAAAGTTATTCACCACCAATACTACTAGGGACGTCACCAAATCTATCTCCACAATCTACCAGCAGCTTCGATCTCAATCTCATCTTTCTCTACCCTCATGCCCTCAACCACCCCCGGCCTCCACCACTGCTCACACACCCTCAATCTCAACCTCCACCACCTCTACCTCAGTCATAGACCTTTACGACTAACTCCAGTCTTAATCCTCCTCTGGACCTCTCCAGCAACACTATCTCAAGCACTCATACCAACACTACTGCATAACACTAATTCCACCATTAGCACAACCGCCAAAGCACCACCTGAACTGTCTTCCTCTGTCTTCCATGTCTTCCGTCGTAACCTTTGATACTATCACCACCAAGCAATACACCAGCTAGAACTCTTAGCAAACACACCATTCTCTCTATCATTTCCCCAACACAGCACACGCAGCCACATCAAATTCTTTATCGATCTAGATCAACACCAGATCCCCTTCAATCACACTCAGCCACATCAGATCTTTCACCGATCTTGATCCATACCAGATCAGATCGTCAGACTACCACACCGGATCAAATCCTCCACACCGGATCAGAAGATCCTCCACCGTTGAAGCACCCACACAGAATCATATCCTCCATACCTCTACACTGGATCCTCCACAACGAATTCAAGATCCACACCGACACCATGTCGGATCCTCCTAAAAAATCCTCCACACCGACACCACACCAGATCCGCCTCCTCCCCCTGATTCTTCCATCGACATAGTTTCTTCCATCGAAAGCTTCAAATCTTCCAAACCTCTTCTTCCTCCTGAGCCTCCTCCTCCCTACCGGATCATCCTTCTCATGAGCGCAACATCAACACTTCCTTCCTCTCTCCCCCGAGCCCGAGCCCTTCCTTCCCCTTCCTCTCTCTCACCTCTCTTTGGCCCAGCCGGCCGCCAACTCCCTCCTCCCTCTAGATCCTTGTGACGGCTGCTGCTGCCCACCAGATCCCAACTCTTCCTCTACAAGAGCTCCACTCCGACTCTCGGCCGAGCCGGCCCCACTGAGCTGCTGCCTCTCCGCAGGTCGCCGCCATCCTCAGACGCCTGCCACCGCTGAATCCACCGCCTTCCTGACCACTACGCCCTCAATGCACCGCCCTCGATCTTGGCACCGCCTCCTTGCCTGGGCTCGCCTGCACGCAACCCAACCGGCCGTGGTCCACTCCCGTGCGACGCGGTCACGGAGGACCACGTGCGACGAGGCAACGGAGGTCAGCGGATCAACTGAGGAGCGTGGCGGCGGCTGTTTTGAGGTAAGGATTTGAATTTTGCTCGGGTTAGGGTTTGGGATGGGTTAGCTCTGATAGTATGTAGAATTTCGGGGAATAATTATGTGTCCCTCTTGAGATCCTCACACCCTTTATTTATAGTGTCAAATATTACAGTCCAACTTTAACATAACTCGGACATGATCTGAGTCCGACTCAAACAGAACTTGCACTCTTACCTAAACTCTAATATCTCCAACAATTTTGCTTAAAAGTGCCTAACAATATCTAGGAATTTTGTACTTTACGAAGGAGGATAAGTTGATTTAGTAGTACATTCAATCAAATCTCATCTGGTAATATCAAATCAACAGTAAGCCTGCAGTGTCAGCTGTTGTTGCTTTGTATCAAAGAATTTACAAGAACGTATCTTGAAACAATTGACGAATGCACTGGTAGGCACACTGCATTGCAGGTTCCTGGTAGAAACCCCAAGTGTGTTTGAACTATGCATGCATAAGTATGACTAGTTCGTTCTGACTTTATCTGTACACCCTTTATACATGTTGATAAACCTATCAATTCCAATTCTCCCCTTAGTTTTTAGCAGCGCAGGGCTGTCAAACAACAGTTCCCGATTTCCTCTGTTTTGCATTCTGGCAGGTGCTCCTTGTGTCACCTTGCCACCCTCCATTTTTGATTTTTTTTAATTTGACCCCGTGCTACCACCTTAATTGCGAAAATAGACCATTTGCTATCAAAATTGCAAAACTAGCACCCCCTTTGGTCCTCCACCACGCCGCCGCCGGACCCGGAGTACGCCACCGCGAGAAGACGATAGCCGTCGAACTGGAACCCTAGGGCCGCTGTTCCCCACCTTTTTCGCCGCCGCCGTTTCTCGAGCACCATAGGGCGGCTCCTGTGAAGGTAAGGTCGGGCCTCTAGTGTGCCGCCTCCGTCCCCCTTTCCCTCCCTACTCCTCCCTTTGTCTGTGATTCTGTGATTGAATCTATGAATATTGTTACGCATTGCCTTTGGTTCGAACTGTGCATGTTAGCTACCGATATATACTTTCTTTCTTTCTTTTTTCTAATAGCTGCCAACTAGGATTTATCAGATGTATATGCTATATCTTAAAATTAGTGTAATGCGGTGCTTGATCTGGTGGGATGCAGTATTTTTTTTCGGGTGCTTGATTTGGGAGTTGATTCTATCATCATTGGAGCTCAAGCTAACATGTTTAAGAGTTGATTCCTTTTCGGGTGCTTGATCTGATAGTTGATTCTATCCTGAACCTGAACTTGGGTAGTCATGTTTGGTGCTTGATCTGGTGGGATGTTGTTGTTATCAGAAGTATGCAAATTGTGTATGAAAGATGATGGTGTTATCATAAATTCCCATGCTAAAGTATGCAGGTCTTATCAGAACATATAAACTCCTTATTGCAAGATTTAACAAAGCATTATGGGTTTAAGAGTTCTTGATTTGATAATAATATCTTGAGGTCCAGAATGCCAAAAATAAAGAACTTGTGCAACACCTGTAATTGACAATGCATCTGCATGTATATTGTCCAAGCTGATTAATTTGATTAAGCAATATGCAATACTAATGGCATTTTCCAACCTAATGAATTTTATCGTTTCAATTATATTGAGAGATTACAGTTCATATGAATCACTCTTGGCTATAATTCAGAGTTTGTGCAATGCGTTGATTATGTGAGTCCCACTTGGCTATAATCCTCATTTGGCGGTATGCAGGAGAAATGATCAAGGTGGACTTGGGTTCCTCTGGCAACTACTGCTTAGGAAAAAGCACTTGAGGGGGAGTACTTTGTCTCAAGCTGAGAGTAAGCCTGGGGACTCTAGAGTAGAAAATTATGTCTGCTCTGTCTGTATTCTTGTATGCCCATATCCATATCCCCGTCTTTTTGTATACATATGTGGTTAGAATGTCTCAAATTGAGAGCAAGCCCGCGGACTCTGTATTTCTGATGTATATGAGTCATTTATTGAGTTTGTTATGCTGATATCTGTATTGCTTCAATATGCCATATCCATATCCCTGTATGCCCATAATTTTGTCTGACTGTCTGTATGCAGTTTTGATATCTATATTGCTTCAGTATGCCATATCCATATCCCTATATGCCCATAATTTTGTATGACTATCTGATGCGCTTTGATATCTGTATTGCTTCAATATGCCATATCCCTATATGCTCATAATTCTGTATGTTTTGTCTCTATGTTTGTATGCCCATATCAGAATTCTTGTATGCCCATAATTATGTTTGTTTTGTCTGTATGCTTGTATGCCCATAGTTTTGTTTTGTTTTCGTGATAACCTTGCAAGTGCAATTACTCAATCAGGATAATGGACACACTACTTGTAATATTTTGTGGTCTTTTGTTATCACTCATTTCATATTCCAATACTTGTACGTGATAGCATTTAATTATCATTTGAACACTTATACGATATGAATGTGATATCTCCAGCTTCATCTATCGCAGCGTGAATAATACAAAATTTGCTTATACACAATCAATGGTTGTGTGCCAATTCGTTATTTGCCAACAATTATACTCTATCATGAAGTGTAAATGCAATGTAACCTAGCACTGTGTACAAATACAACGTATATATATATCATACGGTCTAAACAAATTTGGGAGAAAGTTCTATAATTTGTGTGCAAATACATAGGAGAAAGACACAAATACAATTGAAGTATTACAAGCATGGGTAACATTGTCTATTTGCCTCTAATCCTCTCTTATATGATTTTTGAAGTCAATCTACCAGCCAAACGGTTTTAACAGACAGCTTTAGATTTTCAAAGAAGTGAATTTTTAGAGAATCAATAGCAGAATATGAAAAATAAGAATCTGAAGCTCAACCAAACATGGTCTAACCCTAGAGAGTGCACAAAAGAATTGTACCTCCCAAAATACACTGTTTCCACTGATGAGTGATGACTAATTGGCACATTATATGATATTTTCGAAAAAATGAATCAAGACAATCTGAAATGAACCAAAGCTTCATTATACATATGAATTACAAAGTACAAGTATTTGCTCGCCCTAAATTAACTCTAGAGAGAGCATATCAGAATTGTAACTCCCCAAATACACCGTTTCAACTGTACACCGTCGAAGTGATGCAAAGGACGAAACAGTTTGCAGCGTCTGCAGGAAATGACCAACTCAAGTGTAGTCTCAACTAGATCATCATACATCTGACTCAATATTGCATTGGACATACAGGTACATTGTACACTTTATATACATCTGACTCGTGCAGAAATCAGAATGCTCGATCCCTACCTATAATAAGCTAAGTTTAGAAACCCAAAAGAATGTACTAATGTCTCAGCTATAGGCAGCCAGGCATCAACCAAATTTCTGTGTGTTTGTGTCGTCTGTTGGCCAAATGACAGTCTCCATGAGCCGCTCTCGCATCAGCGCCAGGTTCTCGTCAGATATCTTCTCATACATCTTTGCATGGTCATATTTCTGATAATTAAAACGGAAGCAGATTTCAGTTCAGAACTTAGCTAAACTCAACGGGCTGCCCAATAGAGTAATAGACTACTGCAGTAGAAACCGATGCCAATTACCTTGATCCATTTCCCGTACAAGTGAAGCCTAGTTATCATCACTCTCTCTGCAAGCTCCTGCCTCTCCTGTAACAAAAGGAAAAAAAAACATTTTTTTTGTAAGCTTTGCAGCAGTAGATCGAAGAAGATCTTAATTTGAGTTTGTTCCAAAATTACATCAATTATGGATGCATTTACCTTGCTAAGAGCACGAAGGAACAGTTTGCCGTCAGTAGGCTTGTTCACAGCAACAAAGCTGACGGGAAAGCAAGAACAGATTTATACGACTGTCAGAAACAGAAGTTAATTTCACTAGAATTACATATATAGATCGGATGATGGATGGATTTCTTACTTGTAGAACCAGCGGTAGCTGGGTGGGTTCATTTCGTAGAGCTGGTGAAGCACGGTCTTCACGGCTTTGTAGGTGAAGAAATTCATCAGTTGCTGCACAAGCATGAACAGGAAATTTTCTTTATTCACCTCAAGCAAGAAAAAGTCAGCAAAATCAACTTAGGCTATGTACTTGTAAACAAAAACACATTCAATCCGAGATACCTTAATTGGTTGGGAGATGTTTCAAGAAATTGAAGGATCAGAGAATTCCCCAGGAAGCAGCAGCATTACAGCAAATCCTTCAACTTTCTGTGTGTTTCTTTTCACATCTAACAGTTTTAACATACTAGTACTACCTAATCCCTCCGTTCAGAAATATACGATGTTTTAGAAAGTGTACAGTCAAATTTCCTTAACTTTGACCACTGATATATAAAAGTTATTTATATTGATCGTATGAAAATTGTATCATTAGATTATTTATGAAAAATATTTTTATAATATAATAATTTTATGAATATATTCATATAAAAAGTAATAGTTAGAGTTGCATGTTGGAGGCATGTCCAAAACACCGTATATTCTTGAACAAAGAAAGTAGCTAATTCGTAACACGTACTTCATCATAGAAAAAGCAAGACATATGTACGCAAGAAGTTCAAGATCAAGGAGCAAGGGAAATTAAGACGAAAGTGATGAGCATTAATTACCACGTGGACGTCCTCAAAGCCATCCTCGTACTGGCCCCCGAGGTTACTGACTATGCCGAGGCCCCTCTTGCTCCTGCTCCGGCACTGCCTGAGCCTGACCGAGCACGCCTGCCGGCGAGGCCTCCTCCTCCAGTCCCCGACGAACAAGCTAGTACCGCTCACCCCTGATCCTGAGGCGGCCCCCACACGCCTCTTCCTCAGCTCTGCCGCCCTGCCGCCATCCGCCCTCACGTCGACGGTGGTGACCGCGCCGACCGCCGGCATCACCTGAACCCCGGCCACGCTCATGCTGCTGTTCTTCTTCAAGGCAACTAACGAAAGAACAGCAGCGGCCAGCGTCTTCTTGATCAAGCTCAGCTTCAGGGCTGGGCTGTTTCGGTATGGTATATAACCAAGTGGCAGAAGAGGAAGGAAGAGGAGGTGGTGGTGTAGGAGTGTTGTTTCACCTTGCCTTTTCTTCTTCTCCTCTGACCCTCTCCTGGCTGGCCTGGCTGCAACTCTCACCAACCAAATTTTCTGAGGTCCACGGCGCATGCAGCTTTCAGCCTAGCACCAGGAAAATCTCACGCTTGCACACCTCGTTTTGGTACTTCAGCTCCGTGCTCGACACGCGGCGGCGACCGGTTGGACGCGATGATCCCGGCGAAGATTCTAAAAGGCCGGTTTGGCACTGCCGGAAGGGAGAAATTCTCGTGCGGCCGGCACAACGTGTCATTCGCACGCCCAAACGGCGATGACTGGATGGAAGAAAGAGGCTCATCCGTTTCCTGCAGGTTCGGCGAACCTGAAACAGAGTTGGAACGGCAACTTGTGAGTTTCAGAACAAGGCCACGGCGTTTCAGGTTGCAGCTGTACACGATGTTGGCGTTCGAGTTCCCGTCCGTATGCAACGTGTATTCCTAGTAGAGTATGTAGTAGCATTTCCCGACTCGTCTCGTCTCCTGGGCTACCGCTAGGCGCTAGTGAAGCACGGCACGCAAACTGCAAGTCTCCTGCACATACACCCCAAGCAGGGAGTTTCTTGCTGGAACAAGCACCAAACCTGGCATTTCAGGTCAAGGTTTGCATGCAGTAGCTGCAGCACAAGAGCACGTAACCTCCTCATGTTCCAACAAGCACAAGGAACAATGGCCTGCGCTTTACTTGTTGTCAACTGCAGAAAATAGACACAGCTTGAGCAGAAATGCTTCTTAAAATTTCAAACATAAGCAAGCAGCGCCTCGGGAGTAGGGACAGTACCGAGTTTCAACAAATGTCAGTAACCACTCCAGTTTAGTGACTTATCAATAAAGTCACGAGTTCAAATCATATGCAGCACCACCTCCGGGTGAAACCAGGTCGGATACTGATATTGCTTATCCTATATCTTAATCTATTTTTTTCCTCATAATCAGAGCCAAATACTAATACGAATTCGGAGTATTTGAGATACAGAAACAGGGCGGATTCAGGAACGGATAAGATAGATAGAACACGAGTACATGTCTCACACGAATACACAATCACATTGACATAATAACATAGAAGCTTAAAATCTTTACATAATTTGACACACACATGTATCAACATAAGTTAACACATAAATTTGACACGATAACGACGACATAAGCTTTAGATAATTATTTTATCCATTATTGATTTGTTTGAGCTATTTCCTTAGATTTCTTGAATTTATAGAAGCTTTTTCGTATTTTTCCCGAGACTAAAAACATTCTTATGGAATTAATAGAAGTTTTTCGAAGTTTGAAAATATCTAATTTGGGTTCCAAAATATTATAAAATACCTCTGAAATTTTCTAGAATTTTTTTGTGTCTTACTATTTTTCATAGCCCAAAAACCTTTTTTGAAAATTTTCTTTTTCTTCCAACAATACAGAAAACACGAGAAACTGGCCGACGTATCCCGGATCCGTCACATAGTAGTCACTCTAGTCGCTCCGGATCTGATCCCGAATCCAGATTTAACTATCCTGGCCTCGCACCCGTCCAGATAGTAAAATAGCTTCCCGGATTCGGTCCCAGGTCCCATCCAACCAGGTTGGTGGGAACTATCTGCCTAGTATCACCTATCATCTTACATAATTTTAGTAAATCAAGAGAAATACTGACAGGTAAAAAACAAAGGGCATCCAAGTATTCATCCCATCACAGAAACATAAGTAAATACTAAATCGGATGGCCATAGCAAGCAAGCTCAGGGCCAGATTGCTTACGAGTGTCCATGATGGCCAGTGACCGCAGGGAACACAGCAGGCAAGGCATCCAGCCAATCAGGCAGCACTTGGTAGGCAGGGCATCAACACATCCAAAACGTTGATTCAAAAAAGAAACACGCTGAAAACAGAGGCACTTCATTGAGAAGTGACCTGCCAAACACTATCTATAGGTACAAGTAGTTATCTCCAGAGACTTTCACCAGAAAAAAGATCGATCAAGACATAATTATGTAGCATTAATTCATAAAAAGTGTAGCATGGTACCATAATCCAAAACTTGACAGCAAATAGAGACATCCAGACGCAGCACAATCCAAAGATGACACCCAGTTCTTAACTATAATAAAGCAAAGTGCATTAGACAACTCCCAACTAGTCAAACTCTTTACTCCCAACATCCTAATCCTCCATCTTCTCACCAGGCGCCTCAAGCATAAGACCCTTAGTCGGCTTTGCCAATAAGTCGGTGAACTCCTGGAACGGCGCCTTGACAAATTTGGTCTCCCTCCAGAAGTCAGGAGTGAGGAATCCATAAGTCTTCATCAGGCAATCAAAGGTTGCCTGCAAACAACAAATTAATCAGCTTGTAAATTGCAATGAGTCATCATCAACCAGAATAGATCAATTGAACACTTCGACCTAATAGTTAATAAAACATCAATATGTTTACAGACAATGAAAATCAGAACAATTCGGGTCGAATAACAGAACTGAACATAGCTCTTTTTGTCACCACTAACTTATAAAGTAAATCAAAACTTCATGATGTCAAACAGACAACAAAGCTAGTCATCCAAAAGGTTCCCATAAACAACACAACTCCATTGAGCATCCTCTACTAGGAAAGCCGGTCAACCATAAATGATCAACCTCTTATAACTTATAAGATTGTACAAGGACAGGATCAAAGTATGATTCAGCTTATCATAACAAATATACACTAAACAAACTAGAATTTGGTAGTGACTGGATGGTGTTTCAAAAGATTGAAGACCAAGCAAATGTAACAGCAGTAGAGAGTATTGCATGCATGTATAAAGTAGAACCTCTGATGCATGGACATGTCTGGAAGGTGGCGAGTCCGTGTTAGACACCGTGTCGGACACGGACACACGTATTTTAGGCGTGTCCGAAAAATAGAATTAAAATCGGGCACGTATTGGCCATTTGGCCCAAAGGTGGTAGCCCAACCCATTTCCTATTCCCTTAACCCCAGCGTTCTCCATCCAGACTCCAAAGCTCACTCCCTCCCCTAATCCCCTTCGACGCCGCCCCTACTAGCAGCCACGACACCGCCCGCCCACCCACTCCTGCTACGTTGCCAGCTCCGCCGGCGACCCCCTTGCTCCAAACACCGCCCCCTTCCCCTTCTCCCCATCCCATCACCGCGCCTTCTCCCCAACCCCGACACCCCTGCTGCCCGACATGGCGATGCCAACGCCGCCCTTCTCACCAACGCCGCATGTCCCTGCTGCTCCCCGACGCCACCCGTCCCTGCTCCACAACGCCACCCGTCCCTCTCCCGACGCTGCTCATCCCTGCTGCTTCTGTGCGTCCATCTCCACAACACTGCCCACCCTTCCGCTTCGTGACGACTGACGGCGGTGAGTGTTTGTATATTACTAGATTGTAGTTCTTCCTGGTTCATGCACTAGTTTCTAGTTCTAGTTTGTAGATTGTTGTTTGTTTACCGTAGTCATGCATCAGAATTTCACCATGCATCAAAGCTCATGGTAACTAGTTTTGCCTATACATGATTAAGCATGCAAATTAACCGTTATTATGTTACATTTGGATCTTCATCACTGCAGGTCATAATTCTTTCTGTTTCTGTTAAATCATGATAAATTAATGTGACTTTTGAGATTATGAGATGGAACCGGGTGGTTTAAGTGCTGAGCAGCAAAATGTCAAGGCTCCGTTGTGGAATCATGTCGAGTGCCTAGAGAAGTGAGTTCGCTGTTAGGTAATTAGGTGTTTGCTGTTTCTTAATTACTTTCATTGTAAGAAATAAGTCTATATGTTACATTGTTACTTACATTTACTAATCAAGTTCTTTTTTCTATTCACAGGTTAAAGGAATTACGAATTTCTGGTATTAATACGAAGTTCTGAACTTATGATTTATGAAGAACTGAAGACACGAGGAGCCGAGGATCATCTTTGAGGTACATATTCCTATTTTACACTTTCAGCTGACAAACATGTAGGAAAACACTAAATAATACATATGCATATATTATTATTATTATATACAGCTGTATCCCGTGTCGCCATTTTTTAGAAAATAGTGAATCCCGTGTCCGATACGTGTCACGACACGCGTGTCCGTGTCCGTGCATCATAGAGTAGAACTAACATATCACAGATTGGTGAGCATCCATAGACTAGCGCAGCACAACTACTATGAAAATCCCTTCTGGACCAGTCAGTTCATATACTAAATGCCATCAAGTGCCACCACTAAGAATCCTCCGCCAATATATACTTATATCTACTATAAGCATAATAGGCAATATTGCATAAACAAATTACTTCCAACGTAGTATACAAGATGCCAAAAAACATACCATATAACATTCCACACCGTTCACACATCAACAATTATATGCCTAATTTCCTACTGGTCATCATGCATCTATCTCATATAATACCTATTATTAACAGTAGAAAGATCTAGTATAAGAGAAGCATGACAGAATTAACAAGAGCGGGGCAAAGATTACCTTGACAAAGTTGCCAAGGGTCTTTGTGGATCCACGTGAGGAGGTGAAAACGTCCTCAATGCCAGCAAACTGCAGCACCTTCTTGGGCACGCGCGCGGCAACGATGCCGGAACCCCTTGGGGCGGGCACCATGCGCACGGTGACAGACCCGCACTTGCCGGTGACCTTGCAGGGCACGGTGTGCGGCTTCCCGATCTTGTTGCCCCAGTAGCCCCTCCTGACCGGCACGACGGAGAGCTTGGCCAGTATGATGGCGCCGCGTATGGCGGTGGCCACCTCCTGGCGCACTTGACTCCCAGCCCGACGTGACCGTCGCCGTCGCCGACGACGACGAAGGCCTTGAAGCGCGTGCGCTGCCCGGCGCGGGTCTGCTTCTGCACGGGCGTGATCTTCATCACCTCGTCCTTAAGCCCCGGCACGAGCATCTCCACGATCTGGTGCTCCTTGACGGGGAGGGAGTGGAGGTAGATCTCCTCCATCTTGCGGAACTTGCCCTCCTTCACGAGGCGGCCGAGCTTGGTGACCGGCACCCACTTCTCCTCCTCCTGGCGCGCACCGCCGCGGCGGCCACCGCGTCGCCCGCCACGGTCGCCGCGCCCGCCACGCCCGCCGCGCCCGAAGCCGCGGCCAAACCCACCGCGGTCGCCTCCGCGCTCCGCCATGGTTGGGTGGTGGTGGGGATTTGGGGGGCCCGGGTGGGGGAGGGAAGGAGTTGAGGGTTTGGAGGCTGTGGCGGCGCGAAGAGAGGGAGAGCAAGACTGGAGGAGGTATTTATATGGAGGGGGCGTCGAGAGTTACAACTAGGGTTTTTAGGAGAGGCTGCGGCGTCGCCAATGGGCTGGGCCTTGCCCAGTATATAGTTGGATAGGGCTATTAAGCGTAACTGCCTTTCTCTTTTTTTTCCCCCTTGAGTATTTCGCCCCGTATAATGCTGGAAAGGCTTATTAGTTATAAAGCGTATTATCTTTGTTTTGTTTTTTTTTTGTGGCCCATGCAAAAGCCTCTTCTCGTTTTTATTGGATCTGAATTCTCATAGCTATCTATTATCCTATACAACTAATAAAATAAGGAGTTTACCCGCGCAGCGGAACGAATCGTTCCACTCCCTCTCTTTCGCTCACCAAGAGGTGGACCCCATGGCCGGATGCGTTGGCTTCTCTCTGAATTCGTCGGCGCCTCGTCCAGTCCACAACCCCTCTTATCCTCTTTCCACCCTACCTGCCCACTCATCCTCTTCCATGTCTTCCACCTCTTCTCCCACCCGTTCTCACCGGCTCACCGCGCTGCTCTCTCCATGACCACGTTGGTTCTCTTTCTCACTGGCCCTCTCTCTCTCTTGTGAAGGAAGCTAATAGTGGCGTCCGGAATCGATGGCGACACGCCTCCATCGAGCTCCTGACATCTGGATCTAGCGGCGATGTGTCTCTACCAAGCTCCTGGCAGCCGAATCCGGTGGTGGCGCGCCTCCATCTGCTCCCTCTCCAGTATCCATCAGACCACCACCAAATCCACCCCCCATGTCTCCGCGTCGATCCGCCGGAGTTGCCTTTATGCAGTCGATGGAAGAGCCGCATCTGCTGCACGGTGTGGTTACAGTAGGGGAGCAGTCGGCAAGGCGGTAGACCTTTGGCAGTGCAGTGGTGCGTCTCTGTGCTAGTGCAGCAGTTGTGAAGTCAGCAATGGGTAAATACAATATTTTTTGGCAATCCTTGTAGGCAATGGTGCGGTAAGGCGGCGTCAGGGGCGGGGGAAAGGCATTGGGAGGGAAGGGTGGAGAGGAGGTGGCGGTACCTTGGAGGAGAAGCGGTGGTCGTCTCGAGTTCACCGTATTGTGTCTTCTTAATCCTAATCCCCTCTTCGAGTCGCCGCCTCTGCGTCGCGCCGACCAAGCAAGCACGGCCTCCTCCTCCTCCTCCTCGCTTACGATCGCGATGTTGCCACTACCTCCTCTCCCCGCCACACACCTCCTCGCTGCAATGTGCCTCGCGAGGGCTGCAAAGGCCAATGACCGTGAGAACCGAGTAGCGGCTTAAGTTTAAGGTGGAAGAAGGTGGTTGTCGACGCGTAGCCCACTTACTTGCCAATCAACAATGACTGGAAATGGGCAGCGCGTTGGAGAGGGAAGTTGGCATCAACTTCAACTTCCAAAGGTAAACAATATATTAGCTCAAATTTTTAATTTTCGGGTAGTAGTAGTAGCAAGTGATGCAATAGATGGAGTTAATATTTATATTAATATGTATGTGAAAGAAAATTTATATTTATTATGCGGTTTAGGATCCCTTCTGCTAATATGTATCACTCTATTTTGGGGTTCGTTGCAATGCACGGACACCCTACTAGTGCTAGATAATTTGTGAGTCGCCACTGTGATGTTGGAATCCTGGTAGATTTTGGGTTCCAAAATATTATAAAATACCTCTGAAATTTTCTAGAATTTTTTAGTGTCTTACTATTTTTCATAGCCCAAAAACCTTTTTTGAAAATTTTCTTTTTCTTCCAACAATACAGAAAACACGAGAAACTGGCCGACGTATCCCGGATCCGTCACATAGTAGTCACTCTAGTCGCTCCGGATCTGATCCCGAATCCAGATTTAACTATCCTGGCCTCGCACCCGTCCAGATAGTAAAATAGCTTCCCGGATTCGGTCCCAGGTCCCATCCAACCAGGTTGGTGGGAACTATCTGCCTAGTATCACCTATCATCTTACATAATTTTAGTAAATCAAGAGAAATACTGACAGGTAAAACAAAAGGGCATCCAAGTATTCATCCCATCACAGAAACATAAGTAAATACTAAATCGGATGGCCATAGCAAGCAAGCTCAGGGCCAGATTGCTTACGAGTGTCCATGATGGCCAGTGACCGCAGGGAACACAGCAGGCAAGGCATCCAGCCAATCAGGCAGCACTTGGTAGGCAGGGCATCAACACATCCAAAACGTTGATTCAAAAAAGAAACACGCTGAAAACAGAGGCACTTCATTGAGAAGTGACCTGCCAAACACTATCTATAGGTACAAGTAGTTATCTCCAGAGACTTTCACCAGAAAAAAGATCGATCAAGACATAATTATGTAGCATTAATTCATAAAAAGTGTAGCATGGTACCATAATCCAAAACTTGACAGCAAATAGAGACATCCAGACGCAGCACAATCCAAAGATGACACCCAGTTCTTAACTATAATAAAGCAAAGTGCATTAGACAACTCCCAACTAGTCAAACTCTTTACTCCCAACATCCTAATCCTCCATCTTCTCACCAGGCGCCTCAAGCATAAGACCCTTAGTCGGCTTTGCCAATAAGTCGGTGAACTCCTGGAACGGCGCCTTGACAAATTTGGTCTCCCTCCAGAAGTCAGGAGTGAGGAATCCATAAGTCTTCATCAGGCAATCAAAGGTTGCCTGCAAACAACAAATTAATCAGCTTGTAAATTGCAATGAGTCATCATCAACCAGAATAGATCAATTGAACACTTCGACCTAATAGTTAATAAAACATCAATATGTTTACAGACAATGAAAATCAGAACAATTCGAATTGAATAACAGAACTGAACATAGCTCTTTTGTCACCACTAACTTATAAAGTAAATCAAAACTTCATGATGTCAAACAGACAACAAAGCTAGTCATCCAAAAGGTTCCCATAAACAACACAACTCCATTGAGCATCCTCTACTAGGAAAGCCGGTCAACCATAAATGATCAACCTCTTATAACTTATAAGATTGTACAAGGACAGGATCAAAGTATGATTCAGCTTATCATAACAAATATACACTAAACAAACTAGAATTTGGTAGTGACTGGATGGTGTTTCAAAAGATTGAAGACCAAGCAAATGTAACAGCAGTAGAGAGTATTGCATGCATGTATAAAGTAGAACCTCTGATGCATGGACATGTCTGGAAGGTGGCGAGTCCGTGTTAGACACCGTGTCGGACACGGACACACGTATTTTAGGCGTGTCCGAAAAATAGAATTAAAATCGGGCACGATTGGCCATTTGGCCCAAAGGTGGTAGCCCAACCCATTTCCTATTCCCTTAACCCCAGCGTTCTCCATCCAGACTCCAAAGCTCACTCCCTCCCTAATCCCCTCGCGCACGCCCCTACTAGCAGCCACGACACGCCCCGCCCACCCACTCCTGCTCGCTGCCAGCTCCGCGGCGACCCCCTTGCTCCAAACACCGCCCCCTTCCCCTTCTCCCCATCCCATCACCGCGCCTTCTCCCCAACCCCGACACCCCTGCTGCCCGACATGGCGATGCCAACGCCGCCCTTCTCACCAACGCCGCATGTCCCTGCTGCTCCCCGACGCCACCCGTCCCTGCTCCACAACGCCACCCGTCCCTCTCCCCGACGCTGCTCATCCCTGCTGCTTCTGTGCGTCCATCTCCACAACACTGCCCACCCCTTCCGCTTCGGTGACGACTGACGGCGGTGAGTGTTTGTATATTACTAGATTGTAGTTCTTCCCTGGTTCATGCACTAGTTTCTAGTTCTAGTTTGTAGATTGTTGTTTGTTTACCGTAGTCATGCATCAGAATTTCACCATGCATCAAAGCTCATGGTAACTAGTTTTGCCTATACATGATTAAGCATGCAAATTAACCGTTATTATGTTACATTTGGATCTTCATCACTGCAGGTCATAATTCTTTCTGTTTCTGTTAAATCATGATAAATTAATGTGACTTTTGAGATTATGAGATGGAACCGGGTGGTTTAAGTGCTGAGCAGCAAAATGTCAAGGCTCCGTTGTGGAATCATGTCGAGTGCCTAGAGAAGTGAGTTCGCTGTTAGGTAATTAGGTGTTTGCTGTTTCTTAATTACTTTCATTGTAAGAAATAAGTCTATATGTTACATTGTTACTTACATTTACTAATCAAGTTCTTTTTTCTATTCACAGGTTAAAGGAATTACGAATTTCTGGTATTAATACGAAGTTCTGAACTTATGATTTATGAAGAACTGAAGACACGAGGAGCCGAGGATCATCTTTGAGGTACATATTCCTATTTTACACTTTCAGCTGACAAACATGTAGGAAAACACTAAATAATACATATGCATATATTATTATTATTATATACAGCTGTATCCCGTGTCGCCATTTTTAGAAAATAGTGAATCCCGTGTCCGATACGTGTCACGACATGCGTGTCCGTGTCCGTGCATCATAGAGTAGAACTAACATATCACAGATTGGTGAGCATCCATAGACTAGCGCAGCACAACTACTATGAAAATCCCTTCTGGACCAGTCAGTTCATATACTAAATGCCATCAAGTGCCACCACTAAGAATCCTCCGCCAATATATACTTATATCTACTATAAGCATAATAGGCAATATTGCATAAACAAATTACTTCCAACGTAGTATACAAGATGCCAAAAAACATACCATATAACATTCCACACCGTTCACACATCAACAATTATATGCCTAATTTCCTACTGGTCATCATGCATCTATCTCATATAATACCTATTATTAACAGTAGAAAGATCTAGTATAAGAGAAGCATGACAGAATTAACAAGAGCAGGGCAAAGATTACCTTGACAAAGTTGCCAAGGGTCTTTGTGGATCCACGTGAGGAGGTGAAAACGTCCTCAATGCCAGCAAACTGCAGCACCTTCTTGGGCACGCGCGCGGCAACGATGCCGGAACCCCTTGGGGCGGGCACCATGCGCACGGTGACAGACCCGCACTTGCCGGTGACCTTGCAGGGCACGGTGTGCGGCTTCCCGATCTTGTTGCCCCAGTAGCCCCTCCTGACCGGCACGACGGAGAGCTTGGCCAGTATGATGGCGCCGCGTATGGCGGTGGCCACCTCCTTGGCGCACTTGACTCCCAGCCCGACGTGACCGTCGCCGTCGCCGACGACGACGAAGGCCTTGAAGCGCGTGCGCTGCCCGGCGCGGGTCTGCTTCTGCACGGGCGTGATCTTCATCACCTCGTCCTTAAGCCCCGGCACGAGCATCTCCACGATCTGGTGCTCCTTGACGGGGAGAGAGTGGAGGTAGATCTCCTCCATCTTGCGGAACTTGCCCTCCTTCACGAGGCGGCCGAGCTTGGTGACCGGCACCCACTTCTCCTCCTCCTGGCGCGCACCGCCGCGGCGGCCACCGCGTCGCCCGCCACGGTCGCCGCGCCCGCCACGCCCGCCGCGCCCGAAGCCGCGGCCAAACCCACCGCGGTCGCCTCCGCGCTCCGCCATGGTTGGGTGGTGGGGATTTGGGGGCCCGTGGGGAGGGAAGGAGTTGAGGGTTTGGAGGCTGTGGCGGCGCGAAGAGAGGAGAGCAAGACTGGAGGAGGTATTTATATGGAGGGGCGTCGAGAGTTACAACTAGGGTTTTTAGGAGGCTGCGGCGTCGCCAATGGGCTGGGCCTTGCCCAGTATATAGTTGGATAGGGCTATTGCGTAACTGCCTTTCCCTTTTTTTTTCCCTTGAGTATTTCGCCCCGTATAATGCTGGAAAGGCTTATTAGTTATAAAGCGTATTATCTTTGTTTTTTTTTTGTTTTTTGTGGCCCATGCAAAAGCCTCTTCTCGTTTTTATTGGATCTGAATTCTCATAGCTATCTATTATCCTATACAACTAATAAAATAAGGAGTTTACTGCAGTAAGCAACTCGTTCGCTCCCCTCTCTTTCGCTCACCAAGAGGTGGACCCCATGGCCGGATGCGTTGGCTTCTCTCTGAATTCGTCGGTGCCTCGTCCAGTCCACAACCCCTCTCCCACGATCATTGGGAAAACTGAAAAGTCCATCTCTTACGGTATCATCTTTCCACCCTACCTGCCCACTCGTCCTCTTCCATGTCTTCCACCTCTTCTCCCGTTCGCTTCACCTGGCCACCTGCGCGCTCTCTCCATGACCACGTTGGTTCTCTTTCTCAGCCCTCTCTCTTGTGAAGGAAGTCGATAGTGGCGTCGAATCACGGCGACACGCCTCATCGAGCTCCCGACATCCGGATCTAGCGGCGATGTGTCTCTACCAAGCTCCGGCGGCCGAATCCGGTGGTGGCGCGCTCCATCCGCTTCCTCTCCGGTATCCATCGACCACCACCAAATCCACCCCATGTCTCCGCGTCGATCGCGGAGTTGCCTTTATGCGATCGATGGAAGAGCGCATCTGGCGACACGGTGTGTTACAGATAGGAAGCGATCGGCAAGGCGATGAGACCTGGCGGTGCGATGGTGCGTCTACGTGCTAGTGAGGCGATTGTGAAGTCAGAATGGGTAAATACAATATTTTTGGCAATCCTTGTAGGCAATAGTGCGGTAAGGCGTCGTCGTGTGGGAAGGCATTGGGAGGAAGGGTGGAGAGAGGTGGCGGTACCTTGGAGGAGAAGCGGTGGTCGTCTCGAGTTCACCAGATTGTGTCTTCTTAATCCTAATCCCCTCTTGTAGATTTTGTGTTTTATCTTTGTTGTAAGTTGTGCATACTGAAATAGTGAAATGACAACACATATTAGCAAAATAAATGGAAAGAAATATTAAGATGTTTTGTCATACGAACAGAGCTTTGTTCTATACTCAAATCGTTTTCATATATCAATATTTCAGTGGGACAACAATTTATGATTATCTTTGAATTAGTATGTTAGGAAAAGCAGATATCAGTGTTATTTTTCTTTACTTTTTTTTTATAGCAAACGCCACTCTAAAGTGACGACTTTTAGAAATGCCATCGCATACTCAACTTATTCAGACAAATGTCATCGAAATCAATATACCAGCATTTTAGATTAAACTAAATTGTGTATTTATCTCTATAGACTATACGTCCTTATGGACCGAAATGCCCCTTCATCAATCCACCCAACTATACCCTGATCAAGCATTTGTCCCGCACGCTGTCCCCGTGGCATCGCTGGAGTAAAGCTGGCGGCGAGGATGAATCAAGCTCAGGGATGGGCGGATGGCGAAGCCGCGAAGGATCTCGTTGTCGTCGCTGTTGAGTGCCGCCTGGCCTTGGGGATAGGATGCGGGCTCAGCGCGACCTCTTTCTGAGGTCACACCCCTTTCGATCAGATCGACGACGAAATCGACTCGTGTTCCTCGACTCTGGCAGGAAAGGAACGGCAAGAAATCGCTGGTGCGGCACTAGGTATTGGAGGAGCCGAATGAGTGTTGTTGGGACACCCGGTCTTTTTCGTTCTGAATCCGGCCTGATGGCAAGTAGGAAAGATGGGGCTAAAACTACCAACGCCGCCGCCACGTATTCGGTCGCCACGATAGTGCACGTCGGCGAAGTTGAACAGGAACGAGATGGCTCTGCCGCTGAAGGAGTTGAGCAGGTGTGAGGCCAATTGACTGCTAAGGAGTAGCTTCGAAGGGGAACAGAGATGCTGGAGTTGGGAGAGTGAGCGGGAGAAAGGCACACGTGAGAGGGAGAAGGGCAGTTTTGTCTATACGAAAATACATGGTCAAATAGTATTGCTTGAAAATGCTTACATGTGGCCGTAATGGCATATTTGCTAACAATTAAAGTTTACCGTGGTATTTTTCCAATAAACAACTTAGTAGTGGCATGCCTAAATAATGGTCACTTAGCATTAGCATTTATCAAAAATTCCCAACTATTTATATGGAGTGTTTCTTCTTGAGGACGTGTGTCCTGTGCCCTAGCTTGTTCCCAGAAGCATGATCCGTTTGGTATGCTCAATAGTTTATCTTTAGGTTGTCTCTAACACTCTCTATGTCATCTTGAGATAATATTAAAGATAACTATTTCAATACATTATCTTTTAAGCTATCTCTTTAAAGCCTCACAAGCATTTAAACTTTACATGAATCAAGTGGCTTGTTTCGTATGAATAAACGACACTGCGCTCCAAAAGCAAAAAGCTTCGTCGCTAGTGCCTTGTTCCGCTTGATGCAGTCGTTGCTTCGTGAGAGAACGATATCATTCTCTCTCATCTTTCTCTTTCCTCCACGTTACCAGAAAATCTATATAGCAACCTTAGAGACAGCTAAAGTGGCACTATTAAAGATGCCCTAATTGGTGATTACATAGCTGCAACCGCACGTCGTGCTGGCCAGCCAGAGAGTTTCATCTGGATCTTGGCGGCAATCATCGGCAAACGCGACATGTCAGCCCTAGCAAAAAAGAAAGAAAAGTATGCAACACGTCAGGTAGAAGAAACAGGGCCAGCGGTGCAACACGTCAGGTAGAATAAACAGGGCCAACGGTGAAGGATTATCTTATGTATGCAGCTCGACATGCAAGTGCCAATATGCAAAGCCTAATTGACGCAACAAGACCTAGCGAAAGGCATCACGTCCCTCGGAGCAAACAAAGTAAAGTGCAGGACCATGATGAGAAGATGCATATACTTCGTCCATCCGGTCACAAAAGAAGTCGTTTTGGATAACATTCAATCAAACTTTATAAATTTTGGTTATCAATATCTTTTTTTAATATTTAGAATGGACATACAAAAGTGATATGTATATATTTGTCTCGAATAGTACTTTTATGATATTATAATTTTAGTAGGTGTCGTAGCTGGGCATCGAGGTGCCCGCACCCTAGGGTCGTCAAGAATACCGGTGTGTCGTCAGAGATACTGTACATGTATAAACCTAGTCTGTATAGCATATTTAGGCAAATGTACATAAATACCTTTTGTCTCTTTCTGGCCTATGGGGGCAAGAAGGTAAATGTCCCTCCTTGCCCCCTATAAGTAGAGTCTCAAGGGCATATGTAAAGGGGATCCCTCTCATTCATACATAATCATCAACACACACTCATACACACACATATCCTTAGCTCATCCCTTTGGTCCTTCTCCCAAGACAAAGGGTACAGAGGGTCTCCGTACCCACTGTCTGGCCTTTCTATGCTACGACAGTTACTCCTTCGTCTGCGTGGTCCGGGGTCGCGAGGATAGATCCCGCGGTCCCGAGGGGCGAGCGGACGCAGTTCTGCCTCCCCCAGCCCTTGGGGAGTCGGGGATACCTCGGGGAGACGTCAGCCGGGGCGATCGACATGGAGCCGCCCCGCCGAGGCATAGGCCTCGAGGCGGGCGGCGGAGCTCCAGAGGCACTCCGAAGATGGAGTCGGTGCGAGCCGCCCCGCCGAGGCATAGGCCTCGAGGCGGGCGGCGAAGCTCCGGATGCACTCCGGAGGCAGTCCGAGGTGGAGGCGATGTCGGTGCGGAGCCGCCCCGCCGAGGCATGGGCTCGAGGCGGGCAATGCGTCGAGGTCATCCTACCGAGGAGATAGCCTCGAGGCGGGCGGCGAGCAACGACAGAGTGCGCGTAGGTGAAACCGATGCGGAGCCGCCCCACCGAGACATGGGCCTTAAGGCGAGTGGCAGCAGCAATGGAGCACGCGTAGGTGAAGCCGTCTCGGAGCCGCCGTGTCGAGGCATGGCTCTCGAGGCGGGCGGTGCGTCAGGGTCGCCCTGTCGAGGCGATAGCCTCGAGGCGAGCGGCGAGCAGCGACGGAGTACGCGTAGGTGAAGCCAACATGGAGTCGCCGTGTCGAGGCATAGTCCTCAAGGTGGGCGACGCACCGTGGCGATCGTTGTTGCCCTCGTGTCCGTTTGCGATGGTCCTACTAGGGGCCTGGTACCGTCCCCCCTTCGGCCGCTCCTAGTGGGCTGGGCCCCTGAATGAGTAGCATGAAGGGTTGATGTTTGTTTGCCCGAGGGGGCATCTGCCTATTGTTATTATTGGGCTCGCTTGAGAGCTTGAAGCTAGCGAGGGGGAGGCGAAACCGAACGCCGTCCCCCAACTTTTTTTGATTGGGCTCGCTTGCGGAGCCCAAAGCTAGCGAGGGGGAGGCAAAGCCGAAAACGCTGTCTCCCAACCTTTTTTGATAGGGCTCGCTTGCGGAGCCCAAAGCTAGCGCGGGGGAGGTGAGGCCGAAAACGTCGTCTCCCAACCTTTTTGATTGGGCTCGCTTGTGGAGCCCAAAGCTAGCGAGGGGGAGGCGAAGCCGAAAACACCGTCCCCAACCTTTTTTGATTAGACTCGCTTGCGAAGCCCAAAGCTAGCGAGGGGGAGACGAAGCCGAAAACGCCATCCCCCAACTTTTTTTTTATTGTTCGCTTGCGAAGCCCAAAGCTAACGAGGGGGAGACGAAGCCGAAAACGCCGTCCCCCAACCTTTTTTGATTGGGCTCGCTTGCGAAGCCCAAAACTAGTGAGGGGGAGGCGAAGCCGAAAACGCCGTCCCCCAACCTTTTTTGATTGGGCTCGCTTGCGGAGCCCAAAGCTAGCGAGGGAGAGGCGAAGCTGAAAACGTCGTCCCCCAACTTTTTTTTAATTGGGCTCGCTTGAGAGCCCAGAAGCTAGCAATTAGGCGGACCAGAGCTGCCGAAGGGGCTCTGGGGATAGGCTAGGCACTTGGGGCGGGGCCTCCGGAATGATTCAAGTTGGGTGCTTGAGCGCGAAATGAGGTGTCTCCCCGCTAGGGTGATGCCCCCGCGGCGGGAGACTCGCCGAGGCGGGGCCATCAGAGCGACTAGTGCTACACACTCAAGCGTGATTTGAAAAATGTCTCTCCGCCGAGGTGAGGCCCTCGTGGCGGCCCACAACCTCCAAGAAAGATTCTACTGCATACAGGTTAGCTTTACTTGCATTTTTATTTTGTTTTGATTTTGCCAAAAAAATATGAAACTGCTTTTGCCTAACTTGTGCATTGATTTTCTTTCTAGTGTTGCTGCATCCAAGGCTAGGGCAACCAAGACCAACAACACCAAGGGCAAAGAGGCTAAGTCTATATAGTTGTTCCATACTAAAAGTGGTATTTGTAAGGATTTGGTAATCTACATTAAGCTCTATTAACTGCTATATATAATCTAGTAAACTGCTATATGTAATCTGGTAATCTGGTAAAGATGATTGGCAACATATATTCCACTCCATTAAATTATAGATACTAGTACTGTTACATTGCACTTGCTCATGCTAAAGGCAGGAATTACAAACTAGTTACTTTGAATTTAGGAGAATGCATAAAAAAGCGTAAAACAAACCAAAATGATACGTATATCGCTTTCACATTGTCTATACTGCTCTTCATTTCTTGCACATTTCTCCTTACTTCTTGTACATTGTCCTTCAATTCTTGCACATTGCCCTCAGCAGCACCCATTGCTTCAAGTTGAGTGCTCAACTTCTATAGATTCTTCTGTAATTTCTTCATCTACATGTCTTGCTGCATTACAATCTCCTTCTTCACATATGACTCGAGCAAATCTTCTCACAAATAAAATCCACAACCCCTAGACTGACAAAACCAACATAAAAAGACAGTTATCAAATTAAAGAATGGAAAAAAATATAAGGATACCCAAAATATGAAGAGTTTTATGTGTTCAAGAATCAACTCACCTTCCAATTAACACACCTCAAAAACTTACAGTTCATATTCTTATCGGTATTGAATTTTTACCTCATAATCGCAGTGGAATATGGACTTCTTTGGGTGTTGAGAACTACCTGAACTATATTGGCTCATGCCTCCACTTAGAGCCATTGTGTCTCTCTCCCTCATCCATTCGGTTCAAGATTTATAGACATCACCAAAATTTATGACACCAAAAATTCATCTATGAACTTTCCTTCCAAGCACCATAAATATAGAACAATGGCAATTATCAAAATCATTAGGATTCCAGTAGCATTTTCATAATTGCTCAAAAGGTACTAACAGACCACTCGATGTCGTTATGGCTCTATGGTGCCGGAGGTGACGGCAGTAGCAATTTCTGGAAATTTTTTTTGCAAAACAGTAGCATGGATAGAATAAGCGGAAAAAAGTGACACAAACCAAAAGTGTAATCGAAGCAATGGCATGGCACGAAAAAAGCCCTACTGGAATCTGCGTCTCTGTTCAGTAGAGAAACGCCGCATTCAGAAACTTGCAGCACACAAACACACACCCAGGCCAACTCAGATGCACATCGATCCTCCTGCTTCAGGACGAGAATTCCACAAGTTAGATTACATCACAAGACAACTCCAACTTCATGCATTGTTTTACTACATGATGAGATATTCAGAGTTCTCGCAATCCACCACAACCAAATTACCAATACAGAACCGGTAGCAAATCACCATCACACAATCCATCTGATGATCTCCGAGCTAAATCCCAATTAATACGGCTTGATGGGCTGGACCTTGACTTGATCCAGCACGGGGCCGCAGAGCGAGACGCCATCGCTCACCTTGGTGTGGTAGTAGGAGCTGTAGAAGGTGACCCTGGTCCTGATGCCGCTGGCCACGAACCTGAAGCTCGCTGGCTTGAACCCGCCCTTGCCGGCGGACTCGAATGGCACCTTCTGCGTCACGTTCCCGGCGAAGGCCTCGACGAGCATCGACCCGTGGCAGCCGTTCTTGGCGTCGCCGACGACAAACGACAGGTTGTAGGCACGGCTGGCCACCGTGCGGATGACCTGCGCGATCGCGCTCTCGCGGCCCGCCACGAGCTCCACGGCGTACTGCCCGGAGGGGACCGAGAAGTGGGCCGCGTCGATGAAGCGCACGGCCTTCAGGGACTCGATGATCCAGCCGGGAAGGGGCGACGTGGTGTCCTTCTGCTTCGGGGGCAGGAGGACGCCGACCGTGGAGTTCTTGAACACCCGCGGCCCGATCTCGAAGCCGTCGTTCTTTATCAGATTATCTGCAGAGATGCCAAGCGGCGCATCAGTCTTTTATCGGATTATTATATGCGGCGGCGTCCTTGAAAGGTTCTACATTTCGTGCAAGGATCCTCACCTTTGGTCGGGTACGGCGTCGGGAGCTCCTTAATGGCGACGGCGTCGAGCAGCGGCCCGCAAGCCGCGTCGTCCTGCACGCCGGGGTTGCTGAACGTCACCTGCGCGACGGGGGAGGAGGCGCGGAAGCCCCACGCCCAGGTGTCGGCGGTGTCGCCGCTGTAGAGCGTGCGGACGGGGACGTCGGCGGGCGCCGAGAGCGACGGCGCCACGGCGACGCGCAGCGCCTCGTCCTGCGCGCACGTGCGCGTGGCCGCGAACGTGAGCGCGTAGAGCGAGCCCGGGCGCACGGACACGTTCTGGGACGCGGACGCGCGGCTGCCGAGGCGGAGCGCGTGCACGCCGTGCGGCACCGCGAAGAACATGCCGCCGGGCTGCGGCCCGCCGGAGACGTACTCGACGTGGCCGCGCAGCGTCCACCCCGGCAGCGCGTGGCGGCCCACGATGAGGGTCTTGTTCAGCTTCGTCGGCTCCGTCTCGAAATTGCCATTGATGAGCAGACCTGGGTCACCACGCAAACATAAAAAAAAAATCACTTCTTTCCTTGCGCGGTGTGCTGATTCGTGCAATACATAGCTCAGAATGCCCCCAAGATTGTTGTAGTTCTTGTATTGTTGCTAACTTGCTACTCTTCAGTCTTCACCATTCACCAACTAAAAAAATATGACAACTGTTCGTCCTAATCCGGCAAAAGAATCCATTTTTTGGAAGAACGCAACGATAAAAATAGCCAAATCCCAAATGTAAACTGGATGATGGATAAACCAAGGTGAAAGAACGTAATGCAAAAATACAGAGGAACGGCGTGCATGTTGCTTATCTTGGCACAGACATTTCTACAGCTTGAGGTGGCGTGCTTGCAAGAATGTACTAACAGCAAAAGAACTCCAAACAAAAATGGATGGAGAAGCAGACTTTGTCCATTCTCTTCTTTCTTTTAGGTGTGTCAAACCTAGACCATTCTGTGCACTACACTTGCATTTGCAAGAACAGGAGATCCTAAAAAGGCAAGAAAATTGAGGTGACAAGAAAAACAAGAATGTGAGATGAGAGGCAAGGAGTGTTGTTACCTTCATCATCTTGAGCTTGACGAGGTGCAGGAGCAGTGACGGCAAGTGTAGCAACCGCGGAGGAGGAGATGGAGAGCAGGACCAGAAGCAACACACCCCATGGAAGCTCCATTGCTAGGCACCCTTTGCCTTTCTCTCTGGCTCCTTGCAAGGGCCAAGGGAGCTCTGCCCACATTTTTTTACTAAAGAGAGTGGGACAACTGCATAGATAGCCTCCACAGTTCGGATATTGCAGATCTACCCCGAGTTCATAAATCATAATTAGTGGTGTAATCATAAGTTAGTTAGGATTTTTTGGACGTTGAGGGGGGAAATAGGGAAAGTTACGGATACTAAGGTCTGATAGCGTTAGTACTAACGTACATAGTGCACTGTCACTTGTTCAGAAATCTTCAAAAGAAGGGTTAGTTTGTAAATCTTAAGAAGCAGGATGGCCAGAACATAATTGTCAACGACAAATTGACCATATTTTGACCTTCACTTCTGAAGGGAATGAATCTACGAGCCCCACGCTAATGGCTCCCGCGTTTTTTATAAGTAGTTCCCGCGCCTTGTCCCAGGCATATGTGCAGACATGTACCCCTATCCTTCAATGAAAATCTCCACCGTTCCGTGAGCTTCGCCATAAATGAGTGAGACCAAACAAGCTAGCATCCATAGCGACCTTTTTTTTTCATTTGGTCTCTTTTTAAATAGAAATATCAAAACTAGTTCTCATGTGAAGGAAATAACAAAACAGTCTTGCTACTTTTAAGTCGTCTAAATTTATTTAAAATTTAAATTACTTGTTGTGACTATTTGATTTGTGTAGAGATTGACGTGTCATATGATTGGATATTGATCCAATGGATAAAAAATGTGACTTATATTTTAAAAATCCAGTCACCTTATGAATAGACAGTCCCATAACAAAAATAACAATTTTACTCTGCAAAATAATTATGGAAGGCAACGTGTTGTGTGAAATCATCGCGGAAAGCCATATACCGTGAATTAGAACCACGGCAGGAGACTTGTCACGTGGCATTTAGAGCGATAGGGTGCACGGCAGGCCACATACTGCGATCCCAGTTCATGGCGATTTTGCACGATGTGTTGTCTTTCGTGGTAATTTTGCGCGATAGAAGTGCTAGTTTTGCTATTTTGTAAAAAAAAAAAAAAAAAAAAAAAGGCAAAGACCCTTGACATAGGCTAGGTGTGGCAGGTCACACATCAAGCAACCCAATACTACTATAACTGTATGTACTTGATCTAAGATAATTTGCTTCAAGGCTCACTCAATTCCCATTCCTGTGGTTCCATTTGCTCGATCGATTCGGGTGGCGGTGAGACTCTGTTGAGAATAATAGCATTTTTCGAATTACTTTAATCCAGAAATATAGTAGATAAAACATGATGAATATTCTAGCCACTTTCATAAAGCAAGTAAGCAAGAACACTATAGACATACTAATATCCAGATGAATGAAACTAGCATATCTATCACAGTTGTTCAAGGTAACAACTAGTAATATTACTAACCAAGAAGTACATATGAAATAGACATACCCGGATCCATGGAAGGAGCAGCAGTGAGTAGAAGAAGCGCACCGAGTCTTTGTGAGATCGCCGCTTGTCATGGCGTAGTGGTAAGTAGTCGTGCGATGGACGCCGCGGTAGTAGTCGTGCGGTTGTAGGCGTAGCGAGAGTCGAATGGAGAGGAAGCGGCGGCGCGCCGCGCGAACGCTCCCAAAACCTTATTCGCCCTTGCTCGTGCAAGCCTTCAAGGACGAGGGTTCCGAGGCCTGCTCTCCGGCGATCAGACACGCGCTTTGCCGGATGGAGATCGCGGAGACAAAGAACAAAGAACCGTGGTGTCTTTCGTGGAGAGAATTGAGAACATCACTCTGTTCGGATAATGACTATATATAACAACCGCACTGAAACGACCACCATCACTCACTAGTAACAGCGAAATTCATGCCTAGTCAAGAGGCCGAAACGGTCACCATTATTCACTAGTAACAAGCACTATTCACGCCTAGTCAAGAGGCCGAAACGGTCGCCATTACTCACTAGTAACAATGAATCGTATCGCCACCATTATTTGAATCGGTGCATCGTTCTTTCAATTTGCAAAAATGAAGAGACCGTAAACAATGCAATTATTGCCAACCGCTTATTGCGAGTCGGTGCGCTTCGATTTTGAATAGATAAAGAAAACGCGCACGCACCGACACGCCTGGTACGCGCGCAAGACACGCACCGCACCACTCCGCACCTCGCACTCGCACCGCACCGCACCGCACGGCACGGCAGACGGCGCACGGCACGGCTCGGCACGGCTCGGCGAGGCGAGGCGAAGCGCGCCGTGTATTGGCTCTCTCCAATTCCACAAGAGGACTCCACGTTCCACCTTATAAATTGGTGTAACTCCCTTTAACTCTCCATGTGGGACTAAAAGGTTTAGCACATGCACATGGGCCTTTGGGATTTTCCGAGATTTAATTAGAATTAAAGTTTGGGCCTAGCCCATATTAAATCCAACAATCCCCACCGATCCCAAGGGCACATGTCAAATTCCTTGATCCACAGTATTGTTTTAATATATCGGTGTTTCGATGGAGACCGGTTAAGGTTGAACATCCATCTAGAATGAAGTTACACTTATCCACAATCGCACAATGGACTAAGCCTTGAATTGGCGCTTTGTGTGAATAAGTTTCACTTAAGTCCTTAATCGATACTAGGTCGCCAGCATCCCCGCTGGTTGGAGCATATAAGTCATACTCCCGCCTATTCATGAGCTTCCTAGAGATTACCCTATCTCATAGATCGTGACTAGCATCGGGCTCATATAGGTGTGTTCTTTCAAGATCGCTCAGAGGACAAAGATCTTTGCTTAAATAAGCCACAGAACACATTAAGATAAAATCAACCTACCATACGATTTAGAGAGAATTGCATCTCCAATGGAGTGGGTCTATAAAGGTACTCTCCTCCCGCTAACTAAAAGCTTGTTTCACAATCCTACTTCACGGATCTCCGATCATATAGGATGGGTTACCACTATGGTATAACTCACGTGGGTCTCAAACCCATCTCCTTGATGCATTGTCTATCACATTCGTGATAAACCCTTTGTGAAGGGATTCGCAGATTCTTAGCCGCTTGGATATAATCCAAAGCTATTACTCGGAGTTTCTCATTTTCCTGACAGACTTCAGTCTTCTCTTCACATGTCTTGATGATTTCATATTATCCTTAGAACTGTTCACCTTGACGATCACAGTCTGATTGTCACAGTTCATCAGAATAGCCGGTACCGGTTTATCAACCACCGGCAGGTCCATCAAGAGCTCACGAAGCCATTCGGCTTCAACAGTGGCAGTATCTAATGCTGTGAGTTCTGCTTCCATTGTTGACCTCGTTAAGATGGTCTGCTTGCAAGACTTCCATGAAACAGCGCCACCTCCAAGTGTGAAGACATATCCACTTGTGGCCTTAATCTCATCAAAGATCGATATCCAGTTTGAATCACTATAACCCTCTAGTACCCTAGGGTACGGTATAGTGAATGTCATAACTCATATTACCCTTTAGATAACGCATTACCCTCTCAAGAGCATGCCAATGATCATCTCCTGATTAGAAACAAACCGCTTAGTTTGCTCACACAAGCGAGATGTCGTGCCCGTACCGCTAGCTAAATACATAAGTGAACCAATTATCCGAGAATATCTCAATTGGTCTCTGGCTATTCTCCGATTCTTCCTAAGCAACACGCTAGGATCATAAGGTGTTGAGAAGGTTTGCGATCGCTATAACCAAAACGACTCGAACCTTTTCCACATAATGAGATTGCAACAATGTAATCCCACCATCATCACCTCTCAACGACTTGATGTTCAAGATAACATCACTACTCCCAAATCTTTCATCTCAAAATTTGAGACAAGAAATCCTTGACCTCCTTAATCACATTAAGGTTGGTCCCAAAGATCGATGTCATCAACATACGCACATAGAATGACTCCTCGCCCCACCATGGCGAGCATACACACATCTGTCGACTTCATTTACAATAAAGCCTGCAGATGTTAAGGTTCTGTCGAATTTTTCATGCCACCGCTTAGGTGCTTGTTTAAGACCATACAAAGATTTCAACAACTTGCACACCTTTCCTTCTTGACCATTTACCGCAAATCCATCCGGTGTTCCATGTAAATTTCCTCGCCTAACTCTCCATTTAGAAAAGCCGTCTTAACATCCATCGATGAATGAGAAGACCGTGTGAGGCAACCAGAGATAGTAGTACTCGAATAGTGGTCAATCTAGCCACAGTGAATAAGTATCAAAGAAATCTTCGCCTTCCTTTTGGGTATAACCCTTGGCCACAAGCCGTGCCTTATACTTCTCGATAGTACCATCGTGCCTAAGCTTCTTTTGAACACCCACTTACATCCTACAAAGTTTACAACCATAAGGACGCTCGGTGATCTCCCAAGTTCCATTAGAGATAATGGAATCCATTTCACTGGATGCTTCCTTCCAAGATTCCGCATCCGAGAAGCATATGCTTGAAATGGTACTTGGAGTATCATCCACAAGGTACACAATGAAATCGAACCAAAAGACTTTGCAGTCCTTTGTCTTTTACTCTTCCTCAGAGTTTCATTGTCTTCCTCCTCGGGAATTTGATCAGGGGTTTGCTCAAAATATTCCATTGGAATGGCAGGTTCAGGAGTTGTATCAGGCTCCTGACTCGATAAACTAGGCATATCTTTCATCGGAAAAATATCCTCAAAGAAAGTAGCATCTCTGGACTCCATAATTGTACCGACATGCACGTCAGGTACTCCAGATTTCACCACTAAAAATCTATATCCAACGCTATGGTGAGCATAGCCTAAAAAGACGCAATCCACGGTTTTTGGTCCAAGCTACGCTTTTGGAGATTGGCACGTTGACTTTCGCCAAACAACCCCAAGTGCGCAAGTATGAAAGTGATAGTCTTTTCTTCTCCCATTGTTCAAATGGAGTTATCTCTTTATTCTTTGTGGGAACCCTATTTAGGACATGACATGAAGTCAATATAGCCTCCCCCCACCATGCCTTGGAAAGACCCGATGTGTCTAACATGGCGTTAACCAAATCACTTAGAGTACGGTTCTTTCTTTCGGCAATCCCATTTGACTGGGTGAATAGGGAGGCGCCCTCTCATGGATTATACCATGTTCCTCACAGAATAAATTGAACTCATTAGAAAAGTACTCGCCACGATCGGACCTAACCCTTTTGATTTTCTTTTCAAGTTGGTTCTCAACACGCCTTATAGATTTTAAAGTAGTGAAAAGCTTCATCTTTAGTTTTTAAAAGATACACATAGCGTAACCTAGTGGAATCATCAATCAAAGTCATGAAATATCTCTTACCACCTTTTGTCAACACACCATTCATCTCACACAGATCTGAATGTATGAGTTCTAATGGTGCCAAGTTTCTTACCTCCGCGACCTTGTGAGGCTTACGAGGTCGCTTTGATTGCACACAAACTTGACATTTAGAACCTTTGGCAAGGGTGAATTTCTGGATTAACTCTAAACTCGCAACAGCGTCATGCAACTAAAATTTATGTGACAAAGTCGTGAATGCCAAATAGTAGTCTCATTACCACTGAAAATATGATTCACAACATTATTACACAAATCAAAAGAGATAGGCGGAACAAGCCTCCGCACACATAGCCTTTACCAACAAATTGTCCACATTTGGACATTACAAATTTATTGGACTCAAATACCGCCTAAAGCCATCTCTACACGTAAGAGATCCGCCACGAGATTCTTATTGATGGATGGCACATGATGCACGTTCTTCGCTGCACAATCTTTCCCGTAAACTTGGATCGACCGTACCAACACCATGAACAAGTGGCATGTGACCCGCTCCCCATTAGAACTACTGAATCCCGAGTGACTGGTAAGAAGAAAACAATGAAATATCAAAGACACACATGTATATTAGCACCAGGTGTCTATCCACCAATGGTAGATTGACATACGAAAAAAACGAGGTAAATTACCATACCACAAGTTCCGCCTCGAGTACCAACAACAATATTGGCGGACTTGGAATTACGCCCTTGCTGATTCTTCACACCCTTGCGTTGGATCTGCAATCCTTGGCCCAATGACCAGATTCGCCACACACAAAGCAAAGACCATCCTTTGTGTTCTTCTTCTTCTTTTAAAGCTTGTTGTTTGTGCAGTCTTGTTTTTGCCTTTGAACTTTTGAGCTTGGCCATTCTTTTTCGCACCACATTGGCACTAGAATGTCCTCATTTCCTCTAGTGTGTATCTTTTGCCCTTGCCTTTCTTTCAACATCAAGAGACCCAATGAGATTTTCAACGAAAAACTCTTGTCTCTTGTGTTTCGAGAAGTAGCAAAATTCCTCCACGAAGGAGGAAGCTTGGCAATAATGCCTCCGCGACAAACTTGTCCAGAACACACACTTGAAATGCTCAAGTTCTTTGGCCATGGATTGTATCTCATGAGCTCAGCCAACTACTGAAACGCCATCAACCATTCTATAGTCATGGTATTGCTCCATGAGATATGATTCCTTTGCCGCATCCAAACCCCAAACTTGGCCTCGAGTGCATCCCACATATCTTTCCCATTTGTAATCACCATGTATGCATCAACTAACTTCTCACCAAGAACGCCGATCACGGCACCTTTAAAAGGTTATCGCAGACCTCAACGCTTGCTCTGCTCAGAGTAAGTGTTCCTTCAGCTTGCCTTTTGCCACATGAAAACGCTCATGGCGCATTAGCCAAAGCACCATCTTGGTGCGCCACCTCTTATAATTCGCACCATCGAATTGAGAGGGCTTAAGCGCAAGCAAGAAAGCCGATTGTTGAAAAATGCCTATTACAATAAGGTTTTGGATTGTTGAGAATAATAGCATTTTTCGAATTACTTTAATCCGTAAATATAGTAGATAAAACATGATGAATATTCTAGCCACTTTCATAAAGCAAGTAAGCAAGAACACTATAGACATACTAATATCGGATGAACGAAACTAGCATATCTATCACGTTGTTCAAGGTAACAACTAGTAATATTACTAACCAAGAAGTACATATGAAATAGACATACCCGGATCCAGTGGAAGGAGCAGCAGAGTAGAAGAAGCGGCACCGAGTCTTTGTGAGATCGCCGTTTGTCATGGCGTAGTGGTAAGTAGTCGGCAGATGGACGTCGCGTAGTAGTCGACGGTTGTAGGCGTAGCGTAGAGTCGAATGGAGGAAGCGTGGCGCCGCGCGAACGCTCCCAAAACCTTATTCGCCCTTGCTCGTGCAAGCCTTCAAGGACGAGGGTTCCGAGGCTGCGCTCCCGCGCGATCAGACACGCGCTTGCCGGATGGAGATCGCCGAGACGGCAACAAAGAACCGTGGTGTCTTTCGTGGAGAGAATTGGAGAACATCACTGCTCCGGATAATGACTATATATAACAACGGACGAAAATGACCACCATCACTCACTAGTAACAGCGGTATTCATCGCCTAGTCAAGAGGCCGTAAACGGTCACCATTATTCACTAGTAACGGCAAATGTTATCGCCGAGCCGGTGCTTCGATTTTCGAATAGATAAAGAAAACGCGACGCACCGACACGCCTGCGGTATGCCACAAGACCGCGCACCGCACCGCACCCGCACTCAAGACCGCGCAAGATCGCAAGACCGCACCGCACCGCACCGCACGCGGCACGACGCAAGACGCAAGACGGCACTCGGCGGCGAGCGAGGCGAAAGAGCGCGTGTATTGGCTCTCTCAATTCCACAAGAGGACTCCACGCTCCACCTTATAAATTGGTGTAACTCCTTTAACTCTCCATGTGGGACTAAAAGGTTTAGCACATGCACATGGGCCTTTGGGATTTTCCAGATTTAATTAGAATTAAAGTTTGGGCCTAGCCCATATTAAATCCAACAGACTCGATCCATGACACTGTATTTAACAAGACAATTCAGCCATGCACGCACGCTAGTGATCATTCGATACCTACCGAGCGCGAAACTAAAGATGAGACCTGTATTCCAGTACGATGGATACAGCAACGTAAATCAATGTAATTTAAGTGGTAGTAGATATTTGTATACATGGATTCGTATCATCTGCATTGAATGAGCGGTTAATCGCACCAACAAGTGAGACGAAGTAAAAAAAAAAATGGTTCTAGGTATGTCCGGTCAAATTTTATAAATTTAAGCTATCGAGATATTTTTAAATATTTAGATTTAACACGTAAAAATAGTACGTATAGATTTGTTTTAATTTTTTTTATAAAAGTATAATTTTGTTGGCTTTTATAAATATATTATAATAATAAAGAGTAATACAATTTATATTTTAGAAACGGACTCTTTCAGATATGCTATCGCAAAGGTCACAAAAATAGTACGTATAGATTTGTTTTAATTTTTTTATAAAAGTATAATTTTATTGGTTTTTATAAATATATTATAATAATAAAGAGTAATACAATTTATATTTTAGAAACGGACGCTCTTTCGTACATGCTACTGCAGTGCTGCTGCTGCACTACTGTATCACGCGGTTGGGATGCTCGCTCATCTTCCTGGTCTCGAGGGGGGACGCCGGATCGGCGAGCATAGGGAGGGTCGTGTCGTCTGTCGTGTCGTGTGCGTCCTATTGACCGGTGGGAAGGTGGGAAGGAAATTTGCCTCGTGCCGTTCTCCATCAGCCGTTCCCATCATATTTTCTTCCGGTAAAGGCGGTGGTGGCGGCATCGGGAAGATGGAAAGGACGACACGCAGGCGCAGCAGAAACAGGGCAGGTGTAGTCGGTCACGTTGCCCGCGGCAGGGTAGTGAAGTGCGGACACTATTGGCCCTTCAATGGATAGTAATTCCAAATCTAGCTTTTTTAGATAGAAAATTCTGTTTTTGGACCCGTGATCCCACATGCTGCGGCGAACAGCGATGGCCACGCGTCTTTGCGGCGGAAAACGAAGGCTATTCTGCACATCTAGAGTACTACAGTGCTGCCGCGTCCCAAACGCAACAACAAGGAGCTGCCCTCAAGCGCGACAAGCGATTCGCTACATGCCATGCGACAGAGAGAAAAGTGGTGAGAGGAAAGGAAAAAAGATAAGAAATTCAATTTTTTAAAAGTAAATTTCATAAAATTCTTGAACATGAATAGATTTAATAAAATAATTTTGAATTTTATTTTATTCATTTAAAACAATTTTTCTAAAATTTCAATTGCTTTAATTAATCCAACAAAATACAAATGGTTTATTTTATTTTTTTGCTAAAATGATTTGGGCTTGAATGGAGGTAAAAATGGGAAAAGCGAAAAGAGATTTGCTTGAATGGAGGTAAAATTATGAATCGAGCTCATGGTTTAATTAAATTTGCTTGAATCGAGAATAGTTTACAATTTTAAATTTAAATTTCACTAAGTAGGTTTTAGCGATCGGGGAGAAATATAGGCGAGATCCACTCGGTGGCGACGTGACCACTGAGTCGGTCGGTCGTCGCGTCGATCGCGTTCTGTGAAACACGAATAGATCTTTAATCTCTGGCATGAAGACCCTTCCCCTGTTTGAACCAGACGTTGTTAAGGGGTGCTCGGAACATGGTTGGACAAATCATATATCTCTGACCACTATACCGGAGATTAACAACGTCTGGTTCAAACAGGGGAAGGGTCTTCATGCCGGAGATTAAAGATCTATTCGTGTTTCACAGGAACGCGATCATACGCGATGGACCTGGACCGTTCAGGGTGGTCACGTCGCTACCTGGAGTGGATCTCAGTGCCTATATTTCTCCCTGATCGCTAAAACCCTACTTAGTGAAATTTAAATTTAAAATTGTAAACTATTCCTCGATTCAAGCCCAAATTTAATTAAACCATGAGCTCGATTCATAATTTTTACCTCCATTCAAGCCCAAATCTCTTTTCAGTTTTCCCATTTTTACCTCCATTCAAGCCCAAATCATTTTAGCTTAAAAAAAATAAAATAAACCATTTGTATTTTGTTGGATTAATTAAAGCTTAATTGGAAATTTTAGAAAAAATTTGTTTTAAATGAATAAAATAAAATTCAAAATTATTTTATTAAATCTATTCATGTTCCAAGAATTTTTATGAATTTTATGAAATTTACTTTTTTAAAAAATCGAATTTCTTATCTTTTTCCTTTCCTCTCACCACTTTTCTCTCCGTCGCATGGCAATCAGAGCAACCGCTTGTCGCGCTTGGAGGAGCGACTCCTTGTTGTTGCGTTGGGACGCGCAGAGAACTCGTAGCTGCGATGCCATACAGAATAGCCTTCTGCGCTTCCGCCGCAAGACGCCGCCATCGCGCTGGATCGCCGCAGCATGTGGGATCACGTCAAAATGTAATTTTCTATCTAAAGAGGCTAGATTTGGAATTACTATCCATGGAGGGTCAATAGTGTCCACACTCGTGGTAGTGTCGGCATCTCTCTCATCTCTCGCACGCCACCGATCGCTTTTTCTCACAAGGCAGCGAACGCAGCCGGCGCCCCATATGTACCCTTCTGTCATGGGCACCACTCATGTCATGTGGCCCTGCTGCCTCCATCGTCATTTCGTCACGTTTCCCCACGGCGAGTAGGGGTGAACTGGAAGCGGGCTGTCCGTAAGCCACTGAATTCGCCCCGCACAAAACGGTAAGTGATCGCCCGCGGCTGAATCGAAGAATTGAGGTCGCATTTGGTCGGTGGAACTGGTTGGACAACATTCTATTTGATTGGTTGTATGGGATGATACGAGATTATATTTGGTTGAGAGGGTAAAGATGGTTTGGTAATCTCCCCACTATATGGGTGAGATTACCTCTATAATATTTTATTTTCTTTCTTTTTTCTTATTTTTTCTTTTTCTCTCTTATTTTTTTTTTCTCGTTTTCCCTTTTTTCTATCATTTTCTTCTCTTCCTTTCTTCCTTACTGCTTCCTCGGGCGAGTTATTTGGAATCACTCATTTGGGTAGGCCCACTTTCATAGGGTGTTCAAAGAGAGAAGGGGAAGTTGATGTGACTCCACTGTCTCAAAAGCCAGAAGAGAGGAGCATGAGAGGGCTGTCGGGAAGGGGCTCGACAACTGGCGAGGTCAAAAATGGGTTGGGGGCACCGAGGCGAGCGCGTGGGTGGTGATGTCGTGGACGGGCACTCACCAGAGTGGACCAACGGTGGCGCCCTACGGGCGGAGCAGGGCATGGGACGGGGCGGCGGAGCCAGTGAGGGAAAGGGAGGAAAGTAGGGGGTGCACGAGCATCAGAGGGGTGTTTGTGACTCACCGAAGTGGGTGGTGGCGGCGAGGAGGAGCCGTGGTGGGCCGGTGGCGTGTGTAGCTCGACGTGGGGGCGACGTTGTGGGGAGGGAGAGTGAGAGTGGGTGGTAGGGGAAAGAAGAGGGAGGTGGGGCGAAGCTCCGGTAGAGAGGGATTGAAGAATGGCTCACTGGAGAGGGGATGACAGCGGTGGAGGCGGATTTAGCCGTGCGTGGGGAAGACGGTGATGGTGCGGTGCTCCGACGGCAGAAGTACCAAATTGGTTGAGGGAAAACGCTTATGGCGTCATGGAACACCATGTGACACGAAAGGGGCGGCGGGAGTTTGACCAGGGAAGCGGGGACAGCGGGTGCGAGCAGGGGTGTCGCCGGATGAGCGGAAGTAGAAGTCGCGCCGAGAGGGAGGTGAGCAAGATGGCAGCGGTTGATGGCAAGGTGGCAGCTTTGGGAAGCAAGAAGAAGGAGAGCGCGAGTTGGAGGTGAGTGCATGTGAGGTCGTCCCTGTACCGTGTGGTTCGGCTGAATTCATCGAACGGGTTGGTTCAACATATCTGTGGAATATTTCCCTTGACTTGAATCACCTCATTTTGGCGACTTTGTTCCATTCGTCCACCAAAACGCACGAACGGTGCCATATTCCGAACCATCCGATACAGGTACCATATCATAGAGCCATCCAAACACACCCTAAGTAGCCCACCACGTATCGGTGCTCCTCCACCCATGTTAGTAGGCAATGAAGCGACGAAGGGTCTATTTGGCACGGCCGCAGCTTTTCTGAAAAGCGGCTTTCGGCTAGGCTGCAAGACTGAACGGTTGAGCTGAAGAGAATTGGTGTCTGGCTGTCTAGCTTTTAGGTAGGCTGGCAGCTTCTGAGATAAAAAATATCTAAAATGCCTCTGAGGCAAGTAATAGCTTGTTTGATGTCGTTTAACGATAATTAACGCAATTTAACGACAAACTAACACAATTGACAACAACTACTACAATTGACGATAACTAACGCAATTAACGACAATTAACTCTCCAATTACCGCAATTAACGATGATTACTGCAATTAACAATGATTAACACAATTAACGATGACTACTGCACTTTATGCAATTGATCGCATTTAACGATAATTAATGCAATAGTATGTAATTAACGTAATTAACTACAATTATTACATAAATAAATACAATAAATAATTATTATAAAAACATTTATTACATAACTAATTACAATAAATAATTAGCATAAAATAGTTATTAAAACAATTAATTTACAAAATAAAAACAAAACAAGGAAAATAAAAAAGGGTGAGGCCTAGGGTTCTGGCCACGGTGCCGGGTCAGGAGGAGGTGAGCGACGGCTCGAGGGAGGGGGGAGGGGGAGGACGCCGACAGCTCGAGAGGAGGAGGAGGCGACAACGGGGGAGGATGAGTGTGGTGACCCGTCGGGAGGAGGGCGGCGGTGCATCGGGGATGAGCTATCTCTTGTTCTTGCTCTCTCTATTGTGGTTTCTGGGTTCTTGTGTTCTACGGGGTTTTATTTGGTCTTTTGTTGTATTCTAGCTTGCTTTGACTTGTAGGATCTGATTTAAGGTCATCTTAATCATTTTTCTTCTACGAGCAAGTTTTTAGATCAAGTTTAGGTTTTTCTCCCGGTTTTATGCCTTCTTGCCCTCAATCAAGAAATTTATGGAACCTTGATTATGATCGTCTCGATCTTCGATTGAATAGGTTTATGACCTTCTTGTTAAGCTATGTCTGAAATCTCAAGTGATTTGGATTCTAGATCAAAAGTTATGTCGTTTTGTGGTTCTATCGTCGTGTTGTTTTCTTGTCAGCACGAGGAGCGGTCAGATCGCCCTTTGTTCGGTCAGACCGGTCAAGGATTGTTGAAGTCTGATTTTCTAATTTCAGCTCAAATCTTTCGCTGTAATTTTGAGACCTTGATATTTATAGCTTTACATAGCTATTAGAGTGAAAAAAAAAGTTGAATACTAGAAGATAAAAAAAAATGAGTTCCTATTCACCCACTCTGATCTCTATTTCGGTTCAACGAGACCAAATAATAATGTGAAAAGATGATGTGCCGGAACCTCATCAGTAACCATTAATACATGCCATTGTCTCGCATCCTTTCCTCTATTAATGATCAGAACTGTTCATATGAGATCACCGATATCAAATGAGCCAGCTCGGGACATCACGATAGTGGAATCAAGTGAGGAACCTAGCAGTGTTGACATTGCAACAAATGTGGCAGGTGACTTGAAGGACCCTCTTGCAGAAGATGCTTCAGAAGATGTGAATCCAACCGATTCTTCTCCTGAGAACACCAACGTGGTGTCCTTAACAACAAAAATCAGAACTAGGCCAAAATGAGCAATCCAACATACTAAAGAAACCAGCTCTCATGTTACTTGTTTATGTTCTAGGCTGAAGTGTTCTATATGTTCATTTAATGCCATCGATGTGGTTATAGTCTTCCTGTATGATCTTGTGCATATGAACACTGTGTACCGTACTTACACTTTGTGTTTTGGCTCTTAAACAAGGTGGAGGAGAAAACAATCGCTGCGAGGAGAGGCGGGGTAAAGACGATCATATCTCCATCAGCGAACCGAAGGGATTTTGACGAGCTCCTCCTAAACGTAAAAGAAGGCTTTGAAGTCCATTTTGTTGACAGATACAGTGAAACATATGATTTAGTGTCTCGAGTGACAACAAATGTCCTCGAAACCAGTTTAGTATCCTTGACAATTAGTTTGTTCACACCTCGTGACATAAAATTGAAAGGAGGTTTTCACAAGAGTGTATTGCCCAAATGACTGTTATGTGTAAGTTCAGAAATAATGAGAATGCATTAGTTTAGACATTCTCTGAATTGTAAACGGAGTTTCTGGGGCTGATACATGTATAAACCATTCGTTGCGAGTTCAGAAATATAGTTTGCCCATTGACTTGGCCTGAGTTGCATAAATATGACTCGTGTTCTGGACTAACAAGTGAGAGCATCTACAATAGTTTATTTTTTAGTTTGTTACTAAGAGAAGAGAGTATTCAATCTAATAAAAAGAAACAAGTTTTACAATAGATTATTTTTTGAGCTTGTGTCTAAGACTTTAATTGCTATAAGTGTGCATGATTCTTGATGATCAATAATGAAGTACAACTTTGTGGTCTACATGTTTTAGCTCATTTATCATATCAATAATAAAGTCAGACTGCACAAATGATCGGGTGGATATTTTGCTTTAAGACAGTGAGACACACAAAACGCGTTTTTAGGTAACAAATAAGTCTCCAATAGAGTATTTGGTTATTTCTTGTGTCTTAGTATTAACAATTTGATAGTTTCTTCACCTAGAAACAACCTCACATCCTCTCCTCCGCATCACCTAAATGTTGATGTGACAACCCGTTAGTAACAGCTGACGTGGACTGTTGTAGATACTCTTAACTACGGTGGGGAATACTGATACAATTGCCCAGTGAGAATTGGAAGACACTATAGCATCTTGCATCGTGGGTTTTGGCTACTATTTTTGAAGGAGCGTATATGCTTGTGCGTCGTTACAGCTACATTGGCCTAGCAAGCAGAATAAGCCATATTTAAGGGTTTTTATGATCATGTAGATCAATCATAAATTAATTATTGTATTGATTATATTAGCAATGCCTTAGGGCATGTATAATGGTATAAACAGCTACTGTCTGTAGCAACTTTACATGTCACCTGTAGACAGCACTATAGACAGCTCATACAATGTGTTGTCTTTTCATTTATCTTTATAACTGACACAATCTTTTAATGTTTTCATGGACCTAAGACATTTTCTCTTTGGTTCTGATGATATAGTCGGTTACAAGATTATAAATAATATATTTCTCTCTCTTTATTCTCTTTCATCCATATCAACTTAAATCCTACGTGACAGAGACTATAGACAACTGATGTAAGTTCATTGTACATAATCTTAATCCATTTTGCATGTTAGGGCACTCTCAATGCTCACCCTATACAATGTCCATAGAATTAATTAGCTACCTACCTAGGATGAGAGATGATGTTGAAAAGAGTTAAGGAGGAGAGAGAGAAAAGGTTGTGTCTTACATGAGACATTACTTGAACACACAATCCAACAAGTAAGACATAACTAAAAGGATTAATTTGCTCAGTGATATTGCATTCATATACAAATTAGAAAATAGCATGTCACACTTGTCATCGTCACATTGATATTATTTTTCAACTTTTGATTTTTAAGTGATGTTACTGTGCAACTGACCTAACTAAAACATGTACTATGGAGAAGGGTTGTGGCTATCTACACTGTTTGTGGGTCCACAGCATTAAACCTCATCCGTGCTCCACGCCGGCCCGTCGCGCTGCTCCGCCGCGTCACCCCACTCCACTCCACCGTTAACCCGAGCCGCTACCTCGTCGGCCCGCAGTCGTCCACAAGTCGCCGATGCTGGTCGCACATGCTACCACCGCCCGTGCTACCCCGCGCCGCCACCGCAGTCAGTCGTGCCGGCCACCAGCGCCTACGCCACCCGTCGACATGCCCATGCCCGGTGATACGGCCCAACCTACCCCTAAACACATCATGTCTCATTCTGAACCAAATGACAAAGTGAGGATTAAAACTATAGTCAATCCGATTCCTTGCGTCGAAAATCCAGTGTGGGCTGTGAGGGAGGAGAGGGTGGCAGGCCATGGAAGTGTGGATCAGATAAAGAAAGAGATTGAAAGCTAGTGTGCCGTCACGCAACGCCCGCACCATGTACTTACGTTGACCACCAGCTGTAATGGTGGTTATTGTGAGATTCAATCTACAGTTTCATCCTTGATACGTTGGAATTGATTCCTTGAATCAGTTTTTGCGTGCTGGTCTTTGTGGGTCATCTCTACTGTTGGTGTGCTGCTAGTATACGGGTAGAAGAGTTCTATCTAGGGTTGGCCTGCACTACATCAAGCCGCTGCCAATCCATCTATTGGTGATGTTCGCTGCGTGAGGGAGATCTGTGGATATCATGGGGATATGCTCATGATCTTAGGATGATGTGACAATTGGCAATGACATTGAAGGTTTGCGAAAACACAAGTTTTGGCAAAGTTCGCCTGTCAGTCTCAGCGGTCGACCGGCTATGGTGGCGGCCGACCGGTCTGTCTTGGGCAATTTTGTTTGTAGCGGTGGGCGGTCCGACCGCCCAGAGGCGATCGGACCGCCAGATGGTTCGACCGGCTCACCGAGCGGTCGACCGGCCATTAAGTGAAGTTTGATTTTGGAGCTAGGCCAAAATAGAGGGTGTAGGCAAGAGAGAAGGTTCTACTACTCTTGGTCCCATAATTTTGGAGTCTCCGACAAAAGTTCTATTCGCTTGAAATTTCCAGAGGTTGCGGATTTGAGTTGAAATTTTGGCTAAGTCCACGGTGGCGGTCGATCGGCCTTCGTTGGCGGCCGATCGATGTAGCGCCGACCGCCAAGGTGGCGGTCGACCGGTTTCACTTAACTCGTCGGCCGCGTGTGGCGGCGATGGTTGCTTGTTAGGTCAATCTCATGGGTTTGGTGCATATGTGTTGCATGATGCATGTTTTGACTAACGTGGGTCAAGTTGTGAAGAACTTGTTCCCGCTTCGATTTGCTTGTCTATTGTTGTGCAAGTTGCTTGGTGGTCAACGACGGTCAACGGCGAGATGATCGGACTAGGCTTGAGAGTCGAGGTTCGAACGATCGACGATGCCGGTGAAGTCATTGGACTCAAGTATGGTGCAAGATGGACAAAGGTGACCGAACGCGCTGGTGCGGCCCGTTGACTGCGCGGCGCGGTCGGTGCAAGTGCCATGGTGGTTTCGGTGGGAGCCGGATGGGAGAGACTTGCCGACATGATGAGAGCCGTTGATCAACCTACACGTGGCGAACAGCGAGTGCCAGACAACCGACTCGGTCTTCTGAGAAGGACCGAGAAGGGTATTTGGTAATCTTACCAAATACCGCCTTGGTGACCTTTTGCTAACCCGCGGCGCAAGGCGGTGCGTGGAGAAGCGGATTAGGTCAAGAGGAGATGAAGACGACGCTTTAAAATGCGTGCGTGTGTGACCCGCTTGTTTTGGGCCTTAACGGGAGCCCATTATGGAAACTCTTCTAGAAGGTCTAGGCCTCCACTATAAATAGAGGAGGGAGGTGGCTGCACCCCCTTAACCCTTTCATTACTTGTAAACCCTAGTTTTTGCTTGTGTGCTTAGGGAGTTGATAGTTGGAGGTTAGGGTTCTAGAGAGTTGGATTTGATTTCGTGCTCATGTATTGAGTCTTTGTCCTCCATTGATGGAGTGGTCAGAAACCAATACCATATCAAATCAATCCAAAGAAAGTTCTCTCAAAGATGAGTTCATTTGCCTTCTTTCTCTCTATTTGGTGATTTTGAGTCTTTCTTTGATCCGCGAGTTTTGGTTGGTTTCTTGCTATAATCTAACTTGCTGCAACATGTGGGAACCCATCTAGGTCAACTTAGTCATCAATCACCCACGAGCAAGTTTCTAGATCATATTTCGTTCTTGACTCGGTTTTGACCCACCTTCACTCAAACGGGAAAAGGTCTGAACTTTGGCAAGGATCTTCACGATCGTTGCTTGAATAGGTTCCTACATCCTTAGGAAGGTGTGTGTCAAGTTTCACGAAGTTTGGACGCACGAATCAAAAGTTAGATCAATTTGCGTTTTGGTTTTTGGTGATTTCACTATTCATTGGCCCGGAGGTCCGACCGCCATGTATTGAGAGGTCGACCGATTTCCAAAGGTCGATCGATTTCTAGTTGGAGGTCGACCGCCCAACTCATTTAGGTTTTGAGTTTTTATGTTTTTGAAGATTTTGCTTGGGTTTTGATTGATTCAATACAAGTCTTCCATGTGCATGATTGATTGATCTTCATAGCTTTCATAGCTATTGGAGTGAGATTCATATTGAATTCAATTAGGGAGAAAAGAGATCGTGCTCCTATTCACCCCCTCTAGTCGCCTTTTCGGTCCAACAGTGGTATCGAGCCCTGTTAGTTCAATCTTGATCTTAACTGGTCATTGAACTTGGCGATGGATAAGTACTCCTCCAAACCGCATATCTTCAATGGGCACGACTATGCTTTTGGAAGAACTGCATGCGTGTCTTTCTTGAGAGCGAACCACGGGGTATTTGGGAGGTCGTCGTGATCCGCTCATCTTGCTCGAGGTTGCTACGCGCTCAAGCCCTCTTGGCTAGTGACCGTAAGGCAAAGAATTTTCTGTATGGTGGGCTTGGTAGACGTGAATATGATAGGATTTGCAATCTCGAGATCGACATGAGATTTGGAAGACCCTCGAAACCTATCATGAGGGTTCTTCCCAAATCAAACAAGTGCGTCAAGAGTCTATAAAAGAGAATATAACAAATTCGAGATGCGCCTGGTGAGAGCATCGATGACATTTTCACGCTTTAACACGTTGATAAATCGATGAAGGTCATGGTATTGAATTTACACATGCAAAATGCCATCCATCTCCGGGTGCAATCAACACCGTGGAGTGGGAGATAAAGGCTACCGCCATTCAGAAAATGTCAACTTCTCACGATCCGACCTTGAGTCGCTCTATAGCAAGCTCGGGACTCATGAGATCCGTAAAGTGACCATTCTAAGAAGGGTAACATGGCTTTAGTAGCGCACCGCCAAGAGAGCCTCGATGGGTCGCTTGAGTCTTCTTCCGAATTTCTCTTGCTTCTTTATCGCAATCCAAGAAGAGGATCTTGAAAGTATTCTGAGCCCGAGATGGCACTTTTGATTAAGAAGTTCACAAGGGCCTACAACAATATGAGGAACAAAAGAGAGGCGGCCCTGTGACTTGTTATGAGTGTGGAGAGCTCTATCATATCCGGCAAATTGCCTAAGTCAAAGGCAAGAGCAACCACAAGGAAGAGAAGCCACTTGGAAGAAGCCTCAAGGGTACAAGTCCAAGTTTGATGCTTTGCCAAGCTTAAGAAGGTTGTTCACTGGGTCTTGCCGCTCTTGGAGAACAACTTGAGCGATGTGGACTCCTAAGTGAGGAGGACAAAGAGGAGGAGCTTCTCAAGACAAGAACAAAGGGAAGGCTAAAGATTTTACCAGATGTGCTTCATGGCGACTCAGTCGACATCAATGACAATGAGGTACCTCCTTCCTATGATGATCTTTCGCTAGATGTGATAATCTCTTTGAGCAACTCTTGAGTCAGGATAAGGCTTTAAAAACTACCATGGCTAAGAACAAGGACTTAGAGTCACAAGTGGATAATTTAACTCTAGAACTTGTAAATGCTAAGACTCTTGAATCTGATGAATGTTCATCTTGCCATGTTCTGCACTCTGAATTCTCTAAATTGCAATCTGCTCATGATGTTGCCTTGCATCAACTTGAAAATGCTAGAACTGAGCTAATTGAATTTAAATCTACTCCTTGTGATAAATGCTCAGAGTCCAGCAAGTTGGATGCTTCTGGTAATGTGAAATCTAGCTTTTGCACTTTACGCTTAGAACGTGAAAATGAAGTCAAAGATATCTTAGAAGCGATTAGAGCTAAATATGCCAAGCTTAAGGACAGATTGAGACTTCTACATGTGCTTTATGTCCAAATTCTTAAGCTTGAGGTTGCTAGTTATAAGAAGAGGTCTATGGCTAAAACTTGTGATTCATGTGTTAACTTTAGAAAAGAAATTGCTTACCTTAATGATACATTAGAAAAATTTTCTAAAGGAAAGAAACAGTTAAACATGATCCTTGATCAGTCAAAGACTCCTTATAAGAACCAGGGGTTAGGATACAACTTTGCACATGACAAATCTAAGGGCATTCAAATATTGAAAAATGGCTTAGTTGAATTCGATACCCAACCTGCGAAGATTATTTTCAAATCTGCAGGTTTTGCCCAACCATCTGTTCAATCAAAAGGTGCTTCTCCCAGTGGTACCAAGTACCATTGCACCTATTGCAAGAAGGATGGGCATTTGATTGAATTGTTGGCGAGGTTGAAAACGCTAAGAAAAATATTGCTAGGATGTCATCTAATCAACCTAGAGCTTTTGTGAGACATGGTAATTTAGAAAGGAAGAAACCTGGTCTAGGATTTGCTTCACATGCTTCTAGATGTGATAATTCTCATGTTAGAGTTACCATTGCTCACAATGTATTTCAAATAGAATCAAGGATAGCACTTCTGCTTTGCATACTACTCGCAGATATGTGTCTCAGTACTGGGTTCCCAAGTCATGTTTAACTAACCCCAGTATTGAGACACATCGTTCTTCTGTACCTTGATTTTCAGGATCGCCGCGGAAGGAAGGACACGTGGTTCGTCGACTCACTGCTCACGCCACATGACCGAGATTCAAAATGGTTCACCTCCTTCACGCTGGTCGATTGGTGATGTCTTCATCACCTTTGGAGACGAGACTCAGGGCGGATTGAAGGAATGGGATCAATCGGGGTGAACGATAATTTCATCCTAAAAGACGTCGCCCTTGTGGACAAGCTCAGGTTTAACTTACTCTCTGTCTCACAGCTTCTTGATGATGGCTATGAGACTATATTTAAGAAAAATGCTTGTCGGGTACTTGATTCACCGGTGAGCTTGTTTTGGGATTTATAGAGTCGCTAGGATCTTTGGGCCGACTTTTGAATCTCTTCTTGGTTCTCTTAAATGTTTGATTACATCTTCTTACGAGTTCGCTTTGGCAATCGACGGTTAGGGCACATTGGGTTTGATCATCGACGCGAGTTAGCAACCTTGATCTCATGAGAGGTTTGCCCAAACTCAAAGTCGTCAAGGATGCTTGTATGCGCGCACAGTAGGCATGGCAAACAAGTTGCCGCCTCACACCCTTCATGACTATGGTCATGACCGACGGACGGGGCAGTTGCTTCATATGGATACCGTTGGTCTGCTAGGTTCGGCCAATTGGTGGTAAATGGTACATTCTTGTCATAGTCGATGATTTTTCGAGATACACTTGGGTGTTCTTTCTTGCTTCGGATGAAGCTTTTGGTCATTATCATGATCTTGTTCTTCGCTTGGCTTCAACTTCCGTGCCTTAAGAGCGATCCGCAGCGACAATGGCACGGAGTTCAAGAATGCCTCGCTTGCCTCTTTTTGTGCCGAGCGCGAATTGAGCATCGCCTCTTCTCCACACGTCCCTCAACAAAATGGCGTTGTGGAAAGGAAGAAACAGAACCTTAGTCGAGATGGCTAGAACGATGCTAGATGAGTATAGCACACCGAGGAGGTTTTGGGCGAAGCTATTGCTACTGACTTGCCATATTGCAAATCGTGTCTTCTTGAGACCATCTTTGGGCAAGACTCCTTATGAGCTTGATTTGGTAGAAAACCCTCTGCTTCTCACTTTGAGTTTTGGAGCTAAGTGTTTCATTCTTAAGACAGAAATCTAGATAAATTTGAATCAAGGACTTTTGATGGTTTATTTCTAGGTTATCCTGCACATTCGAGGGGTTTTCGGGTTTTTAATGTTGAAACTAACATTGTCCAGGAGACATGCAATGTCACTTTTGATGAGACTAGCCCTGGAGCTAGATCCGACGTTTCAGGTGATACACAGGTGACAGAAAGCATTTTTGTGGAGGAAGATGATGACGAAGCTGAGACTTGTCCTCCACCTGCTGCTGTTGAGGCTCCTGTCCAAACTCCAGAACCTGCTACGACTACTTCACCTTCACTTGAGGCTCTCTGCGCATCTTCATCATCAGTAGTACCTGCGGAGGTCGAAGAGATGCTGTCTCCCCCAGGCGCTCCACTTCACATTCAGAGGCGTCATCCTCCGGATCAGATGATCGGTAATCTTCATGAGCGAGTCACTCGCTCCAGGTATCACGATCCGAGTCTCTACTCCCATTCTGCGTTTGTTGCTTCTTTTTCAACCCCGCGATATATCACATGCATTATCGATTCTAGGTTAATGCCATGCATGAGAGTTAGAGAACTTTGAGAGGAATAAGGTCCGGAACCTAGTAGAACCTCCTAGTGGTCATAATGTGATAGGAACCGTTGGGTGTTCAAAAATAAACAAAATGAGGATGGTTCGTGGTTAGAAACAAGGCTAGGTTAGTAGCTCGTGGTTTTAGCCAAGTTGAGGGTTAGATTTTGATGAGACATTTGCTCTGTTGCTAGATTGGAAGCCATTCGTATTCTACTTGCATTTGTCGCTTCTAAGGGCTTTAGATTATATCGATGGATGTCAAGAGTGCCTTTCTGAATGGTTTTATAGAGGAGGAAGTGTATGTTAGGCAACCCCTGTGCTTTGAGAATCCCAAGCATCCACATCATGTTTTCAAGCTATCCAAAGCCTTGTATGGTCTTAAGCAAGCCCCTAGAGCACAGTATGATAGACTTAAGACCTTCGCTTAAGAATGATTTTGAGATGGGTAAGGTAGACAAGACCTTGTTCATCCTTAGGCGTGGCAATGACTTCTTGCTTGCTCGATTTATGTAGATGATATTATCTTTGGTGGTTCTTCTCATGCTCTTGTTTCTAGTTTTTCTGAGACCATGTCCAGGGAATTTGAGATGAGTATGATGGGAGAACTCAATTACTTTTTGGGGCTTCAAATCAAGCAATGCAAGGAAGGGATCTTCATCCATCAGACGAAGTACACCAAGGATCTGCTCAAGCGCTTGAGATGGTGATCGCAAGCCGATCGCCACTCCCATGGCGACCGGATCGCTCGATCCGGATGAGGAAGGAGAAGCCGTGGATCAACGCGAGTACCGCAAACATGATCGGCTCCTCCATGCACTGACGGCCTCAAGACCGACATCCACTTCGCGGTTTGCCTGCATGCGAGGTTTCAGGCGTCTCCGAGGACTTCCCATCGCCAAGCCGTTAAGCGCATCTTCAGGTATTTACACTCTACCCTCCAATATGGCATTTGGTTTTCCTGCTCTTCGTCTTTGTCCATTCTGGGTTTTCGATTCGATTTTGCGTCGTTTCGGCTAGATAGGAAGAGTACCTCGGGCACTTGTCACTTTTTAGGCACTTCTCTGTCTCTTGGTCTTCTAGGAAACAATCTTCTGTTGCACAATCCATCTTTGAAGCTGAATATGTAGCCGCTTTGCTAGTTGTCAGAGTCGATTTTGTGGATGGTGTCCACTCTTAAGGATTTTGGGTTGGCATTTGATAGTGTTCCTCTTTTACGTGATAACACTACGCTATAAACATTGCTAAAACCCCATGCAACACTCTAGACCAAGCACATAGACATTCGCTATCACTTTCTTAGAGATCATGTCGAGAAGGGTGATATTGTCTTGCATTCGTGAGTCCGAGGCTCGCTTGGTGATATCCTCACCAAGCCTTTAGATCCAACTAGGTTTGCCTCCTTGAGAAGTGAGTTAGGGGTAATTTATCCTTACGGTTTGGTTTGAGGAGTTGGCCTGTTACGAACTTTTCTTGCTCATTTGAGCTTTTCGCTTTTTCTCGATACCTTCTTCTAGTGGTATTTTCTTTTGATCTTTTGATCTTTTAGGCTCTTTAAGTTTTGTGCATCTCATTGTTTCATCTGCATTCATATGAAAACCAAAAAGATGCATTGTTATATAAGCTTTTCCTTGTCTTTTAAAATTGATGAAGCTTTGCTTATTACCCTTTGAGCTTTAGTATTTCAATTCGCTCAATGTCATGTCTAGTTCTTTGACTTGCTAGAATTATCATGCTTTCACATGTGTAGCTAAGTCTTTGTTTGAATGAGCTAAAATTTTAAGACAACTTGAACTAAAAGCTGCAATTTGTGGATGTTTTAGCTAGTTGCATAATTAGTGCTCCTTCCGTGACATTGGCCACACAAAATTAAGGTGTTAGCTCTTGAATCTAGTATTGATCATTGCTTGAGCTTCTTGTTCTTTTAAGAATCTAAATCTGCTCTTGTGGAAAATGAAAAATCAAATTTAAAGATTGTCTTGTGCGTAAAATGTGCCAAACTATTCTCTCGAGACGCATGTCATAGACATGAACTTGGAGATAGTTTGATGATCCGTGACGATCTCATGGGGATCGCTTGTCACAATTGACATGAACCTCAAGATTTGTCGCCTGGTAGAAGCTTAGGAAGAGTTTGTGGATGGCTCTAGTCCAGATCTTCTTCACTAAGATATACCTTTAATCAACTTCAATATTCATTGAAAATGAAAAATTGTTGAAAAATGGGCGATTGAGAAAAATTGAGCAAAATGATTCAATTCAGACTGCTTGTCTCTTAATGTGGTCATTGTTAGCTTCTTGATCTCACATTGACATTTTGACATGGCGATATCATCTTAGGATCCTCGTTGATGAACTTGCTAGATTTGAAACTTTGCTTAAAATGCTAAAATTCATTGCTTTACCTTAAGCCTTCTTGCTTAGCTTTGTTATATATGTCTTAACATGATTTTGCTAGCGATAGGCTTGATGTGTATTGAGTGTGATTAGAAATGCTAGCTTACTCTTCTTGGTAATCTCCAAAGCTTCTTGTAATCAAAAATTGAAAAATTCAAAAATATGAAGCCACTCCATTGCATTTCATGCATGCTCCGTCTTATGCTTTTTCCTCATTCTGCACTTGTTATCTCTGGACGAGAGGAAGGCGTGATTCCTGATGACTCCATTGTCAAAGGGGAGAAGATATTTGAGATGTGTAAAGGAGAAGATTTAAAAGTATTAAAAGGGGGAGAAAATTGGAGAATTTGAAATTTTCTCAAATTTGAGGATCATTGTGAGGGGTTTTTTATTTGCATTCGCTTGATCAGTATTGCCATTTCGAACGTGAATTGCAATTCTTGAGCCTCACAATGATCAAAGGTCATATCGAACAATTGTTCTTTCATATGGACCTTAAGTGAGATTTTAACTCTTCTGGAAAATGAAGCTTTCTCTTTCTTTTACCTTATCTCACTTGCCTATACTATTCTCAAGCTACTTGGTCATTTCCATTGCTTTCTCTTGCATATGGACCAAGTTGTGCCTTTTGCGAAAACGCCGAAGTTTTACTTTTCAAACCTCAAAATTTGCATTTGTTGAAATTGCCAATGTGTTCATCAAGGGAGATTGTGGATATCATGGGGATATGCTCATGATCTTAGGATGATGTGACAATTGGCAATGACATTGAAGGTTTGCAAAAACACAAGTTTCGGCAAAGTTCGATTCTGTCGGGTCTCGGCGATCGGCCGGCTATGGTGGCGCCGACCGGTCTATCTTGGGCCATTTCTTTGGTAGCGGTGGCGGTCCGACCGCCCAGAGGCGGTCGGACCGCCAGATGTGATCGACCGGTCACGAGCGGTCGACCGGCCATTAAATGAAGTTTGGATTTTGGAGCTAGGCCAAAATAGAGGGTGTAGGCAAGAGAGAAGGTTCTACTACTTGGTCCCATAATTTTGGAGTCTCCGACAAAAGTTCTATTCGCTTGAAATTTCCAGAGGTTGCGGATTTGAGTTGAAATTTTGGCTAAGTCCCCGGGCGGCGATCGAGGCCGACTGGCCGATCGGCGGTCGGGCCGACCGCCAAGGGTGGCGGCGATGACCGGTTTTCACTTAACTCGTCGGCCCGTGTGGCGGCGATGGTTGCTGTTAGGTCAATCTCATGGGTTTCGAGCATATGTGTTGCATGATGCATGTTTTGACTAACGTGGGTCAAGTTGTGAAGAACTTGTTCCGGTTTCGATTTGCTTGTCTATTGTTGTGCAAAGTTGCTTGGTGGTCAACGACGCCAACGGCGAGGATGATCGGGACTAGGCTTGGAGAGCCGAGGTTCGAAACGATCGACGATGCGGGTGAAGTCATTGACTCAAGTATGGTGCAAGATGGACAAAGGTGACCGAACAGGCGATTCGGTGCGGCCCGTTGGATCAAGCGGCGCGAGGTCGGTGCAAGTGCCATGGTGGTTTCGGTGGGAGCCGGATGGGAGAGACTGCCGACATGATGAGAGCCGTTGGATCAACCTACACGTGGGAACAAGCGAGTGCCAAGCAACCGGACTCGGTCTTCTGAGAAGGACCGAGAAGGGGTATTTTGGTAATCTTACCAAATACCGCCTTGGTGACCTTTGCTAACCCGCGCGCAGGCGGTGCGTGGAGAAGCGGATTAGGTCAAGAGGAGATGAAGACGACGCTTTAAAATGCGTGCGTGTGTGACCCGCTTGTTTTGGGCCTTAACGGAGCCCATTATGGAAACTCTTCTAGAAGGTCTAGGCCTCCACTATAAATAGAGGAGGAGGTGGCCGCACCCCCTAACCCTTTCATTACTTGTAAACCCTAGTTTTGCTTGTGTGCTTAGGGAGTTGATAGTTGGAGGTTAGGTTCTAGAGAGTTGGATTTGATTCGTGCTCATGTATTGAGTCTTTGTCCTCCATTGATGGAGTGGTCAGAAACCAATACCATATCAAATCAATCCAAAGAAAGTTCTCTCAAAGATGAGTTCATTTGCCTTCTTTCTCTCTATTTGGTGATTTTGAGTCTTTCTTTGATCCATGAGTTTTTGGTTGGTTTCTTGCTATAATCTAACTTGCTGCAACATGTGGGAACCCATCTAGGGTCAACTTAGTCATCAATCACCCACGAGCAAGTTTCTAGATCATATTTCGCTCTTGACTCGGTTTTGACCCACCTTCACTCAAACGGGAAAAGGTCTGAACTTTGGCAAGGATCTTCACGATCGTTGCTTGGAATAGGTTCCCACATCCTTAGGAAGGTGTGTGTCAAGTTTCACGAGTTTGGACGCACGAATCAAAAGTTAGATCAATTTGCGTTTTGGTTTTTCTGGTGATTTCACTATTCATTGGCTGGAGGTCCGACCGCCATGTATTGAGAGGTCGGACCGATTTCAAAGGTCGAACTGATTTCTAGTTGGAGGTCGGACCGCCCAACTCATTTAGGTTTTGAGTTTTATGTTTTTGAAGATTTTGCTTGGGTTTTGATTGGATTCAATACAAGTCTTCCACAGGCATGATTGATTGATCTTCATAGCTTTCATAGCTATTGGAGTGAGATTCATATTGAATTCAATTAGGGAGAAAAAGAGATCGTGCTCCTATTCACCCCCCCTCTAGTCGCCTTTTCGGTCCAACAAGATCAATTGCTGCTGAGTTCCTACTCGACCTTTTCCTACTGCTGTTCAGTTGCATCCACACGTCACAAGGTGTCAACTGATGGCTGCTGCTACTAGATCGTGGGTTTGTGACATCACCCGCCTCCGCCTCACCTGCCGCTGCCCCACCCCCCATCGCCAGCCAGATCCAGACCGAATTCGACAGCATATAGGGGGAGGGAGAAGGTGGCAACGTTGAGGGAGAGCATCGCCACCGGCGTTCTCATCGCTGCTGTTCCTAAGCTCACACTGTCATCGCTGTGCCCCTCCGCTTGACGTCTCCGACCAAATCCGGTTGGTACTACGACATCCACGGCTTGATTTGGGTGCCGGAGAGAGAGGAGGAGGAGGGGAGAGAGAGGTTGTGGAGGCAAGCCAAAGCACCTGGGGGAGGCGAGGTAGGGCGGCAATGGCCGAGCAGGCGAGGGCTATGAGATAGATGGTTGGACACGCCTGCCTCCGGCTCAGATCCGACCGGCTTGGGGATTGCGGAGGGTGGGGTAGGTGATGCGGGCCGACAACGTTGGGCAGTGGTGAGAAAGAAAGAGAGAACGTAGGGAGAGGAGGGGAGGGGAGGAAAGAGAATGCGGGGAGGGGAGATGCTAATAGAAAATTAGAGTATTGATTAGAAACAGTGCGTTGGAGGAGTTATGTCTAGTCTTGTGTCTATATGACGGTGACAGTCTATAGACATTGAATTGCAGTTTCTGCGTTGGGAGTGTCTTTAGGTATGCCATCATTTGGATTTGACAAATTTTCAATGCTTAACATTTCTACTATCATTTTGAGGGTATAATTTTCTGCTATCTATGCAAGAATAATTTCTTTCTTTTCCTCTTTGGGATACTATCTATGGACTATGATAGTGTTTAGTTCAGCGCTGCAATCGTAATCGGTATTGGTATCAGGTAACATCGGCAATGGGGAGGGAATGCATAAAAACTGAGTTATGCTTGTTCTTTTTTATATATATATATATAAAAAAAACCAGGCAAGAGAGCTGCCCATTATATTAATAAAGTAGAAAATAACACATACAAAATGTTCCGTCACCGGTACAACGTGAAACTGAGTTATGTTTGGTTCAGCTAGGTAACAGCAAGAAGATTCATTACAACATTGGTTCAAGTCTAGCCAAACCGCATCATTGCCGTCTAAAACAAAATTTTGAAGCAAAAAATATGAACAAGTTATCTCAAAAATTTCATTCCCTTCACTTACTACGTCAGGAAATTCGAATGAATGGATAGATCCATCGACCAGGTAGACTGTATGTACGATTTCAGTCATCGCAAAAAAAAAAAAGGATTTCATTATGAACACTTGAACAGGGTGATGGAAGTGAAAAAAAACAAGAAACTGGAACACATTAACACATATCAGAAGAACTATGAGAATGGAGGAAGAACATGTTCAAACAGAGAAGAAAACCATTAATCGCAAAACTTACGTGACATTCATCTATGAACTCGGAATTAAAGATGGATGGACTAGGTTTTTGAGTGAGGAGAGATGGGGATCTTTGTGGAGAACGGGCCAGAGGAGGCAGCCACAAGGACGTCGTCGGGAGTTAGCTGCGAGGAGAAGGCAAGAGGGAAGCCGGCGGTTACCCTGTTTAGGTGAGGAGAAAGGTGGCTGCGCTGCTCGTGTGGCGTGAGGAGAAGGGGGAAGCAAATTTTCTGGGACGGGGCCTCACGGAGAGGCCCCTCCTCTCCACCATCCGATTCTCTTCCACCCTTTATCACTGTTTATAGATGGACGGCATCCGCGAGGGGCCTCACGTGAGGCCCCGTCCCATACAATTTATTTTCGGAGAAGGGGATCGCAACGCTGCACGTGCGAGTATCATGGGCCGTAGACTGCGGCGCTATAATTTCACTAGTAAGGTGCATGTGCTTTGCAACAGGTCCCAAAATAGGTGATACATATCATCGAATGTTACCCAAATGGTACAATGAATATTAAAATTTTGTAACACACATCAAGCAAAACATATATGTACACAATTAGTAGTTGACATTTTTTTTCCTGTCGAACATGAATACAAAGAAATCTTAGTTAGTACAGACACCTAGAATGCAGGAATATCTTTGTATAGCCGATTGCCTATGCATTGCGGCCGGATCCAAAAGACATTTAAAGGCTAGAAATATAGTATTATATGTTTTCTCTGCATATAAAATATGTATAATTAGTCCAAATATGCTTACGCAATGCATTTCATAATTTTTCCAAACTGAGAAAATTTTGATCAAGAACAGAGAAAAATGGCGCTGGCCATGGAAACCCCGCGTGTTCTTGCAGGCACAACAGAGAACCATGTGTTAACATTACATATTAAAAGAAATGGTGATGCTCAACAAGAGAGTACAATGTTATTTCCACTTCTCAAGTCTAAACCGAAGACAAATCACATGAATACAAAGAATTAATGTGGCTGACTATATTTTTTGGGAAAGGAAACACAGACAAAACGTCGTCCATATTTTATTTTAGAACTTAAACAAACGGTAGAAGCTTATGTTCAGGAACTCAGCACAGATGGCAGCGACATTACCCACAGTGAGCCACTCCATCTTACAGGCTTACAAAACACTGAGCTTTAACTCCATCAAAAGAAAACTAAAACATTCGGCCCTCACTGATACTGTAATTCTCAAAATAGCAAAACTCACTCACATCATGCAGCTAGCACAACTCACAAATGACATTGGCATTTTGGTATCTCCTTTGAAGATAAGCAGGTGTCAGCACCCACTGTATTTTCAACAACCGTCAGAGTAAGTGCCTACTTTCCATATCAGAATAATCCTTGGATTCTTCCCAGTTAGACTGAAGACTTAGGAGTAGCCGTCTTAGCTGTTAGCACGACTATTTAAGTTGTATGAAACTAAATAAAATAGAGATTGAATCAATAAAAATAATATGAACATGGGCATAAAATAGAAAAAAAAAACAAAAGATTACTCCATGGCCGCATAAATAATTTCTTTCCCTTCTGTACTGTCTAGCTTGAATGGGCATGCTCAAAACCCATTACAGTTAGCGATCCTAAATCTAGTTCAACAAAAATTATCTTAGAGAATAAAATATGAGATATTATATATAGCCCCAGCAACAATAAAAAAACTATACCTTATTTATAGGAGCCAACAGAGTCCATTTTTTTACATGACATTAGCAGCATGAACAGAAAAAAGGCAGCACATTTCAAGTTCCAATCATAGATGACATAACAGTTTACAACAAGGAAAAATAGCAATCAATTGAGCCAATTATGTAAAACAACTTGATTACATCTTACAGCTGACCAGCTATTACTACTACAGAAAAAGTCTTCACATATGGTTAAAAAAAAGTTATCACAGACGGCTTCGTGGGCCGTCTGAGTTTATGGGTCAGTAATGATATAAGGTCATCACAGACGGTTTTTGAACCGCCTATAATGTAGACTATCACAAACGGTTATTAACTCAAAACCGTCTCTAATAGTTGACTATCACAGACAGTTTGTAGATAGAACCGTCTGTGATAGCTGATGTATCACAGACAATTTGTAGATAAAACCTTCTGTGATGACTTTTCTCTATAAAGTCTCCAAGTAGTGAATGCTTGTGCCTTTAAAACCGGCTTCATATATATAGTCCGTGGTCCCAGCCACTTTCAGGGGGTCATCAACGCAACATCATGAGGAGGATGACACAACAGCCACGGGCAACTTCATCGAGCCTGCAAGTTCAAGAAGCATGGTTGCCAGAAGAGTGCGTGGACATCAAATGCACATCAATTAATAAATAATTGATGATCAGAGGCACAAGTTGGGTAAAATTTCCAAAAATTTGTATGTTAATTGTAGCTTTACAAATTAGTATAACTTTTACAAATCTGAAAAGTTAATTGCAGCTTTCAAAAATAGTATACCATATCGAAACATACCATAAGATTAGTTACATGTACAAAAATTTGTATATGTACGGACTGATGTTTTGCCCCCATCCGGACCACATCTCATGAACCAACATCATACACAGCAATGACGGACCCAGGATTTTGAGAATGGGTGTTCGGAATTGACAAAATATTGTCGTTCAATGTAAAAAGCTAATGTACACAATAGCAAGAATCGAAGCTTAAATTGTTCTTACTAAAACAACATCTCAAAATAATTTATAGAAATTATAAAATAATTAAAAAACAAATAATTTAACTCGACGACTCTTCATGCCTTGAAGCGTGATATCATGTCATCATCCTTAACTTCTTGTCGCAGAAATGCAATCAAGCAATCATTCAAGTATTGGTTCCCATGCTATTCCACAAAGATTTTACATCTAGCAAACTTTTTCATTTTTAAGCTCTCTAATCTACATTTCATAAAGACACAACATCATTACTAATGGATTTTTGTAGCCTATCGGTACTACTTTGCGATGACCGAGCCTATGGATAAATTATGATGTTGTGAAGTATTGTTTTGACTTAGAACTAAATGATTCATCAACAAGTAGGTGGCATTTTCCTTCTATTTGATAAATGGATATAATACACTAGTGACTTTGCTTATTGACATGCTTATGAGCTAATCTATATTAAGACAAAATTTAGTCGAGAGCTTCACAATCATAGCAATTGATACCTCCCTATGGCGCTGCGCTCGGTGGCTACTGGCTTGGGGCTCGGAGCAGGCGGCAGGCGAGCAGCGCGCCGTTGCACTCCTCCTGTCCTCGGTCCTCCCCTTCTCCCAGGCAGCCAAGCCGTCGCACCCCGCAGCTGCCAGCCGCCGTGCTCTGTGCTCACCCCACTGACACCCCCACTGCGGTGTCGCCGTGCTCACCCGCAGGACTCCGCGCTCCTCAGGACTCAGGGTCTCAGGTCTGAGGTCCTCCCCTTCTCCCAACCTCCCCTTCTCGGCACAGCGCCGCGGCCTGCCCTTCTCGTCGCTCCCGCTCGGCGCGGCCTCCCCTTCTCGCCGCTCAACAGTCGGCACCAGGGGCGGGCTCGGTCGCCCAGATGCGAGATGCCTCCGTCCTCATAGAGACAGAGGCTCTCCTCAGGGCTCTGGGCTCAGAGGCTCAGACTCTTAGAGCAGCGCGACGCATGCGTTCCACCTCGCTTGGCGCCCGCCTGGACGCCCAGTCGCCCCGCCGACCGCAGGCCGCTGCCCTCAGAGGCTTAGAGGCCGGAGCTTGGTCGCTCATAAGAGCACGCGAGCAACGGAGCAAAGGGCAGACTCGCAGAGGCGCAGAGCAAGCCGCCGTCACAAGGCGCAACCACACAAGCGGCGCAAGGATGGAGTGCTCAGTGCTGGTGGCGAGAGAGAGAGAGAGATTGTGAGAATGTGAGATCGAGAGATGGATTTAGGGTTTAAGGAAATGGGTTTGCCGGCTTGGGCCTTTGAACTTTTGGAGTGTGTTGTGCGCCTGATGCCTGGTGGCATGTGGACTGTGGCTTGTGTGGACGGCCGGACGCCCGAAGTCAACGGAACGCGATTTTCAGGACATATAACGGTGAATGAACTCCATTTTGAGTGTGTGTGTGTGTGTATATATATATATATATATGAAAATGGTATGGTACTCCTGGGAGTACGTACTCCCACCTCTCATATACCACTTAAATTATATGATGATACCTTTTTATTAATTTGAGTATACTCCAATAATGATTATAAGATACCCCAAAATGAGTGACATGAATTTTTTTTACGAAAATCCATTTTTATACCAAAATCCGTGTATATACTTCTTTTATGTATGAAAAAGGGTAGATAGCAAATATATATATATATATATTACCTCATATATATTGATTTTTTCCAAATTTTTTGGTGTTCAGCTGAACACCTATGAACCAAAGAGGATTTGCTCGTGATACACACAGAACCCACTCATATCATCCAACCATCACAGAACACCCACCATAGCCCACATCTTTCATCACCCACATCATAGAGCAAGAGGAGGGAAAGGGATAGAGAGTAAAGGGGAGTAGTTACCCCAGCGCAATAGGAAAATTGGCCACTGACAGTAGCTCACCACATCCTTCTCCTTCATGTTAGCATCAACAACCCACATCAGTAAACAAGTCAAACTTAAACCCAAAAACTGAAGCAACAGATAATAGAAAATGAGAAAATAATGTCTTACCTCGACATCGTCGGTGTCGGTGGTGAGGTAGCCGAGGCTGAGGTCGGTGGAGAGGTAGCCGGGGGAGGTTCGTGGAGAGGTAGTCGGGATCACGCACATCGAGGGAGAGGACAAAGAGGGGAAGGCAGATGTGACGGCGGGGAGGTGGATTTGGTCAGGGGGAGGTCGATTGGACCAGCGGCGGCGGCAGCGTCACCGTAGTTGTGTTATGACGGTGACACTACACAAGACACTCTTATGATAAGAGTGTCTTGTGCAGTGAACTACGGTGTCACAACCAACGGCGACGGGAAGAAGGGCAGCCTCAACGACGGGGTCGGGGAGAAGGCGCGACTTGGGGGCGACCGTCGGGAAGGAGGCTTCGGGCAGTGGCGTCGAGGTTGGGGGCACTCAGGTGGGGAGGGGAACGGGCAAGAGTAAGGGCGCTGGGGAGTGACGAGTTAAGGCGCAAACCCTAGCGGGCTCCTATGAATAAAGGGATATCATATACGGTTCTATTATGGAACCGTCAGTGATACTTATCATAGATGGTTTCATAATAGAACCGTCTGTGATATGATCTCATATCACATACGGTTCAATAATAGAACCCGCCGCCGGCCGGACGGTTCTATTATGGAACGATCTGTGATATGGTTATTCTCAAGTTCTATGTTTTGAGCATATTATTATGTATACATTTACATGACATAAAAAAATTACATGTTTATATGTCAATTTTATCATTTAAATACTGCTGAAAATATGCTTTAACTATGATACATATCAAAGACGGATATTTGTTCCACTAAACCGTCTGTGATATATAGTTCAACATGTAATATAGTAACTTCACCTCCAAACTATATATTTTTTTTCATTTTGGAATTTACATATCGCCAAATAGCGTGGCCAGTCACTTCTTACAAAGATTAAAAAAGTAGAAACCTAAATAAACAAAGTTTTTCTAGTGGTGGAGGTAGGTTGCTATCTCCGTGTTCAAAACTTCGTAGGCGGCGATGGCATTGGACAGTTCGTGGTCATCAGCGAACGAAGCCTGAAATGCACCACCCGCTGACGCGCTCATTAGAGTGTCTCCCAAAGACCCTCGGATTGTTGAATCAAGAAGAATTGAGCCCATAGGCTCTCTTCCCTTGCTTGAGGGGTCTCGACATGGTTGACTCGGTCGCCCGCTGCCTCGATTAAGTAGTCTAAGTGACGGCAAGCCTCCTCGAGACGTGCAACTTCGTTGTGGATGACCAGGTAGATGACGAGATTAACTCGCCGAAAGTGGGAGATCACCCGGAAGACACGACGGAGGAGGATGTCAAGACAGCGGAAGGTGGCCGTCACCTGCTCTGGCAAATCAACAGACAAAGGAGTGAGGACACTGTTGAAACAGTGTCTTTCCGCAGCATCCACCAATGTACGACCGAAAAAGTGCTCGTACAGTATAGCCAGGTAGGCCATCAATACCAGTGACAAGGAAACAGAAGAGATAGCCATTTCTGCTTTAGAAGTATATATAGTTGAGTTATATGTGGGGATGATCATCTTCGATGGTGGATGATCCTTTTTATAAAACTAGGAATAGATTTGGCGCGTGAGACGAAGAGACACATCGGGGAGCCGAAGTGGCATTGAAGCGGCATTGATGCGACGAAGAGATGCATCGGTGACGAAGAAACTCACTGGGGAGCTGAAGCGATATTATCACAGACGGTTATAATTAAAAAATGTCTATGAAGTCTACAATTATCACAAACGGTTCGTGTTCGAAACCGCTGTGATACTTCACAGACGGTTTTCAATATGAATCGTCTGTGATATTACCTCTTCATAGATAGTTTTTAGCGCAGCCAGTAACACAGACGGTCTCTAAACCAAAACCGTGAGTCACTGCATGTAATACAGACGATTTTGGTCAACCATCCGTGATGAGGCGTCCAGTATTAGCCTTTTTGTACTAGTGTATCATGGAGTAATTCCCTTGCTATCAAGCGCATCTGCTCCAAACCTCGCAGTGGTGACGGGAAAAATTCAGACATTTCCTTCTATTAGCTCGACTACTGCATCAAGAAATCCCAAATGAGTGATTAATAAGTATAAAGGAAACACACCAGTTAGATATCTAACAAAAGGATCAATTATGTCCTCAATTATCTTCAAAGAAACCTTATCGTGCCATGGAGATTTATCATCGGACAACAAATGAGCAATGAACACTAAACTTACACAATCGGACATGGTAGAAAACTGTAGAGAGAGGTAGCAGACAGCGGGATCGACGTTGAACCCACGGGCGGAGACAATGAGGTGAGCAAACTGGTCCAAACAGAAGCAGATGAAAGTGGGCAAGGTAATAAAGGACATGGCACATCTCTTGGGTTGCTCGCGACGGTTGCAGAATCTGAGTCGATCATCACCCACCGCCGCTGCCGCCCATCGCAGAATCTACGACGCTAGATCGGGAGGTGGAGCGCCGACAAAGATGGAAGGAGAGGAGTGTAACACCCCAATTCTGGGCTTGCGTTTAAAATGTAAGAAAATTGTAGAAATTAAAACTTTTTTATTGCATCTTGAAGATTTTGAACTTTTCTGTGATTCTTGTAAAGGAATTATGAAAATTCAAACTTACAAGCCTCTTTTAACCAAGTCTTGACCCTGGAAAACTTTTCTAGATAATCTTGTGATCATCCTCTGTAATTAATTTTCCTTGGTTCTTGGGAGATTGTGTGACTTATCTGAAAAATTTCACAATTTTTAGAAATTGTTTGAATATTTTGAGAGGCTAGTCAAACCTGTTGACCCTGGTCAAACCCTAACTCAGAACGTTGAAGAATTTCTAGAGAAAAATGATTGCCATAAAAACCTCTGAAAATTTTACACGAGGTCAATCCTAAAGTCAGCAAGCTCCTGTAAAAATTTCAGAATGTTTGGAGTTAGTTTACTGTCTCTAAAAATTCCTCAATGTTTTAGCTTATTTCAAACCCTAAGTCAACCTCTTGGTTTGTGTTCGAGTTAGACTCGAGTTCGTGGTTGAACCCAACCTCTTAGCGCGCTTGGGCTCAGTCCTTTAGGCGCGATCAATGCCAGCCATTGGATTTCGATCGGGTCGTCCCCTTTTGATCAGACCTCCCTCTCGTTCAGACCACCCTTGGTCCCGACCACCTTGTGTCTCTTTGCAAAGACCACCCTCTCGGGCCTCCCTTTGGACCATCCTCTGTGCCTTTGCAAAGACCACCTTGGGTCATTTGCAAAGACCTCCCCAAAGACCTCCCCTGAAACCACCCTCAGACCACCTTCTGTGTTTTGCAAAGACCACCCCGTTGGTCTTTTACAAAGACAACCCTCCAGACCACCCTCGGGTGTGCGTGTGTAGCGCTTGGGTGATCGTGGGCCGTCTATGTCTTGATTTGTGTCTCAGATCTCCTTGAACGTTAGGACCTCCGAACGTTACTTTAAATTGTAGCCTTCCATGTCTAATCCTACCGTCAAGACCTCCCAACTCGATCTCTTGACTTAACCTAATCCTGGTGTTCCTCTTTGACTCGAGTCACTTTGAGTGGTTCACTGATTGGTGGGACCTCTGAGCCTGGTCATCATCACCTTCCTCGTGCACGAGTGCCATGGCAGTGGAGCAGAGCCTTGTCATTTCTTCTTCGTCCTCGTCAATGGCTCTTTACTACTAACATTAAATGCGTGCCAGTGACTTTGTCCCCAAAGTACCCGTTCTACCTGCCCCCGTCACTTCAAGTGTGCCCATGGCAGGGGCTTTTGACTCGGTGCACCCGTGGAGCACTGCCGTTGCTTAACCCTTGCTCCCTCGGCTATAAAGGACCCTTGAGCTCCTCCTTAGCTTCTTTTAGACACCACCTTGCAACCCTAGGTCTCATCTCTATTGCTTGAGCTCAAACACCCGACAGCCCCTTTTTGCCATTGCTGGACCTTGGAGCTCCTCGGTGACGTCAGGGCTCTAGTGCTTCTTCATTCTTCCTTTTTGTGCCGCCCTGTTCCTCTCATTATATTGAGCAAATTCCCTAACTCAATTTTGGGCTTGCCCTATCAGGAATAATCTAATTTTGAGTTGGACCGTTGCGGCCGAAGGAGGTCCCCTTCGTCCCCAACTCCGGTACAGACCTTTGTGCTTCAATTACTTGCTCCTGGACCATCTAGGACGTCTTTTAAAGATGTCCTTACCTTTGGTTCATTTTTGTTTTGCTCAGGAGTTCTTCTTCACGTTATCTTCCTCAGCACCGGCGGTGGTCGTCGTCGCCAGAGCTTCCCCGACCACCTCTGGACCTCCTCATTGCTAAGGTAACCTATTAGTAGTCCCTTAGTGCTTGGGCACTCGCTATCTGGACTGTTGCGGAGCTCCTTTGCCATTTTTGTCTTTCGGCCGTGTTGATCACCGCCGCCTCTCTCCGACTTGCTGGCGTTCTAGGCCACCGCCGTCGTCGAGAGTGGACCCAGTAGGTGCGCAAACCTATTATGCACTTAGTGGTGCCCTTGGTTGGCGCCGGCGAGGTCCTCATCGTCGGCGGCAAGCCGTTGTTTGCCCTCGGGTTTTGTCGGACGACATCGGCACTGTGCGTTGTCGATTAGGACAAAGATCCTCTCATGAATGAACTAATCATTGGTTAGTAGTTACTGGTTGTCTACAATGGCTTTTGTGTCACTTACATGTGGGCCATGTTCCTCTGTTGTCATAAGCTAGGACCACCCCTTGTTGATCTTGGCCGTCCAGGATCTCTCCGGGCAGATCTGAACCGTCAAGACCACCCTCCTTGGGCTTTTGTAAAGATGTCATTTAGGACCTCCCCATGGAGATCTTGACCGTTCAGGACCTCCCCATAGAGACCTAAGCCGTCCAGAACCTCCCCTCTATTAAATCTTGTCATCCAAGACCTCCTCTTATAGATCTTGATCTTTCAGGACCTCCTATGTGAGATCTTAGCTGTCAGGACATCCCTCAGTTTAGATCTTGACCGTTTAGGACCTCCTCTGTGAGATTTTAGCCGTCAGGACCTCCCTCTTGCAGATCTTGACCGTTTAGGGCCTCCTCTGTGAGATCTTAGCCGTCAAGACCTCCTCCAGTTGGATCTTGACCCTTAGGACCTCCTCTAGGACCTCTTCACCTTAAGGGTTTAGCCTTTTCTTGCACTAAAAATTGTTCAAACTTGTAAAATGTATAAGTTTTTCTCTGTAACTTCAAATTGAGCAAACTAAAATTTGTTAGGTTCCTCTGTTAATATGATTTAGTGTAGGACAGGTTTTAATTATGTCCTTGCTTCTGAAAAATGCTATGCCCTTGTTTCATAACTTAAAAAAATCATAGGAAATTCATTTTAACTCCCAATGTAGTAAACCCAATTTTGTTGACCTTAGGATGTCATTATCTGTCTACCATAAAATTTTCATGTTCAAAAACTGTCGAACCCGGGAGCGAAGGATCCCGAATTCTCTGTGTTCATACACCGGTCCAGGATTTTCAGTGTACAGTCTCACAAAATGGATATCACAATCATATCACGAAATCGTAAATGACATTAAATAAATAATTGTTTAATACAAATGAGTCTGAATAACAATATCAAATGTCAAATGATAAACGCAGTGGAAACATAATAATAGAGGTGAGCCACACGATGCGCCACAGACAATCGTCTGGGTCAAAAGGCCTACTCGTCTGGATCCTCACCGTCGGGGTAGAAGTCTTCGCCTGAATAAGATTTATTCAGCAAGGATGAGCACAACTTCCGTGCTCGCAAGTTACACCCAATATTGAATGAAAAATGTATGCATAAGGTAACAAATGAGTATGGCAGGAGTTGTTTTGCATAAACAGCATTTCCAGTTTAAATAGACATAGTATTTTCTAAGGCAGTTTTATACCATGACTAAAATCATATTTTTGAAATGACAATGTTATAATGTGGATAACCTCCAAAGATAAAGTGAAGGATCCCCTCCTAATACTTGGCTTCCCGCCCAACTTTTCATAAGGATTATCCATCCTCAACATTTAATAAAGCATTTAAAAACAAAAAATAATTCTAACTTTAAGTGGCCCTGCTAGCATGTCCATGACCGCGGACGCGGCTATTTGAATAGTTTTACTCTGCAGAGTTGGTACAACTTTACCCAGACGAGGTGACATGCTCGTTATGTCGGCCAATACACGCTTCCATAGGCGTGTGACTGAGCAATTACCATGAGGCCTTTACAATGTCCTGTGCTAGTGTACTCATGCCCGCTAAGGTTTCGCCTCTTTGGAATAACCGTCCTCCGGAAGTCCCCTCTTGCGCCAAGTGGGAATAAAAGTCTAACCGACACCCACATATCAACATGACATAAATACACTAAAGCATTCCAAATTAATTAGCCAAATCCTGCCCATACAGGACGTGTGGTGGTACGGTAAGGCATAACATTAAGCGGCTCAAAGACCGGTCCTCAATTGACTTGGGCGTCATTCCTTCTAACCACGGGCCTTAATCTTAACTAGATCAATCCCGTGCATAAACCTGCACCCACCATTCCGACCATTTCGCCCAAGTCCAAACCCATTTTTTATTTTATTTGAATAAAACTCTCTTTATAAATCCATGTGGTAAAACAATACCACAATGTCAAGTTTGAATCAAATTTGTAAGAAATTTGGTGAAACCTTCCCAAATTCTTAAAGTATAAACCAGCCTAACTAAGTATGTGTCTAGTATTGATAATATTTTGTCTATGGTGTCAAGGTAGTCAAGTACAATATCCCAAATTGGTCATACAATAAATCATGGGAGTAACTATATATAAAACAGGACATTAAATTATTTATACAAACATATGCATGCAATAAGGAATTTAAAAACTAAAAATAATTTAAATTACTGGGGGCAATATGGTCAATGGTGTAACTTGCCTTTGTTGATGTCTTGGAATTCTAAATCTTCATATTGGTCAAACTCTCCGGAGTCGTCGAAGTCTAAACGCGAAAATACGACAAATTCAATATTCAAATTCAAATAAATTCAAAAACATAGATCAAAATAACTCTAAATTGAAATATTTTGGTTTAGTTAGCTAGATTATAATTTTATATAAATTTTGCGATTTTAATCACCCAATTTGGAGTTCATATGCAAAAGTTATGAATTTTAGAAGTTTTAAACCTAAATCTGAAATTTAATTGAATTTCTCGAATTATTTTTCTACTGAAAAATCTATTTATTGCGCAATGTTGACGCCAACAAGGAATTTTTCGAATTTAAATGAATTAAAAGAAAATTCTGACATTGGGCCCCACGTGTTATAGACACGGTCTACCATGAACCAGGTTTATGAGTTTTGGCTCAGGGTGATTTGGCGCAGAGGCTGATGTGGCCGCCATGTAGGCAGCCACGTATGCTCAACGCCTAGGTGGCGCTGACTTGGCCGTGATGTGGCTGAGCCACGTAGGTCCGACGAGGGTGCGGCTCCGGTGACAAGCTCGCCGGCGTTACGTGCCACGGCGAGGGGAGTGAGTGATATCAAAAGCGAGAGGGAAGTGCGGGGATCCTGATGCGTTACCTCGGGGCGGCGGGGCGGGGCGTTTTGGTTGTCGGCGATGAGGTTTGGCGGCGGCGTTTGCTCGGCTCCGGTGAAGTAGGCGCTCCGAGGGTCCTCCGACGAAGTCGAGGTGCGCACCGTGTAGGCGAGGTGGCGGCAAAGGTGACGGTGGTGTCGGGGTGGCCGGGGACGGCTTGACGGCGGCGCAAGCGGAGCTCCAAGCTTCTTCGGTCGCCGGCGGAAAATCGCGAATTACGGCGAGCTCGGGGAAGGAGAGAAGGAATGAATGGGGGCGCTGTGTTGAGGAGTAGAAGGGCTTCCCGGTGCTCCCTTTTATAGGGGCCGGGGCACATAGGGGAAGGAGATCGTGCGCGGCGGCGGTTGCGGCACGACGGCGGTGGTTGCGGCGAAAACGTGAGCGAGAAGAGGGGGGTTGAGGGGGAGTGGGGAGTGGGGGCGGAGGTAGGGCGCGGGAATCGTGCGCAGATCGCACGATCTTACGGGCGGTTGGGCACGCGGTCGTCGGAGTTTCGGCGCGGCCGAGAATGGCGGGCGGCGGTTGCTCCGCGAGGAAGAAGAGGCGAGGAAGAAGAAGATCAAGGGTCGTTGGATGATGATCCGGCGGTGCGGAGGAGAGGAAGAGAGGGAGACGCGTGGCCGCTTGGTAGTCGTTCGATTTGAATCGGACGGTGGGGAAGAGGGAGAAGCGGGCGCGAGAGGAAAGGGCCGAGTGGGCCGCGCGCGGGGATGATTTTTGGGCCGGAGATTTGGGTTTCGGCCCAAACCGAGTTTTAGATTTTCTTTAGATTTTCTTATTTGATTTAATTGTGGTAATTCATTTAGGCTTTTAGAAAATAGTAAAATAATTCCAAAAAATATGGAAAAATTCACAGAAATTCACATACTTATTTTGGACTTAATAAAATTATTTCCAACTTTGTGTTGGCTTTTAATTTTGTAAATAAATTTGTTTTGACTTTAAAATACTTATAAAAGCTTTTAAAAATTTTAGAAAATTCCACAAAGACACATAAATTTTAAATTTTACTGAAATTTGAAAATTGGGTTGTTACAAAAACTTTCTGAAAAATTGTGCGATGAACTGTAATAAAAAGCAATTTATTTTGATTTTTCCAGCAAACTGAAATTGTTTAGGCTATAACTTCTGCATACTTAATCCAAATTGAATGATTCTTGTTGCTAAATTCATTTAAAATTATGCTCTATCTACTGTGTAAATTTCATAGATTTTGGATGACTTTGAATTTTGAGTCTTTTTCGGTGTTCGTCGTTTTTATTAGATTTTCTCGTTCTTGCGATAGGTTCCGAAGAGATTGTTGAGTACGAGAGCGACCCTCTACAGCAACCAAGTGATCCCCAGCAAGGCAAGCAGATGTAACATCATTTGATCATATTGATCCCATTACTTTTAAAGTCTAATATCTTGTTTGCAAAGAATAAGTATGCATGCTTCTTTGTGTCAAAGTTAATTTTGTCGATTAGAGGTAGCTAATCCTATTGCATAGTTTCCCTGAAATTGTTCACCCCACCACAAACCTAAGATAATATCCACACTGGTGAATTAGAGCCCGGTGGATGATTTATGCTCTTTTATTGTCTTTACAATATAATGCTTAGCAATGCTTAGTTACCGGTAGAATTGGGCGGTTATTGACTTAGTCGATGACCTTGATGACACAAATCTTACAATTACATTATTTTCAGCACCTTGTGCCTTGATTATTTGAGAAATCTAAAATCGAAAATAAAATGTTTTAGACTTGGGCACATTGGTACGATGGTGTGATCTTATGGTGTGACTGGAATGGTGCCCAGGTCAACAAGGACTGAGTTACTTGTGTCACTAAGCCAAGCGATATTTATGTGCTAACCACACTAGAGGGATATGTGACCTCTTTTGACTTAGTACTTTGGCGTGTGTTAGCTTCGAGTCGCAAGAGGTTGTAGGAGGCAGATGTTGGGAGCATTGTAGTTGTCCGAAGGCTCTACCCCTACGGGGTAGTTGACTTTCGGCTTTGCAATGTAGCGTATGAGTTTCTATCCATACGAGCGCCTCGAAGTTAATACACAATATTGGAACTGTCTCGTCGGACTTAGCCGTGCCGGCATACCTTTGGAAGTGTGCTGAATCATGTGGCAAAAATGTGGTATGAAGTATGGGTACATTGGTACACCCCTAAGGGTTCAAACTATTCAAATAGTCTCTCTTAGGTTATGGACATGCTTAGTAAGGTCGTGCAAGAACTAGACTACAACATTTTAATTAAAACTTGATGTGGGTGGTAAGAATGGGTAATTCGTGCTATTGTTGTGGTGGCTATTGGGTTAGTCACCTCCAGGTTGTCTTATTAATAGTACCATTGGTATCGCTGTTATTTGAACAAATAAAAACAGCTTGTGAAAACTGCTTACAATCTATTACTTATTGCAAATAAAATCTGCTTTATGCTGAAAGTGAACCTTTAGCCTTCCCCTTTGATTAAAGCCTGCATATAGTAATATCTAGGTTTGTTACTCGTGAGTCTTGCGAGTACATTTTTTGTACTCATTTGCTTTGCTTAATCGTTGCAGAGGAGGTTGATCCCCAAGGGAGCAACTTTTGTGAGTTTTGTTGCGGTGTGGACGACTAGCTTGGCGGCCCGGTCAGATTGCCTTGTGGGTGTGTGGCAAACCGGTTGACTCTTGTTTATAGCCATCTTATGACATTTTGCTTCCGCTGTCATTTAGCTCTTTTAACTTGATCTTGGCCGATTGGCCTATCTTTTGTAATAACTTTACTATATGTCTTTTGCTTGTAAAGCTTTAACTTTGGTTCTGTATATTGTATGGTATTGATGCAATGTTTTGTAAAAGGGTGTGTATACTGCAACTCTGGGAAGTATACATTTTCCCGAGGCATGGGATATTTTATTTGCGATGCTATAGTCAATGAAAGGCTAAGCACTACAAGCTAAATACAGCAGGGTCTCACAAGGAGGCAGCAGTAGGGATGGGGCATAGTATCACAGGGAGCAAAGATGCGATGAGGGAGTGGCGCACACGCGAGGAGCTGCAGTGGTAGGTACGCGGCGGGGTGCAAAATTGAGGGAAGCAAAGCAGGGCGACGATGGCGCAGATGCGAGAAGTAGCGACAGTAGGGGCAGAGTGGGGGCAGCAATGGCGCATATGTGAGAAGCAGTGACCGTAGGGGAGGGACATTGTGGATGCGTTAAGGGTGGCAGGGCGGCGTGGATGCAGTAGGGTCCCACCTGTTAGCGAGAGGAGAGAAAGAGATAGATTAGGGTTTTTTGATTTAAAAGTTGAGTTTTTTGCTGATTTTTTATACTGAGCACATGAAGTCAAAATTTTATTAAACTTTTTGTGAGGACTACTAACCTAGTGTGGTTTCTTAGGTAAAATTTTTAGGAATTTATCTTGTCTGTGATTTTCTCAAAAAATCTTACAAGCTTCTGTTTTTATGTGATTGCATTTGTTACTCTTAATGAAAATTCTCATAATTTGTTTAAGAAATTTTCCCTACGCAATTATGCCCAAAATAATCCTCTAAACTATTTTTATTCTGTTTTATCTAAAAAAATTAAGTGCATGTTTGTATGAATTTTATTATTTGCTTTTAAATAAAAGTTCAAAAATCAAACTTGGTTACATTTTCATATGTAATGTGCTCAAAAATATTTTCCTAATGCATTTCTATTATATATTCCCAAAATGTGAAATTTGGGATGTTACAATACGTAGTTGGGACTACGATCTTGAGGTAGCCTGTAAATCTCTCTATTGTTTAATTCCTTCCGAGGATTTATCGTTAGGTTTTAGAGAGTCTAATGCTTTCCAAACTTACATTAGAACAACGCATAATCCTAGATTCTCTTTCGTTTCTAGACAGACAACAACTAGGGATTTAGTAAAATACTACAATGAACACTGTGATAAATTAAAAGATAATTTTTCTACGTGCACATTTTCGATGGCCCTGACCTCGGACATATGGAGTGGCTGCGCTAGGGGGGTTATTTTAGTGTAGTTGCTCATTATATTAATGATGATTGGGTAATAGGGGAAAAATTATAGGTTTCAAATTAATTGATGTAGCACACGACCGAGAATATTACAGACTGTATTATCAAAGTTGTGGAAGACTTCGGTCTTATAAACAAAATATTCACAATTACTCTAGATAATGTCGCTGTGAACTATAAGGCCATGGATATTCTTACTCCAATCTTCAGTACGTACGCCGATTCCTTCTTGCTATATCAGCGATACGCTTGTCATATTATTAACTTTATAGTCAAATCCGGATTGAAGAGGTTGGATGTGTATTTTAAATCTTTTCGTGATACGATATCTTTCTTGAATAATTCTAACGTAAGAATAGCAACATATAAGAACTTCCACAGGAGCAATGGGTGTACGTCCAAGAAAATTCGGTTTAGACATGCCGATAAGATGGAACTCTACTTACCTGATGCTTAAGAGCCTTTTACCATATAAGAACACTTTTTCTGTTTTTATTCAAATGCACTATCAGAGCGCTGACGGTAGTATACTATTGACTGAGCAACATTGGTTCGTTGCTGAGAAGATACTACAGTTTCTAGAAATTTCTTATGTGGCCACTGTTGCTTTGTCCGTTGTCTACTATCAAACATTTTCTATCATTGTGCATAGTATTTTATAGATTGCTACTTAATTGGAAATGTATGAAAATGACTTAGTTTTACGCGAGGATATTGTTGCTCTTAAAATTAAAATACCTTAAATATTGGAGAGAAATCCCTTTTCAATATGCATTTGCATTCATTTTAGATCCTAGAGCTAAAATTGAAGCATTTGCCAATGTGCTTGATCCTTCTTAGTGACGCTACACGGCTAGATTATACTAACTATTTTGTAGAAGTTCATTCTCGATTACATGTGGTTTACCAAAGGTATGAAATAAGTTCCAGGAGTTCGCTTGCAACGACATTCAGTAGCCCCCGCCTCAAGTAGTAAGACAAATATATTGTGCAAGATCTTTGGTGGCTCTTCCTTCAGGTCTAGGTTTTTTTTTCTTCTACAACGTCGTCTGCTTAGCCAAGAGCAACCCTAAGGAGTGGGAAACTATCCACCTATCTGGATAGCGAGACGGTGGATTTTAACTCGAAAGGCTTTGAAATTTTGCAATGGTGGTATGCCCATAAGTTAACATATCCCGTGCTATCCATACTTGCATGTGATGTCTTAACTGTTCCTGTCTCGATGGTTTTCTTTAAGTCTGCTTTCAGTCTTTATAGAAGAATATTGGAGGAGAAAAGAATACGTTTCACGAGTAAGATGGTGGAGATACTTCTAACCGTGAAGGACTGAGAATAAGCTGATTCGCGAACACAACACTTTGTGCAAAATACAGAGTTGTCGGACGTGTTCAAAAATCTGTACCCGACAATGACACTTAGAACAAAAATGCATTTAGAGCTATATATATTGTACTCTTTTTTTTTCTTTGCCAATGTTTTCTTATGTTGCGTTTTTTACTTGGTAAAGGTTTTAACGAGACAACCATTTCAACATTAATAAGTTTTAACGAGACAACCATTTCAACATTAAGAAAGATCTTTATTACATTTTCAATATACTTATCTTATTTTTTACAACTTTCATATGTATTTATGAATTCTAGATATTGTTCTATTTTTTCTTCTCTTTTTCTTGATTTTTTGGGGCTAAATGAGCCGTACTCGGCACGACACGACTACCCTTCGAGCTGTGATTGGACCGCCACCCAGGCATGTGACCTAGCCTAACCTGATTCTTACACGGGTCGAAAGCCCGGAATGAGCTGTGCCAGGCCGTTCCGTACCGCCCATTTGGCCAACACTAGTTCTCACTTAAGCCACATCCCGCCCGTTAACCCGTTAGCCTCCGAGCCCCCCTATTCGGATCGCACCCGCGAACCAATTTCCCCTCCGCTATCTGCCCCCTCTCCTCCCGTTTCTCTAGCCTCCTTCCGCACTGTGCCTAGGGCTCGCAGGAGGCGACCGGACCTCGGCCTCCGCTCGCTCGCCGCTGCCGGAGCTGGTCTCGTCCTGCCGCGCGGGCGCTGCCGAGGAGCCCTCCGCCGTTGGTATGCTTCTGCGCCGCGACCGCCGAATCGCGCGTGGACTCGCCGGCTAGGAGGTGGGGGCTCTCTCACACCCTTCTCTCCTTGCCACAAATTACGGGCCGTATTGTGCAGCTTTTCGCCTCCGTGTTACAGACTTTGCGGATCCCTTAACCAGATTGGTAGATTTGTGCTTGTTGAAGCGTCCAACTACGTGCAGAAGATGTAGTAATTCCGGTTCTGGCAAACGTGGGAAGTGTTTTAGAGCTCCAATTTGTAGAGAATTGCGACGAATTTCGCGGATTTTATTGGTAGGGTTGAAGAATTGTTTCCTTATCTGGGGTTTTCCCTGTGATAATTTTGTAGATGAGTCTTCCCCTGTGAATATGTGATAATTGTGGGAGCTTTGGTGGACGTTCTTGATTGAGTGGTTCGAATATTGGATCTGCTTGTGTTTTGAATGCTAGGGTTTTAGTATTGCGAAGATGAAATGTTTGAAAAAAAACTTTGTGTTGCATGTGAGGAGCAGGTGTGAATGCTTTTCATGAATGGATCAGTTTGTGAAGCTGGGTGCCGCACAATATAGAGTGAATATATGTATTGGATAGTTTCACTTTTGGATCCCTGCATCTAGGGTTTAAGGATGGCTGAGCAGAAGATGTTGAATAGTAAGTACCTCTGCAATGTGCCTTAGACAAATAGATAGAGATGCTTGCCTGGGCTGATTATTTTGTGAGATGAGATCTTTGAAGTGCTAGATGGTTGTGTCTATGCGGTGTTGGTGATTGTGTGGTCCAGTTTTATATTTCCTGTGCTTTGCAGTGTAGTGAATTATTTTTTTTCTTTGTTTGACTAGCTATAGAAGTACTGACTTGGTTTGTTTACTCTTGTGAATTTCAAGCATGGGATAGATTCCTGTATGTATGAGTTAGTTTGTAAAATTTACGAAAATAATCTATCCTGAATTCTGGATAGCTTCATCACAAACTTCAATTTTATTGTATACGGAATGAAGCTTCATTTGCAGTATACAAGTTGCATGTGTTGATAGAGTTTCAATTTGTTGTTTCAATGATGTTAGTATTTAGGGAATCAATTGGTGCAATGTGTATTGGTTGATGGGAGTGTCTAGGTTCTTGGTGGCTTTATTGATAGGCCTGTTGTTGTCTGCACTAGATTTTCAAATTTTACATGTATATGTGGCTGTTCTGCCTTTATAGTGCCACACATTATTCTACATTTATGTACGGTTGTGAAGAGGTATGGCCCCAGACGAACCTTTTGTGAAGTGGCGTACCACGTACCACAAACAAGATGTACCGTGATTCTGGTAACTATGTTTCAACCATATCACTTTACAAGAAAATGTTTACTCCAAAAAAGATTTTCTGTGAGTATGTTTATGTGTGTGGCCACACAAGGCGAGATCGAATCCGCAATGAGGATATACGTGATAGGGTGGGGGTAGCATCAATTGAAGAGAAGCTTGTCCAACATCGATTGAGATGGTTTGGGCATCTCCAACAGAGGCCTTTTGAGGCACTGGTACGTAGTGGAATTTTAAGACGTATTGAAAACGTAAGAAGAGGCAGAGGTCGACTAAGACTAACGTGGGAGGAAACAGTTAAAAGAGATTTGATGGATTGGAATGTAGCTAAAGAATTAGCTTTGGATAGGAGCACATGGAAGTTAACGATCCACGTATCGGAACCATAAGAAGGTTTAGGGGCTGTGTTTTAGGCTCTCGGTTCAGATGATAGGATGTACGGTTTAGGGTTTTAGCCTCGTAGTTTTTTTTTTCATTTTTATTTTATTTACAAGGCTCTCGTCTCTTTGACCTTGAGGAGGTTTCATTCCTAGCCTATCCCAACTTGTTTGGGACCAAAGGTTTTGTTGTTGTTGTATGTTTATGTGAGTACTTTCACTATGTATCTTCATTACTTTTGAGGAAGTCTAATATTCTCCACATTTCATGTCCTCATTCAATGTTTGACTTCTCTACTAACCTTTTGCATTACCTCTTTGGCTCTTTGTTTCTTAAGCTGCTGTCTGAGTGAGATCCATAACTCAATACCTCTTTATTAATATTAGTTTGTGGACTTATGCTTTATTGTTTTTAACTCCAGGTGGTGTTGTAGACATGGCTTTTAGAAAGCACCAACCTTCTGGTAATGCAGCCTCTATTAGTATGGTGCCCCTGGATTTTCCATGCCAGGCACTTGAGAAGGTTAATTCTGTGAATCCAGTTATGTCAGCAGATGTTCCATCCGTGGCTGATGTTGATATTGATACGAGGGAAGTTTACTTTCTCATTATGCATTTTTTATCACAAGGTCCATTTAAGCGGACCTTTGGAGAACTGTGCAATGAACTTCTGGAGCATCAGCTGCTACCTAGAAGATACCATGGTTGGTATTCACATGGTGGTTTTCATAGCGGCGAAGAAAATGATGATGGCATATCACTCCCTTTGGGTTACCTAAAGTTAGTTGAGAGGTACAAATACATCACTCTATTGTCTGATCAATTTGCTTCTGTTATAATTCATCATCAATCATAATCATTTTCTCTGCTACTAAGCATTTATGAAAGTGAGAAACTCTCTCCAGTAGATTCTGCAAGTAGTGGAGAACTGGAGATGCTTCCGAATTGCTAATAATAGAATTAGAAAGAAAAATATCCTGGAGATGATTCCATTTGTTTTCTCTTGTGGAGCCCAACATTTTTCAGTGTTTGTGTGACTAATCTAGAACTGATAAAACTTTATCATTCTGAGATCACATTTATTTTTGTAAAGGTGGCAGCATATAATATCTAGCATAATTGGTAAACAGACAGATATAAAATGATACCTTGACTTGGTGGAACAGTTATTCTTCTATCTGCTCCCCCCCCTGTTAATGTTCGCATGACATTGAAGATTTGGCTTACTAGTTTTATTCTGCTTATTTTGTAGATGCCCCCACATTGGTAAAGACCACCTGGTAAAGCTTTTAAAGCAACTGATTGTTAGTTCCTGCCACCCACACAGGTTGATTGGAGGGGGTTCTCCAAATGCTGCTGATGTACCAACACTTCTTGGCTCCAACTCCTTTTCCCTTCTTGCATGTATGCATATTATGTTCTTCTAGGCTTTAAAGTCTTTTATTTTCCCCCATTTCTTAAGCTATTTATAATATCATTTGTATACGCAACTTTGTATTTCCAGTTTTGATAGTTTGATTTTTATGTGATATCTATTTTTCCGGGTTATTATTGCAACGTGCTGATGCAATTTTGGATCCTTCAGCTGATAGGGGTAGGCAAGATAAGGAAACTCCCAAGCTGTCGAGTTATCTCCGTTGGCCGCACATACAGGCTGATCAAGTTCATGGTTTAAGTTTGAGAGAGATTGGTGGTTTTACTAAGCATCGTCGAGCTCCGTCCGTACGTGCATCATGCTATGCCATCGCGAAGCCATCTACCCTGGTTGAAAAGATGCAGATTATAAAGAGATTGAGGGGACATCAAAATGCTGTGTATTGTGGTCCGTTGAATTTTCTCATTTCTGAATTAAATCATGCTTAAGAAAACCAATTGAATATTTGGAGTTCCATGTATATGTCTGTCCCATGGATTGAAATCCCGGCCGGTAACCGCCGGTTACCGGCCGGTTACCGCTTACCGGAGGGGGGCCGGGATACGGGATCCCGGCCGGTAATCCCAGGCTGTTCAAATTCAAATTCAAATTCGAATGATTTTTAATCAAATTTGAACGAATTTCATCCGGAAAAAATCGATTTGACCGGTAACCGGACCGGTAACCGGCCGGTTACCGGTACCGGCGGCTGGCCGGGATCCACCCCGGGACCGGTTACTGGAACCATGGTCTGTCCACGCTTTTTGTTCCAACTCAACGTTAAGGCCTATTGTAATGTTTGAGAAGTTCCTATAGTGGATTTATGTGTGTCAGGGTTCATTCAGCAAATATCTTCAACAAATGTAGCTGCTGCCTTGCTGTTCTTTGGTTGATTATGTCCAAATCATCATAGTTCGTCATCTGTACATTTTCTCTTTTATCTGATGTATTGTTTTTCACACTGTTCCTCTTTCTGCAGCTACTTTTGATCGCACAGGACGATATGTTATTACAGGTTCTGATGATCGCCTCGTTAAAATTTGGGCGATGGAAACAACATTTTGTCTGGCTAGTTGCCGAGGTCATGAAGTAAGTTTTGCTTACTGTAACATATACATATTTACAACCTTTCATTAAATAACTTACCCCCTTGTTTCTTTTTCATTTTCCAATTGAAGGGTGACATTACTGACCTCGCGGTGAGTTCCAATAATGCTGTGGTGGCATCTTCATCCAATGATTTCATTATTAGAGTGGTAAGTTCGCTAGTGTTTGTACTTTCTCAGAAACTATGATAACAATCTTTCTTCTTTCACTGTTAATGACTGCTGTTACTAATGCAGTGGCGTATGCCTGATGGCCTGCCAATCTCAGTGCTGAAGGGGCATACAGGGGCTGTAACCGCTATTGCTTTTAGTCCAAGGCCAGGTGCTGCTTTCCAGCTGTTGTCGTGAGTGATCCTTTCTTTTCTTATGTTTCTCAATAGTATAGTATTTAGTCTTTACCATTATTTTGGTTCGCGATTCTAAATAAAAACTGGAAGGCAGCTGCTCTACAAATGGAAAAACAGCATGAACTTGGTACCAGCCTATGGTATAACAATCGTGTTCGATCTGCTTTGGTTTCACTGAAGCTGAATAGCTGATGCTTGTCTCGAGAAATTTTAAAGCTAGGTTCCCCCGAAAAAATTGCTCACAACGATGCAACCATCCCAGGGGCTCTTCCTTGCCGTCGAGCGTTGGAAAAACCAGTTTGTGAAATCGAGGGGGCTGGTGTCCCTCTCCTCAGTGGTGCACGTCTTGCTGCATGCCATGAGGTGCTGGAAGCAGGCCGTTGCCAACCTGCCACTGTTCCAGGACAACCAAGCGGCCGGCTAGATCGTCTCGGATGGTTGTAATAGATGCGTTGAGCGTCTCCACGGTTGCACTCAACCCCGTCACGATCGCCGTCAGTTGGGCGATCTGCTCGGTGACCACCGCGAGTTGCTGCTCGTTGTTCGCCATCCTCGAGCCGCCCGGAATCGACTGCTCTGATACCGAGTTGTTACGTCCCGTACCGGAACGTAACAAGTAGGAGTGGAAAACGGGAGGTTTTGGCCCTGGACCTCGACATCCAGGAGCCGTGTTGATTGGTACTGGTAGGGTTCGGTAGAGAGAGAAGGCGCAGGGGATGCGTAGGGGTAGATGGAAGCAGACGGAAGTAGAGGAAGATAGATTAATTCTTCTCCCCTCTCTTTGATAATCTGAACCTCTATATATAAAGAAGATCCACCAAACCGACTAGAGAAGAGTCCCTGCTTAATGTTACAAGAATCCGACTCTTGACTCCTAATCTAGTTGTATCCAATTCTGACTTCTAGTTGAATCTGATTCTAACTCCTAATACTAAGTACTAACCTATCCGATTCTAACTCCTAATGCTAACCTGCTAGTTGCTGGGGGCGCCAGGTATAAGTAGCGTCCCCACATGACAATCCAAGTTAGACGAATTGAACCAGTCTGGGAAAAAAATGTCCGATGTTTTTGTTTATTCACTCTGTTCTCTATGTGCACTTAACTACTAAAGTACACACTAGAAGGGAAGTGGTCAAACATGTTCCTATGAGCCATTTACTATATTCATATATTGTATGCGATATATAAAGTAAAGCAATATCTGGTATGAGGAAGCTGATCAATTTATTTCAAAGCATGTGAGTAAGCTTTGAATTATCAATTATGTAATGCTACATTCTTTATGCTCTGAGAGCAACTAAAGTTAATAAACTTATGTGAGTTATGTCACTGCTTCAGCGGATACTTATGCCATTTCCTGAAATAAAAAATGGCACACTGGTGATGTACCATGTATTTTTTTTGTGCAACCTTTTGTTTGCCGTTGTAGATCCTCGCAATTTGTACTGATTTTCATATCATGTTTAATTTTTTATGCATGTCCGGTGTATGAAAATGTGTTTGTTTCTTTTATATTCTTGTGATACAGCCTCAACATTGGTTTGCTGTATGTACTTTTACATTTATTATAGGGTTTTTGCTTGCTATTTTCACTTCTGTGCTTTCCCTAACTTGTCACATAATATTGATGAGCAGATCATCAGATGATGGGACATGCAGGATTTGGGATGCCAGACACTCTCAACAATCTCCACGAATATATATACCAAAACCTCCAGATGTTGCCCCTGGTTAGTTCACTGAAGCATGTCTACTGCGTTTGTGTGGGCAATGCCTACATTTATTTAATCCCATCCATGTGGTGTTGGTGCCAGGGAAGAATGGTGATGCATCTTCCATTGCTGTTCGAGTTCAACCAACAAATCACCGAATCTTATGTTGTGCATTCAATGCTAATGGAACTGTGTTTGTTACTGGCAGCTCAGACACCTTTGCAAGGGTATCTTTTTCATGTTATCTACTTTCACTTGTGAACTTCCGATTTTACAATCAAAAGGTGAATTGCCCTTTTTCATCAGAAATGCTGATTTCAGGTATGGAATGCTTGCAAGAGTTCTTCTGAGGAACATGACCAACCAAATCATGAGATGGATCTCTTATCTGGCCATGAAAATGATGTAAACTATGTGCAGTTTAGTGGATGTGCAGTAGCTTCTAGATCCTTTTCATCTGACAGCAGTCACACCACTAAGGAAGAAAATAACCTTAAGCTAAGAAATTCCTGGTCAGTATTTATGGTTTGGTTACTACATTTACATGTTCTTATGTAGTTTCTTTAGATCCTTCAGTTGTTGTTATCTCTAGTCCAACTGGTGGTTATTTTTGGCTTCAACAGTTCTACATTAGCTAACTTTGCCTCTTTTTGATAGGTTCACGCATAATATTGTTACCTGCTCCCGTGATGGCAGTGCAATTATATGGGTTCCACGATCTCGGAGATCACATGTAAGCTAATGGGACCTAGAACTCTACGATGTTGCTCCTGAAAAACATTGTTTGAATAATTATTTATATGGTGTTTTGCACAATTGCCCATTTCATTTACCACTACAGTACTACGAATTGCCTCCTGAATAATTCCCGTCTTATTTTCTGATTCAATCATGGTATATTTTTCCATTGTGCCGCATGTTGAATTACTAGAGGGTGTTTAGTAAGGGCTGGTATATAAACTACCTGCCGCAGCAGGCTAGCAGCCAGCTGTACTCATGTACCCTGTATAATGGTTAAGGCAGGTTTTACTGGCTAGCACGTGTACCAGTAGAAAAACTGATCTTTAGTGTTCGAGTTTTATTATGTTATAATTCCATTCAAAATAATTTTCTGCATAACTTGTTCCCTGCATTGAGCCAGGGAAAGGTTGGACGCTGGACACGTGCATACCATCTTAAGGTTCCTCCACCTCCAATGGCTCCTCAACCACCTTGCGGCGGTCCACGTCAAAGATACCAGCCAACTCCTCGTGGTGTCAATATGATTGTTTGGAGTTTGGACAACCGCTTTGTGCTTGCTGCTATCATGGGTATTTTTGATCTATTGCTTCATATATTTTCACTGTGATCATATTGATATGACCTCTTGTTAATTTTTATTTCATACATAGTTGCATGTATTCCCATTTGAGTTGTTTGATTGTCATCTTAGGATTCCTAGCATTCAGAAAGTCATTCTATATCGTCAAGTTAATTATTTCATAGTTGCTTAATTAAAAATAGGAAGGTCCAACTGTCCAAGAAAGCCACAACCACGACTAAATAATGCCAGGCCATATCTTGTGCAAACCAATAACTAGGTGCAATCATGAAAACCATTTCGATCTAGGCACTTCATGAACATGAATAATTTTCATGTTGATTTTATGTCCAAACCAAAGTGGTTTGCATGATTGCACGTTACTATTAAGAAAATGAAGATTTAAGATGTTGACGTATCAGTAAGGCCTTTCAACTGACCATTTGCCCAACAATGTAAAGCACTCCGTGCTTGCAGTTGTTCCAGAATCATTAATTACATATGGTGAATGGTGATTAGATTTACCCTGCATCCCATCTAGGGGCAAGACAAATTTGTATGGAACCTTCATTATCTAAAACTATTGGCAACTGATGGAACTGTTTCCACCATGTTCAACTATAGCTTTGCCTAAGGTCAGAATTTTGTGATTGCTGTAACTATTACTCAGTTGGAGCATTGAGTCATTGTTACAAATAACCTGCATCTCTTGGTTGCTGAAGTCGATCAAAATTGTTATAGTACCTAATGGGTGCCTCTACGGCTCTGCTCCACTCTCCATGTTTAGAGCATCCACCTACAGATGTTTTAGGAGCAACAGTCATTCTTCTTGTTACATAATTTATTTTTCTTTCTTTGTTCTCATTTGTATTCATCCCCCTTAAATATGTCTTATGTTCTGCAGATTGCAGAATTTGTGTTTGGAATGCTTCTGATGGGAGCTTGGTACATTCATTGATTGGCCATAAGGAATCAGTAAGCATATGCCTTGCACTATATGCATTAAATTGTCTTTTGGTTAATGAGTTATTATTGCAGATTGACACTTCGTAGAGTTTTTGTGCATGGTATTTTCATAATGGATAGGTCATAGGTGCATATGAGTGAACTTTGTCGCTGATAACTCATTAATTAGCATGATATTCATCATGTTACTAATGAAAGCACAATGAAGTAACTCTTTATATTTTCTTCATAAGTATGCTGGCAAAGAGCTTGGATTAAAGATGGTAAAGCATAAATGGAACAGAAAAACTTGGAAATGGTAGCTTTGGAGATGTTAAAGTTAATGGTATTTTGATTTATATTTATTTAGTGCATTTCACACCCATTTTCATTGTCCATTCATGGCACTATTATTTTTTGCTTTAGCAGCCAAGTATGTTCCTACAGATTGATCTATGTGTTATACTTTTATTATCTCACACCAATAAACAATTTTCTCTTGCCATGATGTAATAATGGGAAGTTTGTTGTTTGACCTGTGTCATTGTTGAACCTGATTTTTGAAATGAGCATTTTAGGTCAGAAACGGGTCTGCTGGTGTACTCCCATCAACGTTGCATGAATTCCATGTCCATCTTTAATTTTCGTTTGTATTAAACTACTTTAATGAATCAAACAGCTGTTCGGTTGCAATGTCATGATCTCCATAATTCATCTGCACTTTGTTATTCAACTTCAGTTTTCTCAAAATCTTTGACCCATCATAAAGAAACGTTCTCCTATTAAATTGATCAACTTCATTCCCAACAGACATTTGTTCTTGATGTGCATCCATTTAACCCCCGTATAGCTATGAGTGCTGGGTATGATGGAAAGACGATCATCTGGGATGTAAGTTCCTTACTAGATCTCTTGTAGTTTTTCTCACTATCTTCAATCCTGAAAATATATTGTTTCTGTATCCAGATATGGGAAGGAAAACCTGTACAGATCTATGAAACTGGGCATTTTAAGCTAGTTGATGGGAAGTTCTCTCCGTAAGTGTCACTGTAGAATTTCTTTACAATCTCATTTTCTTCTATTTAAATGTTTTATACCCATTGAACTCATTTATATTTATATTTACTAGGTAGCTTTAGCATCTCATTATGTTAGGAAGATCTCGAGATTCAGTATAAATCTCTAGTTGCTGTTCAATCTCACGAAGTTTCTTAACACTCAGAAAAATCCCTTTTGAAGGCTGTGACCCTTCAGCCATCATATATGCCTTTTTAGTGATCTGGTTAAAAATCAAGATCTACCCGTCAAATGTTAACTTGTAATCAACCCGGGTACATCTGGCCCATGGCATGGGCAAGTACCTAGGTGAGCACTGTAGCGCACGCACTGCAGCATCATGCACACTGTAGCAGCACAAATATTAGGCGGGATTTATTATTTAGGAATATATCTATTAGGTGTTTGGTATTATCTATTAATTAGGCAAGTTATTATTAGATTGGATTGTTAGAGATAAGTTTCTTTATAAATTATTTCTTAGGGGTCAAGTCGGATCGTCCCTATAAAAGGGATAGATAGTATGTATCCATTATCAATCAAACAAGAAATAAACAAAGTTAATACTTAACTGGTTAGCTAAAGATCAGAGCCTCCTTGTTCGTCGGGAATCCCGGCTGAGCTTGGAGGGCTATCCCTCGCTTTCCTGGCTAATTAGGCCTTAGAGCCTCGCTACCTCGACCGGGAAGAACTCTGTTGGCGGTTAGATGAGGACGAGCACCTTACCTTCGGTCTTTGGACCCGTACCCTAACAACGACGACAACACCCATAACCCGTGTTCCCCCGTGCGCCCGCCTAGGCGCTAGGTGCAACCCTCCCGCGTAGTCCGCCTAGCCGATTTATCCTGCTTAGGCGGCAATTAGGCGCTAGGCGCTGGTCTACCGCTCGCCTAGCGCCTAGCGGAACAACACTGCCCATAACAACACTTAAGCTTTTTGGTTGGTATGATCGGATCCCCAAAGTTTATATGCATCTGTAATGACTAATGAAACTTGGGTCTAAAACCACCACTAGCAGCCTGAACATGGCCAAATTGGGCCAAGGTGTTATGTTTATGTAAATTGAGTTGCTTCTTTTCTTTTTCTTTTTCCATACCTATTTACTAACTTTGACCCAGAACTAACATGTTGCCTCGTTATATTTTAGCTGTGTACTTTTAGTTCTTAAAAGAGCATGATTTCATACTCAAGTTCAATCTGAGGTGTTCCTGTGGCTTGACACGGTGCCCATTGTTGACAAGATGGCGGTAGTGAGTGGGATCCTCAGGAGGCTCACCATCAGTGGGCCGAAGATGAACACTAAGCTCCATAGGAGTGTCCACGATGCGCTGATCAGTGAGACAAGCGCAAGAAAGGATATTCTGAATGTACTTCTCCTGAGAGAGGTAGTAGCCCTTAGGCGTAAAAGTGACCTCAATCCCAAGGAAGTAACGAAGAGGACACAAATCAGATATGAAGAACTGCTCACTGAGACGTCTCTTCACAAAATCAATGTACTGAGAGTTATCCTCAGTAATAATCATATCATCCACATAGAGGAGGAGCGTCCGACCCCGAGGAGGTGCAAAGAGGGCAGGGTCGTGATCACAGGTGGAGAAGCCGACAACAGTGACAATAGAGGAGAACCGATCAAACCAGGCACGAGGGACTTGCTTGATCCCATAGAGAGTGACGATGGAGAAGAAGAGCTGGAAATAGGGCCCAACAAAGATAGAGGCTCAAAGCTCAACTGGAGGAGTAGGTCGAGGACGGCGAGAGTAGTGCAGGAGAAAGAGTGGGATCTCAACAAAAGAGTTGGAAGGAACATCCGGAGGAGAGGGAATCGAAGAAGGTGGAGGCAGAAGTGAAACAGAAGTGGAAAGCGGAGGGCCAGGAAAAGTCAGAAAGGAGATCGACTCAACAAGAGAATTTGAGCTGATAGTAGGGGGACGAGGGTAGTAAGGCCAGGACTCATCGAAGTTGACATCCCGAGAGATCCTCACCCGGCGAGCAACAGGGTCGTACCAGCAATAACCCTTATGCTTAAGACTGTAGCCAAGAAAAACACACTCAACTGACTGAGTAGAAACAGAATCACTAGAGGGATAGGGGAGCTACAGCTGCTTGCCAAGCTTGCAACCCATACAATGCAAAGAGGTCCCCATTAGTGACGACAGACAGGATCCACATAGATGACCCAAACGATGGTGCCACTGGGCGAAGGAAGCGATGAGGGCCGCAAAAACAGAGGCGATGGTAGTGGTGGATCGGGTCGCGGAGACAGTAGAAGGAAGGTGCAACCAGTCATGCTCCCACAGACGCTGCGAATCACAACGCCGAGGGCCAGTGCCAAGCAGAGTCCCCGTGCGGCGGTCTTGGACACAACAAGTCAGACTCAAGAACAACACGAGAGTCGTGATCAGTGATCTGACTAGCTGACATAAGCTGCATAGTAAGCTTGGGAACATGAGAGACTGCAGGAACATGGAAGGAAGAAGTGGAAAGGGTGTCTCGGTCCGCAATTGGAAAAGAGGTACCATCTGCAGTTTGAACACTGGAAGGAAGAGCTGTGGGACACAGAAGTGAGGTGGGTAGAATCTGGTGTCATGTGAAAAGAAGCATCAGAGTCCAAAATCCATGAAGACAAGATACTGGACGAGGGAGGTGGCGGAGGTGTGGGAGATTGCTGAGAAGTGACAGCCAGACGAGCAGAGTTCGAGGAGTCTAAGGACGAGCCTACACCGAGGCACTGGAGCAGGGAGACGAGCTGCCATGGCGTCACCGGAGGAGCCCTAGCGAGAGTCACCAGCTCCTGGGAATAACCTACAGGGCCCTTCGTTGGACGTCTACCCCTCCGACCTTGATCCCTCCTATTGTAGCAGCCTTGGTACCTGTGGCCGTCACGTTGGCAGTAGGTACAACGGGGACCAGCAGTAGAGACAACAACCACTGGTGTCGCAGGAGCTGGAGGTACCATGGTCGGTGCTGAAGGAACAGGCGCTGAAGTAGACAACCTGTATCTGAGCTGCGTCACGAAGACGAGTGTCCTCAGCACAAACGCCCGTGAGGGCCTCCGCCAAGGTCGGGCGCGGGTGGTGAGTCATGAGCTGAGCATGCAGTCTCTATTTTAGACCGAGACGCCAGAAGTCGTGGACGATGAGTCTCTTGGTGGCGCGGTCGCACACACAGGACAGTCCGGCGCACATCTGACCCTAGAGAGTTGAACTGACACCACACCTCAGATATCTGCTGGTAGAAATCCACGATGGCATCGAGCTGCTGAAGGGAGTGCGCCTGGTGCACGACGGAGAGGTACATAGCATCACTTGTCGGCTGGTAGTGAGCTCGGAGGCGCTCCCACATTAGCTGAGTTGTTGGCAGCTCCGCCACATCTATAGAGATGGCCACGGGCATGCCCACTAGGATGGCGGTAGCGCGAGCTTCGACATTCTGTCATCTCTCATAGGTGTGCAGCTCAGACTAGTAGAGCTCCAGGGCCTCCTTTAAAGCAGCAGTGGGAACTCATGAGTAGCCTGATCCGCACCAGCAGGAAGAGCAAACAGAACTAGCAGCGTAGGGCGAGGCGGACAGGGTTGCTCACCGGTAAGGTGACCCCAGAGGTGCTGGCAGTTAAGGTGAATCCCTAGGTGAACACTCTACTCTCGGAAGTTTTTCCCATCGAACCGAACAGGGGGGAGCAGGATAGCGAAGGAGCCGCCAGCGATAGCCATCAGTGTGGAGCAGAGGCGAGCTCGAGGCAGAGGGTGATGAATAAGTCTCTGTACTGTGGTCTTTGTACTGTGGTCTTTGTTAGCTTTAGGACAACATCTAGGATAGGTTGTTAGCATCTTAGAGGACAACATCTAGGACAGGTTGTTAGCATCTTAGAGGACAGCATCTAGGACAGGTTGTTAGCATCTTAGAGGACAGCATCTAGGACAGGTTGTTAGCATCTTGACTAGCATCTTGGCATATGCTTGGCTGATTAGCAGCCTATAAATATGTATCCCCAACCCCTCAGGTTGGCATGACATTGTGAAGAGAAATAACAAGCTAGAAAATTGCCCCATCTCCAAGTGTCATCCTCTCGATGAGAGTAAGGATCTTGCTATCACCTCAAGCAAGAATCCATCGACTAACAAGTGGTATCGAGCTATACTATCCTCGTAGCCCGAGCATCTCCCGCTCATCTCCTTCTCCGCCTCGCAGCAATTTCACCGTGCAGCAGCGGCCCGGTGTCCCTCGCCACTCTCTGCGAGACGGCAAGCGGCTCGTCGGCGCCTCTCTCCACGCAATGCCCAGAGCGCGCCATGTCCGCAGGCGCTCTCGGCCTTCGGCCGCCTCGAGCACGCGGCGTCGTGACGGTCGAAGCTTCGCGCAGCGAGCAGCGGCGAGCGAAGCGGCGGCAGAGACCGCAGCGCGAAAAGGCGCCGAGGCTAGCGGCAGCGGAGCGGGCGGCACGAGCGGAGAGCGGAAGCGGCGGCGCGGCAGATGCAAAGACGCGTGCGGCGCGGAGGTCGAGGTTCGCGCGGCGGCAAGAACGGCTCCATCTCTGCGATGACGGCGCCGACGCGACCTTGAGCACGGAGAGGAGACGGCGTGGCTGAAGCGGCGCGATGGCGGCCGCGCAAGCCCACGAGCGCGCGGCACTTCGATAGCGCGGACGCACGGCGTGGCGCTCGGAGGAGGCACGACGGCGGCGGCGGCGACGGTCGACGGAGAGCGCGCCTTCACAGCGACGCGCTTTCTCCGGTTCGGCATCGTGGTTACCACGGTTCCGTGTCGTTATCGGGGACGCCGCCGGCGGTGGCGGCCTACCTCACCAAGACCAACTACGCCGAGCGGGCGCGCGATGAAGGCGAGGCTCCAGCGCGGCATATGCGGATGCAGATCCGTGACGGCGACGCCGACTACGATCAGATCGACGGCGCCGATGCCTCATCGCCGCAGCCCCGCCCGAGATGCGCTTCGCTCCCAACAAGCGATCGCCAGGAGGCTTGGGACGCCATCGCTGCGGCACGACGCAGCGGCGACCGCGCGCGCAAGTCCACACCGCAGCACTTCGCGCGGAGGGAGAACCCGCCTTCAAGCGGTGAGGCGCCGATGACTTTGCTCTGCCTCAACACTCTGCGCGAGAAGATGGTACGCTTCGGCGACGACACCTACAATGAGGAGAGAGGCGCCGAGAAGCTCTTTCGCCGCGCCCCCAGAAGTACAAGCGATGGCTCGCCGATCCGGTCTCCGACCTCTCCACGATGTCGATCGAGGAGGCGATAGGTCGCCTCAAGGTCGTTGGATGATGATGAGCCACGCCTCTCGGGGCCCATCACCATTGGCGGAAGCTTCTTCTCACCGGGAGTAGCGGATGCTTGCCAAGGTGACAGGAGAGAGAGTCCTCTTCCACGACAGCGCGCCGCAGCGCGCAAGCGCGCAAGATCGCAAAGCGCCCGTGCCGGGCGAGGACGCGTCGAGGTGATGCTCGCAGAGGCGCTAGGCGCGCGCGTTGGCAAGCAAAGCCGCGACGCGACTCTTGCCACAATCGCGGCAAGCTTGGTCATTGGGCCAAGGATCGCCGATACCCACGACGCGGCCAGCCCACGCCGCCAAAGGAGGAGGATCCGGCTCGCTCATTGCTCGTGCGAGCATCGAACTACCTCCACCGCACGGCCGCAGCGGCTCCTCCACCTTGACGAGCCAAAGCACACGCCTCTCTCGGCGGCGGCTCGCAACGACAAGATCGACGGGTGGTGCTCGACACCGCGCCACCCATCACATGACCGGCCGACGGAGTTCTTCGCCGAGCTTGACTCTAACGTCCGAGGCTCGCTGTTTGGGGCGCCCGCGTGGAAATCAAGCGCGCGGCTCGCCATCTTCATCGCCGTGGTTGGTGAGCACAGCCGCCACCGGCGCTCATCGCATCCCCGACCATGAACTCCATCATCGCCTTGGGATACCGGATGAAACGGCTCGCGTGTCGAGATCGAGCACGGTGCTTCGGATTTGGGATCTTCGCCGCGCTTCTTGCCAAGGTAACCAGAGGCGCAAATCGACTCTACATCCTTCACGTGCGGCGGCACAACCCTCTGTCTCGCCGCTCGTCGGACGACGAGGCGTGGCGATAACGAGCGCTGGGCACCTTCACTCGAGGCCACGGCGGCTCGGTGCCACGGAGATGGTGCGAGGCCCGCCGTGCCTTGACCATGTGGGAGCGCTTCTGCGGCGTCTGCGTGTTGACGGCGCAGGCGACTCCGCTTCCCAGCGAGCGAGTTTCGAGGCAAGGAGAGGCTCGAGCTCGTGCATGGGGACTTGTGTGGCCCGTGACACCGCCACACCGAGACGACGCTACTTCCTGCCGCCGTCGACGACCTCTCCCGCTACATGCGGTGATGGTCCTCGGTAGCAAAGAGAGGTCGCGACGCCATCGCGCACGCAGTCGCTGCGCGGCGAGCGCGGCCGTAAGCTGCGCGTCTTCGCGCACGGACAACGGCGGCGAATTCACGGCGGTGGTCGCGTCGTCTTCGCACCGATGAGGGCATTCGACGCCACTACTCGCGCCGCATGACCGCAGCAGAACAGCGTCGCCGAGCGCGCAACCGAGCGGTTGTAGGATGGCTCGGGCCTCTCTCGCGAGGGAGATGCCGTGTCTTACGGGAGAAGCGGTGGTGGCGGCCGTCTACATCCTCAACCGCCGCCTACCAAGGCGCCGGCGGCAGACGCCGCACGAGGCTTGGCATGGGCACAAGCCGGCGGTCTCCCACTTGCGGTCTTGGCCCTCGCGTTCGCCAAGGAGCTTGGCCACATCGGCAAGCTCGACGGCAGAGCACTCGGGAGTGTTCATCGGCTACGGAGGCTCGGCCCACCGCATCCTCGACCTGTCACACGCAGGCGTCGCATCTCGCGTGGCGTTGTGTTCGACGGCGGCGGGCGACGGGACAAGGCGGTGGACGACGGTTCGACTTGACTCGTGGACTTCGTTGTCGACTACGCCCACTTCGAGAGCCGTGAGCTAGCGGCTTGTCTTCACCGAGCTCGCCCACCTCGACACCTTGCTCGCCACCGGCTCGGCGAGTGCTCCACCACCTTCTGCCGGCCACGCCCCACTTTTCACCACCGCCACTCCACGCCTCCGCACCGGCCACCACTCTCCCGCACCGCGGCCACACTCACCGGATTGGCCCCAACAGCCGGCCCACGACGAGCGGCGCCGCGGTGGAGTTCGCTACTCCGTCCCCACGACGAGGACCGCCGACGCCACCACGACGACGAGCCTCGCGCTACCGTACCATGGACAACATCCTCGAGCCGCTCGTCCTCGGATCGGCGCAAGACGACTTTGAGGCGAGCGATGCGCTTGGCGTCGACGGCGAGCCCGCCTCGCGGGCCGAGGCGGAGGAGACGCGGCGTGTCGTGTCGCGATGAAGCGAGAGATGGACGCCGCCGAGCGGAATCGACGTGGGAGTTGGCGGATCTTCTGCCGGCCACCGCGCGATCACCCTTGTGGGTGTTCGCCGGCGGGATGGCCGCGCCATCATCGCCAACACAAGGCTCGCTTGGTGGCACGAGGCTTCATGCGGCGGAGAAGTCGACTTCGACGACGCTTTCGCCCGCCGCGCGCGATCGAGTCCGCTCGTCTTCTCCTCGCACTTGCGCCTAGGAGGTTGGCGCGCCCATTACATGGACGCCAAGTCCGCCTTCCTCAACGGCGACTTGAAGGAGGAGGTCTCGTCCGCCGGCGCCGGGATTCGCCATCCCCGCAGGAGGCAGGTTCTCCGCCGCGCAATGCCCTGCGGCTTGCGGCGACCACGAGCCCGAACGCTAAGCCGGACTCCACCTCAAGCAAATGGGGTTCCAGCAGAGCGCACATGAGGTCAGCGGTCTCGGCGGCGGGGCAAGGCGGCAACGCCTGGCGGGGCGTCACGTCGACGACTTGGTGATCACCGCTCTGGAGGCCGAGGTCGAGGCGTTCAAGGCGAGATGAAGACCGCTGCGGATGAGCGACTTGGGGCTCTCTCTTCTACCGGGATCGAGGTCCACCGGGGCGGCTCCGATATCTCCCTTCGCGGACCGCCACGCCAAGCGCATCGCCGAGTGGGCGGGCTCACCGACCGCAACCCAACCCACACTCCTATGGAGAAAGGTCAAGCCGAGCGCGCGACCGACGGCGGAGGAGGCGGGCGCGACGCAAGACGCGCGCGATCGTGGCGACCTTAGCTACCTCGCCCACACGCGTCCGGATTTATCGTTCGCCGTCGGCTACGCCGGTCGGTTCATGCAAATGATCGACGACGAGCATCGGCGGCCGTGAAGAGGATCCTCCGCTACGTTGCGCACCTCCGACTACGGCTTGCACTACCCGAGGTGTCTCGCGCGCGCGCTTCATCCGGCATGCGGCGACGGTGACCACGCGCAGCGACATCGACACCAAGAAGAGCACAAGCGGATTCTCTTCTTCCTCGGCAAGTGCCTCGTTAGGTGGCGATCGGTCAAGCGGCGCGGTGGCCTGTCGGTGTGAGGCCGAGTACATAGCGGCTTCCACCGCTCGACCAGCGCTACGGCTCGCTCGATCGCTGGTGATCTCTCGACGAGACATTGAAGCGGGCGCTCGGGGTGGGCGACAAGTCCGCCTGCTCGCAAAGAACCCGTTTTCCATGAACGAGCAAGCACATTCGGTGAAGTACCACTTCATCCGAGGTCGCTTGGATGAAGGCGACATCAAGGCGAGCTACATCAACACCACGGATCGCCTTGCGGACTGCCGCTCACCAAGCCTCTTGGGAGGTCAAATTCCTCGAGCTCGCTCCAGGATCGGATGGTTCACCTTTCCCACAAGACGACGCACAAGACTTAGGGGGAGAATGATGAATAAGTCTCTGTACTGTGGTCTTTGTACTGTGGTCTTTGTTATCTTTAGGACAGCATCTAGGACAGGTTGTTAGCATCTTAGAGGACAGCATCTAGGACAGGTTGTTAGCATCTTAGAGGACAACATCTAGGACAGGTTGTTAGCATCTTGACTAGCATCTTGGCATATGCTTGGCTGATTAGCAGCCTATAAATATGTATCCCCAACCCCTCAGGTTGGCATGGCATTGTGAAGAGAAATAACAAGCTAGAAAATTGCCCCATCTCCAAGTGTCATCCTCTCGATGAGAGTAAGGATCTTGCTATCACCTCAAGCAAGAATCCATCGACTAACAGAGGGAAGCAATCTCTAGTCTCCGGCCCTATTTGTTTAGGCTTATGCTTTTTGGCTTATAACTGAAAGCTAGCTTTTTGGTTTAATAAGCTTATAAGCCTTTAACTTTAAGCCAAACTATGGTGTTTGGTAATATGACTTTTTATAAGATGTTGGCTTATTGAGTTGTGTGTGAAGGATAAAAAGTTTGAATTGCCCTTTAGGGTTTAAAGGACCTTTTTAAGCATGCGTTTAAACTTATTTTTGCATGGGATTTTTAAATATGATGATATGTGCAAGTGTACATATGAAACAAAACAAAAATTAATATAGAAAGACAAATATTAGCCAACCAAACAAAATAAAACAATAACAAAATATTATTCGATCATATATGGTGCAATTATATTGTCACTGCAAGATGTACATATCATATTAATGTAATCTATTTATCCTCTTGCGGCCATTAAAGAAGTAGCAATACTATCACGAAAGACACTCATATCTCCATCATCGATTGCTGATCCATTGACACTGTGCCTCCAAATAATCCATTTTGTGTATCGTTTGGATCATAATCTTCGTCAAGATCACATCTCTCAAAAAGTTCATCACGTAAAGCACTATCTACAAACAATAACAATGGTCAGTAACATAGAACATGACATTATGACATAATTTAATTGAGAACACATTAGAAGGTAACAATAATACGAGTACGACATAACTGAATAGTTTCAACCCCATTATGGTTTAATTGAGATTTAAGAACACATTAGAAAGTAACAATAATATGAGTATGACATAAATTAAAGTATGAGATCATACACATTAATAAATAGACGTTTCTCTTGTTGGAATGTACTCCACAAACTCACCCCTCTCCAGTGCTGTCCGAGCATGCTGGTAAAACCAGAGTTTGAACCACCACCCAACACTGTTGATCTTGTTGCCCTTCTTCTTCGCCTCTTCTTTGGAAGCATAAACACCAGTCATCATGACACCCTCAATTGCTGTGTACACCATTCCTTCAACAAAGTCTGGGACCTTTGCAGGGTCACCATCTCTTGGTGCAAAAGAATCAGCATAAGCTTGTGCCATCTCCTTCATGTACCCTTAACTGGAGTTTATGTGAGCATTCCTGTCATAGTCAACATAAGGATGTTCACCAAAGTTTCCTCTGATCCTGATGGCCATCGAAACATTGTCCATGCTCACATCAGTTATGTACACGTTCTTCACATACCCTCCACGCCCTGGAGCGGTCTTTATTCTGATCCCATGCAGTGACTTGACGATGCAGAGGCCCGCAGCCCGGACTTCGGATATGCCACCTGACATCTCACTTCCAAAGGCAAGTCCAACACCACCACTTGTCTCTCCTGTGATGTTGCTGATGCTAATAATGGAGCTAGGATGAGCAAAAGAAATGCCATACTCGTCTCACCCACTTTTAATGACAATAACATCATCTCCATTTCTGACATAACAATGATCAATGCAGACATTTATGGATGAATCTGGGTGGATTTAGAGTAGCATTAGTACCACAGGAGTGAGTTCTTGAAGGTTAAACTAGATATAACAACATTGGTAGAGTACATCAACTCAACAAGATGTGGCATAGTATAATTCAGTGTGTGGTTGTGGAACCAATCCCACCAAATGTTTCCTTGACCATCAATGGTACCATTAGCACTTGTCAAGAGTACCAATTTTACATACCGACAAACTAGCTAGAATAATATTCAAAGAAGATGGATGATGCAAATATAGCACTTACTAACCAGTAATTATTGCATCTGTCAGATTCGATCCAAAAATTAGACTCTGGTGTCTTTTTCCAGGGAGCTCTCTACCTCGCCCATAGGATGGGAGAGGATCAATAACTGGCCAATCAGATGAATCCTGCAAAATTCATTTGGGAGGCGGCGACGGTTGGGTAGGGGAGGCGATGGTAGAGGAGAGCGGAGGCGGCGGTGTTGGGGGCAGCCGGGGAGGAGATGCGGCGTCGGGTGTGGGAGCCGAGCGGGGGTGGAAAAAAATGGAAGGGTTTGCTTTATGGCTTTTAGGCTTAAAATGTCTTAAGCTTTTTATAAGCTGGATGAAAAAGCCACCATTTTGTTTAGGCTTATGCTTTTTTGCCTTTAAGCCAGACAAAAAGCGTAAACAAACAGGGCCTCCATCTTCCACCGCTGCAGCCCCTGGGGATCAATCTCTACTCCCGTGGGTAGCATCCAATTTCGTTTTATCTTTAGCATACGTAGTTTCTTAATGTCAAGTAGTAGCAACAAGCAGTTTTCATCTTCTTTGCCTCATCTCAGCAGCGGTAGCAATCATCTCCGCTATATTAATCTAGCTGTCGCCACCACCACAAATCTCCTCTCCCCGTCGTGTCGCGTCCTCTCACTCCCATGCGAAATCCTTAGATCCGCCTCTTCTCCCCCACATCACCCCACCCCAACCCCCCAGATCCAGATCCACCACCCCTCCTTGCCGAAGAAGCCATGGGGCGGGAGGGCGGCAGGGGTGCTGGCGGCATGTCGGAGTCGGTGTTTCGGAATGTGCTCCTCTCCTACTGCTACATGGCCATCTGGATCTTACTCTCCTTCGCTGTCATCGTCTACAAGTACATCCTCGACCCTAAGATGTACAACTGGCCCTTCCCCATCTCGCTCACCATGGTGCACATGGCCTTCTGCTCCTCCCTCGCCGTTGGCCTCGTCCGCATCCTCCACGTCGTCGAGTCGCCGTCCTTGCCTGCCATGACGCTGTAGCTCTACACCTCCTCCGTGCTCCCCAGCAGCGTGCTCTATGCCATGTCGCGCTGGTTCTCCAACTCCGTCTACATCTACCTCTTCGTGTCGTTCATCTAGATGCTCAAGGCGCTCATGCCTGTCGCCGTCTACTCCATCAGGGTGCTCTTCAAGGAGATCTCCTTCGGCGTCGCCATCGACGCCTACGGCGAGGTGCGCTTCGACGTCCATAGCGTCGCGCTCCAGCTAGCCGTCGTCGCCTTCGAGGCCACAAGGCTCGTGCTCATCCAGATCCTGCTCACCTCCAAGGGCATCTCGCTCAACCCCATCACCTCGTTGTACTACGACGCGACCACATCTGCCTTCCTCGCTTGCCACCACCTTCACCTTCCTTGCTCGCCTCTGCCTCCACCTCCGCTGTGTGCTTCCTCTGCTTTGCGACCCAGCGACGGGGCTGGGCGCCGGCGCGTTCGCGGTGGAGTGATGGGGAGGGCGGCTGGCCGTTTGCCGGTCGGATCTATTGTCCTCAAGCCATCTTCTTCCCATGCTCGAGTCGCCGCCGCCGTCCTGACCTCTTCCTCGCTCGCCTCCGAGCGATCCATCTCCTCGCGTCGGCCGGATCCGGAGCAGAGAAGACCCGAGGTCGTCGGCCTCACCTCTTCAAGGCCGTCGAGCAGTCTCGACGTCTCCTCCGTCGCAAGCAAGGGCACCACCGTGTCCTCTTCACCACCGGTCATCTTCTCGCGTCGCCGGCCTCATCCTCGCCGGATCCGACGTAGTTCATCGCTGCCATCCTCGGATCTCGTCGGATCTGTGCCTCGTTGTTGTCGCCGACTGTTGGCTCGGCCTCATCCTCACCAGATCTGGCGTAGCTCATCGCCATTGGTTTGTCTTCTCCAAAAATGGCGCCGCCAAGCTCGGTCTTCTTCACTAGATCCGGTGGAGGAGCACTCCCGTGACCTCCCTACTCACATGGCAGCTGAGTGCTTGTCCGGTGCCGTTGGCATCGCACAGATCTGTCGTCGCCGGCCATCATCCTCAACTCCAGCCCAACCTCTTCATTCTTTGGGCACGGGGTTGGGAAGCGGCGCTTCTTCGTCTCGGATTACGGCGGCTCGCTTTTTGCTTCAACGACGTCAGTGTCCAGTGTCTGCTGCTCCTGCTCCACCGAGCTCGGCCTGCTCCATCTGCTGCACCAAGCTCTTCTCATTGCCTTGAGAAGACCGCGCTCGACGTTGACCTCGCCCGCCTCGCATCGGCTTGGTTTCCGTCGCTATCGGCAAGGATCCGGACGGGACCATCTCTGGTGCTCCCAACTCCATGGTCAACGATGTTGCCAATCAACCTTCTTCGAGCTAGCGTTCTGTTCTCTGGACAACAATCTAGCTGGTCTTTGGCTTGTTTCCTTGGCTTCTCTGGCTTCTGGGCTTGTTGCTTGAGTTGTGGCTCATGTGCTTTGGGGCTTGGGGCTTTCATCAGCCGTCAATTGGGCTGCTGTTTTCAGCCCGCCTCTTCGTCTTTGTTTTCGTTGGGTGCCAGATTCGATACCGTCACCTCACTTCTTGGGTGGGCGGATCTGGTCCGTCGTCTTTGCCTTCGTTGGACGCTAGATTCGACACCGTCACCTCACTTCTTGGGTGGGTGGATCTGGTCCGCGTCTTCGCCTCTATCTCTCTCTTTATCGGCTTGATTTGACATATCTTTCTATTCCTATCGGCTTCAAGAGTTGCATGCTTCGACGACATCTTTAAGCTCGGACTTTGGATTTATCTTTTATTTTAGTGTTGTCCTCTTCAAACTCAATGCTATTGCATACACATTTTGAGTGGGGGTGTTAAGGGTAGTAGTGTAATGTGTGGTAGAAGTGTAATAGTCATGTAAGTGTTAGATGTTGTTATGGAATTGTAATCTAGTCTAGGGTTTCTCTCTTGTACAATATATATTGCCCATTGGGCTCTTGAAATACAACTAACTATTCAGCCCCCAGTGTAATAGCCATGTAAGTGTTAGGGATAGTTATGGAATTCAGTCTAGTCTAGGGTTTCTCTTTTGTACTATATATTGCCCGTCGGGCTCTTGCAATACAACTAACTATTGAACCCCCATTCCTCTCCTCTCCCAAAATCTAACACATGTGAAATTGAAAATTTACACCATTGATCAATTACTTCTAGATTGCTGATGAATCTGAATTAGTTATGTACCTGTCATGTAATCTTGATGTTATGCTGGATGGACATTCAGGGATGGGACATCACTTATTCTCTCCGACGAAATTGGGCAAATATTCATTATTGGTACAGGGCAGGGAGAGTCCCAGAAGGATGCGAAATATGATCAGGTACAAATATTTTTTTTTGGAACTATCAAGTTATTGGAGGAATACCTAGTGCAAACCAATGTTTGGGTACAATCATGCAAACTGCCACTGTCCCAGTGATGATTTGAAGTACTGTTGGATCAGGCACAGTTAGATTGGATATTCCAATTCAGTTTTATCATTTATTATTTCCTAATCTGTTAGGGCTTTGGGGTTATTCACAGAATTATCCATCCATGTGGCTCTTTAGCCCCCCCCCCCACCACACACACACACAAAAATCTAGTCTATTGATAGCTCATCCAGCAGCTCGTTGATGAGAGATTGCATGACTGTACCCACATATGTTTGCACTAGATAACCCCCCGGGAAATACCCCACCTTTTATGCATTAAGTGATGTTCACTACCCATTTTTTTTTCCAATAGTTCTTCCTTGGAGACTATCGGCCCCTTATCCAAGATACAAATGGAAATGTTATTGATCAGGTTCGTTCAAAGTTATGAGTAATCTGTTCTTTGCTTTTGCACTAGTTGATTGAGTCTTTTTTAATGTATAATGGTTTGTTCAGTTTGTGTGACTAACCGCTACCATTCAGAGTTATCATGTAATCTGTTTATAAATTGCCAAATTATATTTATTATGTTCTGAAGATCTGATAGATGAACGGACTTGTCATCAATATCGTGTATTGCTTTCAACAAAATTCCTAGACTTTCTTCATAGTATTCATTTTTTTTGCCATGTTCATAGTATACATTTTACCGGTTAGTGAAAGTAAATATTATGTCAGATGATTTGCAATCCTTGCTATTTATTAGTCTGTTTGTGAATGCCAGCTAGCTTGTAAAGAATACATCCTACCACCATTACAATCTACTTCTGAAGTGTTGCTATCTCAGTAGTTAAGCAAGATAGAATGAAGCTGTCAAATACTGTTTCCTTGGGAAGTTGAAAAACACATGTAGAAGTTGACTACCACACTGCTGATTGGAGGAAAGTTTGGCTTTGATGGCAATCTTGGAATTTTACTACTATGAAGTTCTGTTGTTGTCTACTAGGACACATTTACAAATTGAAAGTATACTATCTTGTACCATTATCATTTCATACGTAAACAATGTGTTTTTCAAGTATCTGTAATGTATCAATATAATTCATTATACCAAGCACTTGTGTGGTGCAACCGTGCAACTATTTCAGTAGGGGTCATACAAAGGGTTCAATTTACCGTTGGTATCGGGCCAGTTTTAAGATTGTTAGTGCTCTTTTGAGATGAAACATGATAAAATACAAAGAAGACATAGTTGTCCAGACTCCAGAGGCAACTGGACACCGTGTTGGGTCGGTATTTCCCAAAAAAGGGAAATTGTACTCTGGTCATACTTACCTGTGTGGAACTGCTTTTTCTCTGTTCACAAAGTGCATCATGAGCTAGGCAGGGTTTATTTATGCTGCTTTTGCTTCATGTATCCAGGAAACACAGCTTGCACCTTATAGGAGAAATATTCAAGACCTTTTGTGCGACTCTGGTACGTAACTTTTCATATTCTAGTCTAGTAGTTTTACTACTCACCTGCAAGCTTATAATTGTTATTTGCTAATTGAAGGTATGATACCATATCCAGAGCCCTTTCAGAGCATGTACCAGAAACGCCGGTTAGGTACCCTGGGTATTGATTGGCGACCTCCCACTGTGAATTTTGTCATTGGCCCCACTTACAATGCAACCACTGGTGAATACCAAATCATCCCAGTTATTGATCCGGATAGGTGGGAACCCCTTCCAGAGATTACAGACTTCATTGAGCTTGAACCAGAAAATGACGTTATATCTGATGATACTGATTCTGAGTACAACGGCATGGATGAGTCTTCTAGTGAAGGAGAAAGGGAGATTTTGAGTGCTGATTCCTCTGGTGCTTCGTACTCAAGTGCAGAGATTGATGGCGAAAACTTTAATAGTACTGCTCATCTCCGCAGATCAAGAAGAAAGAAGAAAACATCTGAGGTAAGGGGCAACTGTCAAGATCATCCTCTTCCTTTATGTTGCCTTCTAACCTTTTGACTTATTTTTCCTTTTATTACATCTTCTACAGGCTGGTCTTGTTACTTCATCTGGTCGGCGAGTTAAGAAAAGAAATTTGGATGAGCACGATGTGGCTACTGTGTCAAGGCCACATAGAGGTAGGAAGTCTAGGAATGGTCATTCAAGCAAAAGGAAAAGATCCCCTAAACCTAGGGGATTGCGACCTCAAAGACGTGCTGCTCGCAATGCACTCAGTTTTCTCTCGAAGATAGGAGCTTCGACAGAAGAGGATGAAGATGACTCAGGGAGCAGTTTATCAGACAGTGAATTCAACATGGAAAGCACTGAAGCTGAACAGTCAGCTCGGAATGGCCAGCTAAGACCTGGTAGAGAGAGTAACCAGTATGACTCTGAAGATGTTATGCAACCTTCTCAGTTCACTGAAACTCAGGGAAATTCTGGAAATAGTAGAAAATTGGTCCTGAGGATACCACGCCGTGATTTAAAAATTCAGTTTCCTTCAGAAAGTGGAAAAGCAGAATGTTCCACTCAGGATAAAGTGGTGGTGCCACTTGCTCCAGCCAATCACGAAGCAGTTGGGCTGGAACTAACTTTTGAACCTGGGCATTCCTCTACCTGCAAGGCTGAACTAACAACAGATGGAGTGCAAACCGAGACCTCTGATCTACATGGTGTTTTTGCTGTTCACAGTAACAACACAATCAAGTGGGGTGAGGTTAAGGTGCGATCTTCAAAGCGTTGCAAGTTCGGTGACTCTTCAGCTGGAGACATACGGCCCACTTCAAATAATGCTGTTTCACAGGATGTTGAATCAGGTAGTCAGAAGTTGCCTCATGAATATGGTGATGGCATCCAGCGAATGGCTAAGCAGAATGTACAAGAAAATCAGCCTGCAATAAATCTGGATAACATCCAGGAAAACGACAATACTGATGATTATAATGGAGATAATTTGCTGGATAAAGAAAGGGTAACTAACAACAATAATACTCATGCAGACGAAGAAAATAACAGTGAATGCGACCAACAAATCCACAGTACTTCTCAGCCTATATCCTTTAAACTGAAGTTCAGGTCAAGAGGCTTTGCAGATGGAGCAAGTTCATCAGACAAATCAAGAATTACTGCAGTAGGGAATAACATGAACTCTGAGCATGATAAAGTTTCCATGCTGCATGATGAGGATTCTGCCATCAATCAACATAGGAGCAGTGACTTCCTTAATGTGTCTAGAAGTTTTCAGGAGTGCACAGATAAAAGCACTGGTTTGCATGATTCAAAAAAGTTGCACTTGGATTCTTCAAAGACATATAGTGCAGTGTACAAAAGGTCAAAGCCAAATAGACACAGGAAAAATTTGGATTCAGATGCACATGGAAATGAGGATAACACTTCCGTTTCCAATGATGATGGTGGGTATCAACCTCCAGACTACAGTCCTGTTACACCTGGTAGTGGTAGTTTGCGAAGAAGCGCAAGGGGGCCATATGCGTACACTGATGATGGTAGAACAAGGGATGATATCCCTCAAGTAAAAAATTGTTATAGTTCCCATGAAGCATCAACTAGTGGGAGACGAATTGTTACCGATGCGCGTGAAGTAATGTGGGGATCACCATTGAAGACTGTTGGTTTAAGATCTGCTAGGAACAAAAGAGAGAATTGCAACTTTCCTGATACACATCTATTGCAGAAAAGGCACCATGGATCCTTGAAGTATTCATGGCTGATGTTGCTAGAGCATGAAGATAGCTATCGTTATATTCCTCAACTTGGCGATGAGGTTATGTACTTGCGGCAGGTAATGCTATTTTTTGTATCTGTTAGATTTTGTATAGGAAGTATGGGGATAACCATGGTACAAACAACTTTTAGCTGTTAAAAATACATCATTTCCTTTTCTTTTCCCACGTTTATGGTGGAAGAAGCGTATGTAAAGTGAATGAAATACAAACAAATTTACCATAGTCACTCCTAAAAAAGTATTTATGAAGTATTTCTTATTCTTCTTTGTGTGCTTGCTATTTTTGCAGGGCCACGAAGAATATCTTGGACCGCGATCATCGGATAATTGCCCATGGAATCTGATCAAAGGCCTTAGAGCTGTAGAACATTGCAAAATTCGGGGTCTTGATTACACTACTTTCAGTGGCTCTGGTGAAAGCTGCTGTAAATTAACTATTGAATTCATTGATGGCACTTCAAGCGGATTTGGTGAAAAGTTTATAATCACATTGCCTGAGTTAGTTAACTTCCCAGATTTTCTTGTGGAAAAAACACGGTTTGAAGCTTCTATTGAGCAGAACTGGACCACCAGAGATAAGTGCAAAGTTTGGTGGAGGAATGAGGGAGAGGAAGGAGGAAGTTGGTGGGAGGGACGGGTATTGGCGGTAAAACCTAAATCGCCTGAGTTTCCTGAGAGCCCATGGGAGAAATATGTCATACAGTATAAGAATGATGGTTCTGATCACCCGCATAGCCCCTGGGAACTCCATGATGCTGGTAACCCATGGGTTCCGTGGAAACATCAACATATTGATCACAGGATCAGGGATAAATTGTTATCAGCAATGGGAAATTTACAGGATATGTCTCACAGAAATCAGGTGAAGTTAATTTATTTTCAATTTTTACACTCTTTTGATACCCTTTCACTGTTGTTTTGACCTTTTGCGATCTTTCTTTTTGGATCTTCAGGATCGCTATGGTGTTTTGAAGTTGGATAACGTTGCAGAAAAATCAGATTTCATAAATAGGTAATTCTTGTATTAATTCTTGCATTCTCTGCTGATATTTGTGAATGTGTGTTTTTTATTTATCAACAAATGTGAGAATGATTACTACTGTGAAGTAATCCTTGCTTGTAAGGACTCGACTGTATCATTGAGTATAGAATTTATAGATAATAAATTGCACTACATATTATACCAAAACACCCTGTTTCAGATGGCATTACCTTTAAGCCCATATTTGTTTAGTTTTAACTGACAAAAATATTTATGAAACACTGAATGTAAAAAAACTAATGATTTTATGTCTTAGCTATTTTCTGGAAAATGTGAACAATCACTTGTTAAAACTTAAAAAGCCACCTTTTTAGGTTGGCAAGTCTGATTATAAGCATCGGACATGAATTCAGTGATTGATATCTGACTGTCATCAAAATCAAATTGATGCTGGTTTGACATAAGAAGGTGCTTGCTGTACCTTGTTAGTCGCTGGATTCTTACTATTGGTGATAGCAAGATCCTTACTCTCATGGAGAGGATAACACTTGGAGATGGAGCAATTTTCTAGCTTGTTATTTCTCTTCACAATGCCATGCCAACCTGAGGGGTTGGGGATACATATTTATAGGCTGCTAATCAGCCAAGTATATGCCAAGATACTAGTCTAAGATGCTAACAACTTTGCCCTAGATCTTTGTCCTTTAAGATGCTAACAATCTGTCTAGATCTTTGTCCTCTAAGATGCTAACAACTCGTCCTAGATGCCGGTCAAGATGTTGTCCTAGAGATGCTAACAACCGATCAAGGATGCCACCAAGGATCTTTGTCCTTTACAAAAGTAAAAGCCGACACAAAAAGCCGACACGAGACTTATCCATCATTCTCCCCTAAGTCTTGTGTGTCTCCTTGTGAGAATCTGAGCCATCCCGATCTGGCGCAAGCTCTGGAACTTGATCCGCCAAGAGACTTGGTCGGGAAGTCGTGGCCGGTCTTGGGTGTTGATGTAGTTGGCGGACACTCCTTCATCCAGCGGCCGATGAAGTGATACCTCACCGGATGTGTTTGCTGCGCTCATGGAAGACGTGGTTCTTCGCGAGGCCAAGGCGGACTTCTTGCCCACCCCGAGCTCCATCGCCTCGCGTCTCTGTCAAGAGATCGCCAGCGGCCGTGCAGCCACGAGCTGAGTAGAAGCGGTAGTGGCGCAATGTACTCGCCGCAGACTAGACAAAGCCACGCGCACTGCTTGACCGATCGCCGGTGATCGGACACTTGCCGAGAAGAACGGCGTCCGTGGTGCTCTTGCTCGTGTCGATGTCGCCGCGCGTGGTCGCTGCATGCGATGAAGTGCGCGCGGGGGCACCTTGGTAGTGCAAGCCATAGTCGGAGTGCGCGACGTAGCGGAGGATCCTTTACGGCTGCGCCGGTGTTCGTCGTCGGTCGCCGTAAGAACCGGCCGCGTAACCGACGGCGAACGCCAACCGGACGCGTGTGGGCGAGGTAGCGGCGCGCCACGATCGTCGATGCTGCGTCGCGTCCGCCTCTCCGCCGTCTTTGTCGCGGCTCAACTCGACCTTTCCTCCATGGTGTGCGGGCGGGTTGCGATCGGTGAGCCCGCCCGCCTCGACAATGCGCTTGGCGTGGCGGTGCGCGAAGGAGATCTGGTCGTCCCGTGGACCTCGATCCCCAGGTAGAAGGAGAGCAGCCCCAAGTCGCTCATCTGGAATGCGGTCTTCATCTCCACCTTGAACGCCTCGACCTCGGTCTCCTTGGAGCCGGTGATCACCAAGTCGTCGGCGTACGCGCCCGCGGCGGCGTTGCGCGCCTGCCCCGCCGTGACCGCGACCTCGTGTGCGCTCTGCTGGAACCCTATTTGCATAAGGGTGGAGTCCAGCTTAGCGTTCCACGCTCGTGGTGCCTGCCGCAAGCCGTAGAGGGCTTTGCGCGGGCGGAGAACCTTGCCCTCCTTGCCGGGGATGTCGAATCCCGGCAGCTGACGGACGTAGACCTCCTCCTTCAAGTCACCGTTGAGGAAGGCGGACTTGACGTCCATGTGATGGACGCGCCAACCCTCCCGGGCCGCAAGTGCGAGGAGAAGACGAGCGGACTCCATGCGCGCAACAGCGCGGCGTCGTCGAAGTCGACCCTCCTGCCGCATGAAGCCTCGTGCCACCAAGCGAGCCTTGTGCTTGCGATGGCGGCCGTCCCGCTCGGCGAACACCCACTTAAGGGTGATCGCGCGGTGGCCGGCGGAAGATCCACGGCTCCACGTCGGTTCGCTCGGCGGCGTCCATCTCTCGCTTCATTGCGACACGCCACGCCGCGTCTCCTCCGCCTCGGCGAAGGCGGGCTCGCCGTCGTCGCCGCCAAGCGCGCTCGCCTGAAGTCGTCTTGCCCGATCCGAGGACGGCGGCTCGCGAGATGTTGTCCATGGTACGGTAGCGCGAGGCTCGTCGTCGTGGTAGGCGTCGACGCGGTCCTCATCGTGGGGCGGCGAGTAGCGAACTCCACCGTGCGCTGCTCGTCATGGACCGAAGCTGTTGGGGCCGATTCGGTGGTGAGGCCGCGGTGCGGAGAGTGGGGCGTGGCGGTGCCGGCGGTGGTGGAGGACTCGCCGGGCCGGTGGCGGCGAGTGTCGAGGTGGGCGAGCTCGGTGGCGAAGCCGCTAGCTCACGGCTCTCTCGAAGTGGGCGTGGTCGACAACGAAGTCCCCGAGTCGGTCGAACCGTCGCCCACCGCTTGTCCCACGCCCGCCTCGTGCCGTCGAACACAACGTCACGCGAGATGCGGACGCGCTGTGTGACAGGGTCGAGGATGCGGTAGGCCTTCGAGCCCTCCGCGTAGCCGATGAACACTCCCGGAGTGCTCCTGTCGTCGAGCTTGCCGATGTGGCCAAGCTCCTTGGCGAACGCGAGGGAGCCGAAGACCCGCAAGTGGGAGACCGCCGGCTTGCGCCCATGCCAAGCCTCGTACGGCGTCCTGCCGTCGAGCGCCTTGGTAGACGAGCGGTTGAGGATGTAGACGGCCGTCACCACCGCTCTCCCGAAGATACGGACATCTCCTCTCGCGAGAGGCCCGAGCCATCCCGCAACCGTCTGGTTGCGCCGCTCGACGACGCTGCTTCTGCTGCGGTCAGACGGCGGGAGCGGTGGGCGCCAATGCCTCATCGCAGCGATGACGATGTAAATTCGTGCCGCCGTGAATTCGCGCCGTTGTGCGTGCGCGCAAAGACGCGCGGCTCTGACGCCGCTCTCGCCCGCGGCGACTGCGTCGCTGATGGCGTCCGCAGCCTCTCCCTTGCTGCCGAGGACCATCACCCACATGTAGCGGGAGAGGTCGTCGACGAGCAGCAGGAAGTAGCGTCGTCCTCCCGGTGTGGCTGGTGTCACCGGGCCACACAAGTCCCCGTGCACGAGCTCGAGCCTCTCCTTGGCTCGGAAACTCGCCTCGCGGGGAAGGGAGTCGCCTGCGCCGTCAACACGCAGACGTTGCGGCCGCTCCACATGGTCAAGGCACGGCGGCCTCGCACCATCTCCGTGGCACCGAGCCGCCAGGCCTCGGTGAAAGGTGCCCAGCGCTCGTGCCATTGCCACGCCTCGTCGTCCCGACGAGCAGCGAGACAGAGGGGTTGTGCCACCTGCATGTGAAGGATGTAGAGGCGATTTGCGCCTCTGGTTACCTTGGCAAGAAGGCGGCGACGAAGATCCCAAATCCGCAGCACCCCGTGCTCGATCTCGACACGCGAGCCGTTCTCATCCACCGTCCCAAGGCGATGATGGAGTTCGCGGTCGTGGATGTAGTAGGCGCCGTGGCGGCTGTGCTCACGAACACGACGGTGAAGATGACGGAGCCGACGCCTTGATTTCCACACCGGGCGTCCCAAACTTGACGGAGCTCGGGCGCTAGAGTCAAGCTCGGCGAAGAACTCCGTCGGCCGGTCATGTGATGGGTGGCGCGGTGTCGAGGCACCACCCGCCGGGCTTTGTCGTTCGCGAGCCGTGGCCGAGGAAGGCGTGTGCTTTTGGCTCGTCAAGGTGGAGGAGCGTGTGGCGGTGCTTGCCGGAGGTAGTTCGATGCTCGCGTGAGCAATGAACAGAGCCGCCGCTCCTCCTCTCTCGCTTTGTCGGCGTGGGCTCGCCGCGTCGTGGTATCGACGACACTCGCCCAATGACCAAGCTTGCGCGCAGTTGTAGCAAGAGTCGTCTCGTCGCGCTCTTGCTTGCCGCGCGCGCGCGCTGGCGCCCACGGTCATCACCCTCGACGTCCTCGCGTCCATGCTCGGCGTCTTTGCGCGCTTGCCGCGCTTGCCACGCATGTGGCGCGCTGTCGTGGAAGAAGGCTCCTTTCTTCTCGTCACCTGGCCGGCACCACCGCTCCCGAGTGAGGAGGAGCTTCCGCCAATGGTGACGGTCCCGAGACGCGTGGCTCATCATCGTCGGCGACCTTGAGGCGACCTATCGCCTCCTCGATCGACATCGTGGAGAGGTCCAGCAGAGACTGGATCGAGCGAGCCATCTGCGTGTACTTCTCGGGGGCGCAGCGAAAGAGCTTCTCCACGCTCTCTCCTCGCCGTAGGTGTCATCGCCGGCCGCACTTACCGCCACGAGTGTTGAGACGGAGAGCAAAGTCATCGGCGTCCTCACCGCTTGAAGGCGTGTTCTCCCTCCGTCGCGAAGTGCTGCGGTGTGGACTTGCGCGCGCGATCGCCGCCGCGCGTGCGCGGCGATGGCGTCCCAAGCCTCCTGGCGATCGCTTGTTGGTAGCGAATCGCATCTCGGGCGGGGCTGCGGCGATGAGAGCATCCAGCGCCGTCGATCCTGGTTGTAGTCGGCGCCACCGCATCGATCGCATCCCACATATGCCGCTGGAGCTTTACCTCATCACCGTAGCCCACTCGGCGTAGTTGGTCTTGGTGAGGTAGGCCACCCGCCGCCGGGGCGGCGTCCCCGACAACGACACGAACCCGTGGTAACCACGATGCCGGTCCGGAGAGAGCCACGCCGCTCGTGAAGGCCGCGCTCTCTATCGCCCGTCTGCGCCGTTGTCGTCGCGCGCTCTTCCAGAGCGCCACCGCCGAGCGCCTCCTCAGAGCGCCACCGCCGTCGTGCCTCTCCGGAGAGCGCCACCGCCGCGCGCCTCCTCCAGAGCGCCACCAGCCGCGACCGCGCTGTCTCGGCTCGCCGCCAAGCTCGTGGGCGTCGCGCGCGCCATCGCGCTGCTGCTCTCGCTGTGGCTCCTCGCCAGCGGTCGAGGTTCGCGCGACGCTTATCGTCGTGAAATGGAGCTCTGACGCCGCGCGCGAGAGCTCGACCTCGCCGCCGCCGCGCGCAGCCTTCTCTCGCCGCCGCTTCTTCCGCCTCGCTCGGCTGCTGCCGCTCGCCCACCGCCGCGCCTCGACGCCCTTTCGCGCTGCGGCCGTCTCGCCGCCGCTTCGCTTCGCGCTGCTTTGCGCGAAGCTTCGGCCGTCGGCGACGCCGCGTGCTCGAGGCGGCCGAAGCGCCGAGATCGCTCTGCGGACATGGCGCGCCATCGGGGTCATGCGTGGAGAGGGCTGCCGACGACTTCTTGCCGTCTCGGAGAGGAGTGGCGAGGACAATGAGCATTCTTGCTCTGCACGGTGAGTGTCATGAGGCCGGAGAAGGAGATGAGCAGGAGATGCTCAGGCTACAGGATAGTATAGCTCTGATACCATTTTTTAGTCGCTGGACTCTTACTATTGGTGATAGCAAGATCCTTACTCTCATGGAGAGGATGACACTTGGAGATGGGGCAATTTTCTAGCTTGTTATTTCTCTTCACAATGCCATGCCAACCTGAGGGGTTGGGGATACATATTTATAGGCTGCTAATCAGCCAAGCATATGCCAAGATGCTAGTCTAAGATGCTAACAACCTGTCCTAGATGCTGTCCTTTAAGATGCTAACAACCTGTCCTAGATGCTGTCCTCTAAGATGCTAACAACCTGTCCTAGATACCGGTCAAGATGCTATCCTAGAGATGCTAACAACCAGTCAAGGATGCCAGTCAAGGATGCTGTCCTTTACAAAAGTAAAAAGCCGACACAAAAAGCCGACACAGAGACTTATCCATCATACCTCTACATGGGAAACCATTTTCCCATTTGAATTATGAGGCAATATTTGTACAGATTCAATGTTTTTTTATATATAAAAAATAAGGTTGGTATCCAACCAATGTCTACATACTCTGTTTTCTTGAGATGGTGTTTTTAAATATAATTATTTTGTTATTTTTTTCATATATGTTCATAGGAGTGAGTGATTATCTAGATTATTAGGAGACCATGTGTATGTTTATGTTACATCTAACCTTATTAGTACCTGTCCTGGAAGTTTTGGTTGCATTGTACTCCCTCTGTTTCGCAATACCCATTTTGTTGGGATGTGTTGGTTAACAATGTATGTCCATTGGGGAAATTAAGAGGGTAGTTATTGCAATATGTCCACTTTCTATCTCTATTTTAATGTTGTAAAAGGGATTGAGTAGTTGTAGTACATCATTTAACAGGGGTATGTATGGTCCAATGTCATTAACTATATCTTAAGATTTGGTGCCTCCTTATCTATTGCGAAACGGAGTATATCAGGTGCTTTACATTTTATGATCTATTTGGTAGTAACATTCACCTTAAAGGATTTTTCTCTGCACAACTGTTGCTCTAGGTTTCCTGTCCAGTTTTCCGTTGAGGTTATAAAGAGAAGACTCGAGAACGATTACTACAGAACTTTGGAGGCTGTTCAACATGATGCCACTGTGATGCTTGCAAATGCCCAGTCATATTTTTCAAAGAGCGCTGAAATGACCAAAAAGATTGGGAAGCTATCCGAGTGGATCGAACGTACCTTTTCATCACTGTAGGGGACGGTGCTCTGCGCCCAGTTGGCATGCTTCTTTTTGTGTTAGCAGAATTTGCCTCAGCCACTGACATGATTCTACGGGTTCTCAGGTTGGAGAGAATTTCTGGTGTAGCCCAGCAGCTTAAAACTATTTGATCCCTTGTTTGCTGATACAAATAGATCTTGACTATTTGATTCTTACCCTCTGACCATTTGATTCTTTGTCGTCGTCAAGACATCGATTTATCCTATTGGACAAAAAAAAAGAATTCTTGAGGGCCTTGTTAGAGAAGATGTAGTGTGTAAAGCTGGTAGAGGAAATGCCCTACCAGATTGTTGGTTGTGTATAGACCACAGTACAACATCATCAATAAAAAGAAGGGGAAAAAATGTGTATCACCGTCAGTGTGCAATGTGCAGTCCAATTTGAGACGAGACATTGAATTGGAATCTGATCAGAAGTTAGTTAGTGGTAATTGTTTCTGCGTGCTTGTGGGGTTTCTTTTTTTCGAGTTTTGCAGCTGCTTAGAGCGATTATTAGTGTTCTTTATTGAAGGGGAGCTTAAAAATAGCGCAAGTGCTTAAGCAATTATACACTTGCCAAACGGCCAAACTATTCAGGGCTAGAGCTGCACTCAATTCTACACAGACAATCAATCTCTGAGCAAAATAAAAGACTCCGTACTAGCTTTGGCCGGGAATGTCTTCTTTGTCGTGTTCGGTTCAGGATTAGGGGTAGAGGTAGGTTAGGGATACTGTTTGCTACTTCTTAGTGTACTGTATATAGATATGCCAATTTCCCCCTTCCCCTGTGGGGAAATCCGGGAACTTTGTTATTATTTAGTCAATTTTTAAAAAATATTTTAAAGATAACTTCTCTCTAACTTTATTTTCAATTCTAATTATTTTGGTCACGCCATAACGCGTGGCGTGGCAAAACCACGTTGTCACGTCACGGATCTTAACGTGACAAACGAGTGTTGTCACGTCACTCTTCTTGGCTTGATAAAGCTTAGTCTTAAAATGGACACGTGTTGGCTCGGAGAGCTATCGTGGCAGGTTTAGCCATGTCGTGGTCGGTAGCATGACAGCACAGTTTGGTCACGCTATGGGTCAAAGGGGTCAGAATTGAAAATAAAGTTAAGGAGAGAGATTATCTTTAAAATATTTTTTAAAATAGATTAAACAATAAAAAGCTCCAAATCCAATGGGGGAGCGTGGCCGGGGCTGATCTCCCCTCGAAATCCAAGGGGGAGCGTGGCCGGGGCTGATCTCCCCTCGAAATCCAATGGGAAGCATGGTGGGGGCTGATCTCCCCCCGCGGGGTGTGGGGACCAGTTGAGAATTAAAAATACATTATTTTGTATATAAACTATAGTGCTTTAATACTTGAGATATATTCTTTTCTTATATATCTAGAATAAAACTTGAATATATATACTAGAATATAAATTTTGAAGCTATATTTTGAAAAAAATATACATAAATACTTTTAAATTAATAAATAAAGTCACATCCCGTTGCCACCCCTAACTACTAGTAGTATGTTATAGATCTCTTTAACTTGGTCAAATTATTTTGACACTCCTAGCTCAATACTCCCTACTATTAACCTAGTACTCCCTCCGGTAAAAAAAACAAGTTGTTTTGGGCATCGATACGGTCCTCAAAATGCAACTTTGACCATTAATTACTATTGTGAAATATTTGTAAACCCCAATAAAATTATAATATTTTGAAAGTACATTCTGAGAAGAACCTACACATGATTTTCATATATCTAATCTGAATATTTAAAAAGATGTCAATAGCCAATTTTTTTAAAGTTTGACTGCATGTATTCCAAAACGACTTGTTTTGTGAATCGGAGGGAGTAGTAGGGAAGCCATTGTTTATTGGTTTATATATCTACCTAACCTAAGCTATTGCTTAAGCCAAAGTGGTTAAAATCGCGACTCTAGTCATAGAATCATACGATTCTACGATCCTACAACACCAATACGATACAAATCGTACTTTGAGTTGTACCTAGTAGAATCATGGTAGAATTGCGCTCTTAGTCATAGAATCACGCTCTTAGTCATAGAATCGCAGTAGAATCGTGTAGAATCACACATCATCACAAATTATAACAAATTTAGGTGTTTGGTTGTGTCCTATCTGTATGATAAGTACTAAGTAATTAGTATGTTAGACATTAACATTTAGAGGTTTGGAATAATAAAAATTATTTTGATTATTTACTTATTTTACTTTTTATGTAAAATGATCAAATAATGGTAGGGTTATTAAAACCAATATTCTAGTCGTAGCTCTGAATGATATAAATTCTAAACCGCGATTTAAGAATTTATCGATCAAATTAGATGCCAAATGACCAAATAAACACTCATATCACTCTTGGAATACACGCCACATTGAAACCACATTGAAAAAAAATATACTTTTTGATAGAATTAGGTAGAGTATTAGATTATATGATTCGATCATAAAATACGATTCTACCAGAGTGTCTCCGATCCTATTCAAAATCACGGTTTTGACAACCTTTTATGGCAACCTTAGCTTAAGCATTGTTTTCCCTCCAAAACTCGGACCGACATTTCATGGCTTCCCTTCACACACACAGAGAACATGCCAGCTACTGACATTTCATCGACCTTCAGAGAAGCAGCAAAACTCGTTCCGCCGCGCGGAGCGGAGCGCGTGCACGTACTCGAGCGGCCGCGCGATGTTATTGTTCAGCTTCCTAGGCTTACCAGGAGGTCTTGTGCAGGAGTTGATGCAACTGAGTTGGACTAGCCAACTCCAACTACACAAGAGCCCATTTCCAAAGCAACGACGTCCCAATGACCCGACCGAAAAAGGATTCAGGAAGACTAGAAGCAATCGGCACAAAACCGTCCAAACGTCATCTCACTGCCTCGGGCGACCCAACTACCAAGCCGTAGTCTGCCTGTGTGGTATCTTATCTCTGCGGCTGATGATCAGAATTTAATTCGAACAAAAGGTGCAGATGTATGTGCTACCTCCCAGACACCGTACCAAAAGATCTCACAACGGTTAGTGTTGAGAACAGTATTGTTGTTCGGAGGGTAGCAGCAACAGTACTGTCCATACATGATATTATCGAGTTTTTGGTTGATATGGCACCAAATTTAGCCCTCTTCCGGTCGTAATGCCAAAAATGGCATAATAGAGTTATCGGCGATAAAATTCGCAGAAAATTGACATTGAGTTTTCTCCCCTTCCATCCCTCATATGGAGTAATATCACTCTTTTTAGTGATTACTCTGTTTAGGACGAAAGTTGCTGTCAATATAGCTTTCCCCCACCATGTCTTAGGCATACCAGCACTCTCTAACATGGCATTAACCAAGTCCGTTAGTGTGCGGTTTTTCCTCTCAGCTACCCCATTTGATTGGGGTGAATATGGTGGTGTAAATTCATAGACTATTCCATGCTCAGAACAGAATTGAGAAAATTCATGAGAGATGCACTCTCTTCCACGATCAGACCTTAGTCTTTTTATTTTCTTCTCTAGTTGGTTCTCAACCTCGGCCTTATAAGTCTTAAAGTAGTTTAAAGCTTCATCCTTAGTTTTTAGCAAATACACATAGCGATGGCGTGTTGCATCATCAATAAAAGTTAAAAATATCTTTTGCCTCCTTTTGTCAACAATCCATTCATTTCACACAAATCTGAATGAACAAGATCTAATGGTGCCAAGTTCTTTTCGTCCTCTAATCCCTTAAAGGGTTTTCGAGGCTGTTTTGCTTGCACACATGACTGGCACTTTGATCCTTTGACAATTTCACATTTTGGAATTAAATCTAATCTGGACATTCTAGCAATACTATCAAAACCAATATGACAAAACGAGAATGCCAAATATTTGCCTCACATTTATTTAAACCAGGTTGCAACATTGATTGTAACAAGACTCTAAAGTACTTAGGCGGAACAAGCCTCCGCTCTCATAGCCTTTACCAACAAAATTCCCGAACTTAGACATTACAATTTTATTTGACTCAAAGACTAGCTTATAACCGTCCCTACATAGAATGTAACCACTAACGAGGTTCTTGTTTATTGTAGGAGCATCTTTGCACGTTCTTCAAGTGGACAATCTTCCTAAAGTAAGCTTCAGTTCTACCGTACCAACACCAAGAATGTAGTATGCGACCCGCTTCCCATTAGGACGGAGGAAGCCCTCGCTGCTCGGTATGAAGAAAACAAGGAAATATCGAACATACGTGAACATTAGCACCAATATCAACCCACCAATCGGTGGATTGACATGCTGTAAAAACAACGGAGAATTAATATACCCTCCTCGAAGTCGAGGCCTCGCCTATGATCACGTTGATGACCTTCTTCTTTGGTCGTTCACCATCTCTCGCTTTGCGAAATGACGATCTTTCGCCATATGACCGTTTTCCCACACACAAAGCGGTGATGTTCTTCATATCCTTTTCTCGCTCTTAAAGCTAGTTGTCTTGTTCGTTTTGTTGGATTTGTACTTCTTTGCAATCTTTTCTCTATGAAATTTGCATTGTTCGACCGAAGTACTAGGTGCATCTTTTGCTCTTGCCTTTTCTTCCACATCGAGGCAGCAATGAGATCTTCAACAAATCTCTTCCTCTTGTGTTTCAAGCTAGTGGCAAAATCCCGCCAAGAAACAGGAAGTTTGGCGACAATGCCCGCACCACAAACTTAGGAGGCAACACACACCCGGATGCGCAATCTCACCAACCAATAGCTGGAGATCATGAGCTTGTCCAACTATGGACTTAACCTCATCCATGGTAAAGTCGAAGAATTGCTCACACATGTAGAGCCAACGACACGCCTCTGCCTCTGCATATTTGTGCTCTAGTGCATCCCACAACTCGTGGCGGACTTATAGTCCATGTACACATCATAGAGCCGATCCGCGAATGGTCGAAGGCGACCAAGAGCGATGTTGTTCGCATTATCGAATCGCATATCTTGGTCAATCAGAACGGATCTGTGGGTGGATTACCCACCACACCCCAAAGACATGAGCGAACTTGGCTCTAGTGCGCCATCTACGAAATTTCGACGAGAAAACCTCTCAGGTTTCATAGCATCAGAAGCTCCAGCCATAGTTGTGTTGCAACAAAGTTTACAATAAGGTTTCTGGAATGTTGGAAATGAGGGCAATATTTTAATTCCAGATTTTATTAGAAGGCAAATATTGCAAAAGACTAATGATGCATAAAGCGATCGATAGCGCACAACTCATTGTACTTCACAATATATGAAAACCAGGATGTAAACAAGTCTATCAATCACACGATAGACTTACGGATGGGTCCGATGAAGAGCGAGAAGCGCGCAGACTTGATGTAGTGTAAAGCGTAGATGTCGCGGTCGGCAAAGAAGCGGTCGCGCGAGATCGCCGCCGAAACCTTATTGCCGCCCCGTGCGGTCTTCACGGCAAAGAACGGTTCGAGATACCGCTTCCCTTCTTCACGGTGCACGCCGAGAAGAAAAGTCGGCAAGGTTCAGACGGCGCAGTACAACAGCACAGATTTTCAGAAGGAAGAAGGAATGGAGGCTATTCTTGTACACGCTATGCCTCGGGCGTCTCGGACATATATAGATGCGGTAGTAATCGACAGATTAAATGACCATTTACCCATCGTAATCGACACACTTAACCAACCATTTACCCATCGTAATCGTCACACTTAACGATCATTTACCCACCGTAATCGCATCATCATCACCCAATAAAGCCTCAAATTTAAACATTTGAATCTCATTCAAACAGAGAGAGAGATGCATGGTTCAGCAAAAATAAGGTGGACTTGGTCTGCCAAATGGCGCGCCACGTCACGGCACCATTAGAAAATACGCGAACGCGCGCGCGCGTGCGTGCGTGTGTGTGTTTAGCCAGAGCCCTTCTCATGCCATCCTCATCCATGTGTTACATGTTTCAAGGAGTGGCAAAGACTCCACCTTATATGTTGGTCACCTCCACTTTGCCTTAGCAATATGGTACTAACCCATAAATGATTTGGAATTATAGAAAATGAGCCTCACTCATATGGGCCAATTTCTAACACTATGACTGTTCCAATGCTGCTCACTGTAGCTCAGCATCGGTGACTGGATTGAACATCAACGGGTTGCAGATATCAAGGGGCCAGGTCTCCTCTGCATTTCAACTTTTGCTTCTCCAAACAAGGAAAACTTAACATGTTTAGTTTCTACTCTGCAGGAACTCAATGCTTTGGCCGGTCTAAGTGAAGAGTGCAACTTTGTGGAGGTAAACCATTGCTCTAGTGTCATTTGCAATGGGGAATAAAAGCTAAAAAGCAGAGTTCTGGCCGGCCGGTTAGTGAAGAACTTGCATAATTCCTCTGTGTATTTCTCTCAAAAATGCAGGCGGATTTCATGAACATGCCATTCCCTGATGACGCCTTCGATGCGGTTTACGCGATAGAAGCGACATGCGATGCGCCTGACGCGGTACGTATGACTCGACCACGTTCGACTTGTGTTGTCGAGATTAACCAGCACTATTGCCCAGAACTAACTAACAGTCTGTGGGCGTTTTTATTCTTCTTTCCTTGGCGAGTTCATGTCCATGGCATGCAGCTTGCCTGCTACAGCGAGATCTGCCGAGTTCTGAAACCCGGCCAGCATTTTGCACTGTTCGAATGGTGCGTGACTGATCGGTATGACCCGGACAACGAGAGCCACAGGAGCATCAAGGCCGAGATCGAGAGCAGCGACGGCCTGCCTGAGATCAGAAGCACCAGGCAATGTATCCAAGCTCTCAAAGGCGCAGGGTTTGAGGTAGGTATCGTTCGGTTTATATCAACAGTTGATGACTCTGCCCTTCAATTTACAGGCAATTATACAGGCGCGATACTCGATCAATGTACTGTATCCAATTATCCACCCAAAAGCAAATTAATGCTTAGTTTCACTTCACATAATGAAAGCTAGCATCATCACTGGATTATGCTCTCGATCTTAATTCTTGAAGGTGATCTGGGAGAAGGATCTTGCCGAGGACTCTCCTGTGCCATGGTACTCGCACCTGGATCCCAGTGGAGTCTCCTGGGCTAGCTTCCGGCGTACCCGTGCCGTGCGCTTCATCACTCGCGCAATGGTACTACTCAATCACTAATTCCAAGAAATTAAGGATGTACTAGTATGCTAGTCCTAATTTCTAACAGGGAGTGCGTAGTTGATCTTCCAGCCACTAGCACTGAAAATTCTGCATCTTTTGTCCCTGCGATTTTTGTGCCTTCTTGCACTTGATTTGCAGCTTAAGACGCTTGAAGCCCTCCGAGTTGTTCCACAAGGCAGCGCGAGGGTGTCAGGATTCCTGGGCCAGGCAGCCAACGGCCTCGTCAAGGGCGGCAAGTAAGTAGTCAGTCACTCCATCAGTCATCTCAATATACATGGTACAGAATAGAATGCAAACTAAAAGTGAGGTCAGAAAGAGAAGAAATCTACTGATCTGAACCAACACCGCATGCATGGTTTCAGTGAAGGGATCTTTACGCCGATGTTCTTCGTCTTGGCTCGGAAACCTCGCTAGCTCGCCACAAGGAGACCTGAAAGCTACTACATGATATATCAGTCAATCAAGTATGGTATATATGCCCATGTTATTATTTATCTCAGCTCTCAAGTGCTTGCATGCTATGTGGGGACTGGAGAAGGTGATTAATCCGGGTGGTAATTTGTAGCTGCAGTTATGCGTGTTTGATTTTTATAGGCTGGTGCTTGGTTCATTGCCGCACTTGTGGCGCGCCATATTTTATTAGTCCTAAGTCTCATATGTCATAGACATATATTCTAACAAATTTTTGTCAGACTAAGAAATTCTTGGCCACAAAAGGTTTGGCAGAGTGAGGCTTCCAACCAAACATGCCTGATTGTCCGTAATTGACCAAGCACTATTGTTTGAATGTTGTAAGATTATTATTTTTAAGTGGGCAAGACGTAACTTTGACCATTAAAATTACTATTCCACATCAACTCTAAGAATCCATGTGCCCTCATTTGCTCCAACCATTGGATCTCCTCTCTTGGTTAAAACCTGAAAAGCAGGGCGCAGACACGAACAGGCAGATCGAATGAGATTTTAAGACTGGGTGATCTCCTTTTGTTGAAGAACCATCGTATTCAATCCTAGAAGCCACTACTAATAACACAGTGAATTATTCCACTTCAAAGTTCAAAATAATTGAACATTGTGAGTATACTAAACTGGTTGGTATGATTGTTTCTTTCTTCTCAATGCAATGGCACACAAGTCTGTGTGTTCTTAAAAAATATATATTAAAGTAGTACTACCCCGGTTTTCGTTTTCTCTAAGTCATTTGTCACCATATGTCCCTATTGATTGCTTAATACTTATTGGTAGTACTATGGTAGACATAGCTACTAATGAGGGTAATATATGTTAAAAAAAAAGAGGTGGTATTTGTTCATTTAGTCGTACGTGTTCAAGCTTGCAACAGCGCGGGTTAGGTAATTAGCCCATTAAATAAACACCTGATTAATTAATTAATTGCTTGTATTTGAACCTTCCAAGTCAAGAGAACCGAATTTTGAGGTTTGGGTATGAAAATGTTTTGTACGCTTGATATATTCAAGACAAGTGAGTATTGAACTCCGCTCAGACTCATTTGAACTACTTTTGAATTCAATGCAACTATAGTGATTATATACTATGAAACTAGCTCAAACTAGTTGATCTGGAACTGTTTTTTTAGTCTGATGTCTCAAATACACTTTTTTATAGGTATGCGAAGATACCCTATCAAACGTCGCGAATCTCAAAGCATATCAACGGATATTGATTGGGATGCCTAGCGTGCGCGAATCTCGAGATCCACCTTGTACAATTGTATCGTTAATCGTTTCATTCCAACGCGTGCTTGCTTGCTTGCAGTACCGAACCAAGTTACTTTGATGTATACAGTGTACGTAGCAAGCAACAAATAAAGGCACATATGGGTTTTAATTGTTACTTCAAAACTAGCTTTATTAGGTTCTGGATTTCTGGTGGTAATGCACCCTTGTCACCGCACAAGTACGTACTAGAACAAAATTGCATTCAGATTTCCTCTTGTGGTGGTATAGAGTCAGTCAGTTTAGCGCGACGTTTTCACTCGATCAGACCCTAAGATCGAAGAATGCACTCAGATTTTCGCTTCCGTGGAGGCAGCCTCGTCTCGGCGCCGTACGCGCGGAGCTCGGCACCATCGAGAACGGGCATGCTAGGGGAGAATCCTTTGGCAGGTGGGAGTTGCCGGGCGGGCGCTCCACTGAACGTGCCTAAGCCATCGCTGAGAGGGGATTTTTTTTAAGATAATAGAAGAGAAAAAACTCTTTTGACCTCTGCATTAAGGATGCACACATGCTATTTATTAATAAGTTTAAAGCACCGAAGTAGCCAAAATTGTTAAAGGTGGTTTGAAACCTTACAAGCAAACAATGATTGAAAAGTAACTTCAACCATTACAAATCCTGTGACTAAACTGTCACCCATGACTGCTTAAAATTTGCTTCGCCACTACCTCCAGCCTGTCGCTTCCGGCCAGCATAGCCTCCTTTTGGGACGGTTTCTGCAAATTTGCCCAAGCCCTCAGCTAGTGCCCACTCAACAAAATAACCTGCAAAGGATTAGTGACATTCTTTTTTGTCAAAAATGACTTCATTCCGGCATAACCAGATAGACCAACATAAGGCACTAGCTCCCACTAGGAGTTGTGACTTTAAATTTTTTGGAATACCGATTAACCAATTCCCAAACATGTTTGCTATACGCACAGGAGGAGATAAATTAAATGCACATTGAACAGCCCACCATGCAAGACGTGCAAAGGGGCATTCAATAAAAAGATGGTGAATTGTTTCCTCGTTAATACAAAAACAACACTTTTTGCTTCCCCTCCAATTTCTTTTGAGTAGATTATCTTTAGTTAAAACTACCCCTCTCTTGAGATACCAAAGGAATATTTTCACTTTCAATGGAATTTTAATCATCCAAAAAAAGTTCCTAATGGGTGCTTGAGAACTTCCAATTAGTGCCGCATAGAAAGACTGTACTGAAAAAAGTTCGGACTTATTCAAATTCCACCTGAAAACATCTTTTTGAGAGATCAGATGTAAATTAGCATTTCTCAAAATTAACTCATTCCACGCGTGAAGCTTAGGCCCAATAAGAGGTCTTCGGAAAGAAATATTTAATGGTGTCGTTCTCAGAATATTCGCCACTGTATCATCCTTTCTTCTCACCACATTATAAAGGCGTGGATATTGATTTTTCAGTGGGGAGTCTCCTAACCAAATATCTGCCCAAAACCTAGTTTGCATTCCATTTTTAATCTGAAATGAACCAAAACGAAAAAATTGATCTTTGATTTTCATTAATCCTGACCAAAAATGGGAAGTTCCAGGCTTATTGACCATCTGTGAAAGACACTTTCCACCCAAATATTTTCTTTTTAACAAAGATTGCCAAACACCTTCTTCATTCAATAATTTAAATAACCATTTTCCTAGTAGACTTTTGTTTTTCGTGTCTAAGTTTTGAATGCCTAGACCGCCCTGCTATTTAGGTGAACACACTAAACTCCACTTAGTAAGCCTATACTTTCGTTTATGACTGTCACTCTGCCAGTAAAATCGAGAGCGATAAAAATCTAATCTTTTGAGAACCTCCCTAGGAACCTCAAAAAAAGATAACATAAACAGAGGCAAACTGCTCAATACCGAATTAATAAGCACTAAACGTCCACCAACAGACATATTTTTTCCTTTCCAACAACTAAGCTTCTTTTCAACTCTGTCCTCAACCCCTTTCCAATCACAATTCCTTAGTTTTCTGAAGTGAATCGGAATACCTAAGTACCTGAAAGGAAAGGTACCTACTTCACAACCAAATAACTGAGTATACTGTGATTCAACCTCTTTGGCATTACCAAAACAGAAAATCTCGCTCTTATGAAAATTAATCTTTAAACCTGATAATTGTTCAAAGACACATAGAATAAGCTTGAGATTTTTTGCTTGTTCTAAATCATTATTCAGGAAGAGGATAGTGTCGTCAGGGATGGTTGCGAGCAAGCAGAGTCTTGCCGTCACGCGCTCCCCTCTGCACAGCATGCGCCAGCGAGACCTGAAGCGATCTCACAGCCAGAAGCAGATGATGCCATCTTCGTTAGTGCTCAGGAGACGGGGTTCGCCACCGCGCACGTCGGCAACCCTTTCTTCTTGAAGGCCTCCGACTCCCAGAGCTGCGGCACAGGGAGCGCCATGTCGTCGTCTCTCTTCCACCCCCAGAGCGAGATCGTGGCTCAGAGTCCAGCTCCTCACGACGATGTCGCTGGGGTGCACGTCCTCATCGAGGATGTCAGGATGTCGGGCTATCTTTCTCAATGGGGGGAGGATTTGGATCGGGAAAAGTCTCGAGAGAGCGCACGATTTGGTTGACGGCGGAGAAAGCAAGAGCTTGATAAAACAATTGAAGTGATTTGGGGAAGAATAAGAACCCTAAGTTACACCCACGATGAGTTTTTATAACCGCACTCTTGAGTTAAAGACGTGGTGATCCAACAGTTGCCACCGGTTCGGGAACCGCCCCAACGAACAGGACTGTGAGAGTCGATTGAGATTCTTTAATTCGTCTGTTTGAGAAAACCGAGACTGTCTTTATACCTCAAGCGGATTTACCTTCTTGACCAAGTCTATTTCTGGTCAAATGAAATACCTAGTTGAAAAGTCTTTTTTTCAACCATCATTCTGTGACCATCTTATGGTCGTAAAGATCATCTACTTGACCAAGTCTTTATTTTTGGTCAAAAGAAATATAGTCGGAATGATCTTACTTCCGAATGCCATACTACGACCACTTTGCGGTCGTAAGGTTTTCTACGACCACCTTGTAGTCGTAAGATTTCAGACAACCTTCTTGACAAAGTATTTCTGGTCAAATAAAATATTAGTCGAAGAGTATTTCCTTCGACCATCATTCTACGACCAGCATGTGGTCGTAAGACCGTCTACAACTCCTTTTTTTCAAGCAAGTTACTTTCGCTTGAAGCTCGGGGGCTAGATGACGAGGATCTAATAATCCTTATTTTATTATTTATCTGCAATTCTTATTATGAGTAAATATGCCTTTGTATGGTTCTTGAGTATACCCCTTAATGTGCATAAGGGAGAAGCCAACCGGGTGGTCGTAAGTCTTTCTACGACCACCCTTATAGTCGTAACTCTTTCTACGACTACCACCTGATCGTAAGTTCTTCTACAATCATCTTCTGTTCGTAAGTTCTTCTACGACCAGTACCTAGTCATAAATTCTTCTACAACTACCTCATGGTTGTAAGCTCTTTTACGACCAGGTCAGCTACGGTCACCCTATAATCAATAGAGTCTACAGATGAGTGGACCCAATTAATTAGGGAATCTAAGCAGTCAACGTACGCAGTTATTCTCTGGAATAACTACATATAATGCATCACTATCTCTGACAAGTAACTGCCAGGCAACGTGAAGGGATTACTACTTACTACTCTGGTGATTACAACCATCAATACGTCCGTTATATGAAATGATGAGACGCCTCTTGATCTGGAGAAACGGCTACCCATTTGCACACTATATAAAGGTTACAGTCAGATACCAAAGGCACGAGGAATAGAACAAGCAATTGGGAGGACAACAAGCACGACCAGCAGCTTAAGTCTTAGTCTTTCCCCTGATTGTAACCACTATACTCAATACAATACACATAAAAGTAGGGTTGTTATTCTCTCTAGAGAAAGCCTGAACCTGTATAAAAATTCATGTCTCTCTCTCTCTCTCTCTCTCTGCGTGATCAGTTATGGAGACCCCCGAATCAAACAATCTTTACATAAGATCGGTTCTAAAACACCGACAGTTGGCACCGACCGTGGGATCTTCTGGTAATTTCTTGTCAACAGATTCTCTTTTCTCTTAATGCTTCTATAGCAGGAGAGTGGAACGAGGAGAACTAGTTTGACTTGGCCGATTACGTTGATATCGACATGGATGCTGGTTTCGACTACAAGCCAAATAACTCGTCCGATGGAGATGCTGTCTCCGGAGATCTTTCACTAGATCCAGGAGACCATGCCGTTGATGGAGTTGAGCAGAGATCCTTATCCCCCACAACGGTACGTCCAATTGAGGGACCAATTTTCTTAGAGGGCAAGGGTCCATCCGACCTCAATGAGAACTGCACTAAGGTAGAACCGCAACATGACGAGAGTTTCCTTGCCTGGGTGCGTTTAGTACCAGTCGAGGGAGGCTGAGGAACTCTAACATATCAATGACCTGCTCGAGAACCCAACTCGTGAGCTTGCTCGAGCACCAGGCTACAACCTCTTCGCCGAAGAGATTGCACCAAGGTTTCAAAACACAATGGCCAAACTCGAGTATCCTCGCTGACATCATTCTGGAAGTCACAGCAGTATGGCTCCATCAGCTACCAGTCGTTCGAACAACTCATCATATGGAGATCGGCGCAACAACAAATTACGTCATTCCCCTAAACTTAACTCCAGTCGAAGGAGAGCTCCTCGAACTCCTGATGATCATCACGCTCCCAAGAGAGGTGATCGTTCACCGCTCCGACCCAAAGATCTGCAGTAGTGGATGGAATTCGAGGAGTATTTTCCTCGTAAGGCTGAGACCTACAATAGGTCGGATCTACCCACTACCGTGTATCGTCGTGTATGATCACCTGGTGATATCAACCCTTCTTTCCTGCAAAGAAGGCGTCGTGAATTCATTACCAGATGTCAGGCATTCTCACCCGACCACCGAGCAGTTAGCTGGCCACCTCGGTTTCGACCAGTGAACATGGATAAGTTTGATGGGTCTCAAAATCCCATCAAATTCCTTTAAATCTACACGACTTCTGTCCGAGCAGCTAGGGGAGGAGAATGTGCCTTGGCGAATTACCTTCCAACTGTGCTCAAAGGGTTCGCTCAATCGTGGCTGCTAAACCAACCACTCGAGTCGATCTACTCATGGAAACATCTCTGTGATCTTCTACTAGCTAATTTTCAGGGCACCTACAATCATCCTGAAAAGGAGGACGACCTGCATAGGATGAGATAAAACGAACACGAAACCTTACGCCAGTTCACCACGCATTTCAGTCAGGTTCGTAATTCAATTCCAGATATTTCTGACTCATCCGTTATTAGATCCTTTAAGCAGGGAGTTCATAGTAGAAGAATTACGGAGGACATCGCTTTGAATCCTTCTGCTACCATCACCGAGGTCTTCGAGATGGCCGATCGATATGCGACTGCTGCTGAAGCAGTCAAGTGGAACAAAACCATCGATCGAGACGACAAAATTCCTCAAGAGGCTGGCGAAAGTAGTAAGAAGAAGGATAAGAAGGCCAAGAAATCCAAGAACAAGGCGAAAGGACAAAAATCTTCACTTCGAGATCTTGTCTTGATGCTCATCAACATATGATGACATCCTTTATTCCGATTCTTGACTTGATGACAATCAACTCACGATGCCACCCAAAGTCTTCATCATGATGAGACTCGACATGTTTCACCAACTAATGGAAAATGTTAGTCCACATGACGATTGTCATTAATTACCAAAATACTCCATTAGCTCATAATGGCGGATTTAGATTCTTCAATCTTCCCATTTTTGATGATTGATGACAATCCAATTGGAAATAATTGAAATTGAATTAACATAAGTATATATCAACTACAAAAGTTTTATATACTCAAGGATATTTTAAAGTAGAGATCCTTAATATAAATAGACAGAAGAATGGGATCAATACTAGTGAAATCACAAAACATTGATTAAACTCCCCCAAAATGTCTGCATACAAATATATGGAATGGAACAATATGCACATATCTAAGTTTGACTCTTGGTGGAGTTCAACCTATATTTTTGATCCGAGTAATGCAACAATATATAAGAATATGACAACGAATGTATATCAGCGAATGTATATCTCCGAATATTTTCATCTTTCTATCCAAATAAGACTAAACAATATATATATATATATATATATATATATATATATATATATATATATCAATAAAAGTGTTAGTCTCACATATAGATTTGTCATTAATCATCAAAATACTCTATTAACTTATAATGGTGGGTCTAGATTCTTCAATCCGCCCATAGAAGTGGTTCGTTTGCTCCTTGTTGTAGCTGAGTTATTGTACTCAGCAAGCTCGTATGTTGATCATGTATGACGCATACGTTAGGACGACCCTGTACAACAGAAATCCTCAAATTCCTCAGGAACCATAACCAGTTGTCTGTGTTCTCGCTTTCAATGAATGCGAATGCCACAGGAAGAACTTGATTATTGTTGTACGCCACTATTGCAGTCAGTATCTAGCTCTTGTACTTTCCAGTCAGGAATGTACCATCCACGTACAAGATTGGACGGTAGTGCCAGAATGTATTTATGCATGGACCAAAAGCGAAGAATGCCCGCTTCCATACCCTCTTATTGGCCCACTTCGGATGCGTGAAATCTTGAATGTCGACATGAGTTCTGGGATTTCTGTCTTATACGACCTGGAGTAGCCCAGGGAGGTTGTGATAGGAGTCATCGAACGTACCGAACCTTGACTCCAATACTTTTTGTTTTGCCCTCCATGCCTTGGCATAGCTGACTGTGTACTGAAACTTTGCCTCAATCGTCCGAATGATGGATAGTGGTTCAAAATCTAGATTATCCACAATCTCACCGTACATGAGGTTCATGATGAAGCCTAATGACAAGTTCCTGTGGGTCTGCACTGACTCAGCGACGACACATGTGTGAGGGAACACTATAGAGCATTTTCAGTAGGTGTTTCACTTAGGCTGAAATATGTGCACTCACCAAGGGCATCCCTCTATGTCGTACTCCACGTCGTAGCATCTTGGGTTAGACTTGACGACTGTGAATGTACACCGCACCGACAAGGCCTAGAATTTGACCGCCTCCTGCATGGCCTCCTTGCATTTGTACATAGCTCCTTGCCTGACCTTGCTCTGGTCGTACTCCCACGACATTTGGGAGTCTTCGTTAACGGCGAGGTTGTCGAATTGGTATGTGTTCCACTTGGATGAAACCATCTGCTGTTCCACAGCATCCTCGTCGTCGGATCCTTCATTTCCTGACAATGTCATATAGTCTTAGTCTTCTAGATCAATCCTTTGGACTAGGGCTTTCAGCTCCTCACACTCGTCAGCAAACCCACTAGCTTGCTTGACTGAAGGAGTTCCTTTCATAGGGTCTTCGTCGACAGTATCAGCAACTCCTAGACCCTCAAGCATTGTGTGCGCCGCGTTGTGGCTGGAGTCCTCGACTTCTTCTTCGGCATTAGCACCCCCTTCTTGTTCAGCCGCCAATGCAGGAGTGAGCTAGGCATATGCTTGGACCAGAAGGACCAAATCCCACCCTTCCCGCTTCACCCTGCGTACATATGATTGCCATGACCTTGTTCCCTTGAGCTGCACTAACTCCCAATATATACTCTATGGTGCTCGGTTGGTAAGACAACTCAATCTCATATTATAAACAATATGATCCAAACCGAATGTGTGGAACAATCACCGCATCATAGCGCCCCATGTACGCTATTTTGGTCTTGTTAGAGTCACAATCGCCAATTGAAAATAACGCAAATCAATCCCCTCGAGACCCTTAAGAATAGTCCCTTGACCGCAATAAATTTTGAAGTCGGCGGCGTCCGACATATTTGATGTACTACACTGTAAACAAGATTGTCACGATTAACCACATATCTAAAACTAAACTACCTACTGAAAAGGATTATGCACAACATACTACACTACGTAATTGTGCGCTTCGCTAGCTTCTCTCCTCTCCTCTACTCCTCTCCCTTCTCTCCCCTCTTCCTCTTTTTTCTGAATAAAAGTGGTTATGTCATAATTTTAAGGTCTTTTATAGGGTAGATTGTGTCGCCACTTGGAATGACGACAGGGATTTGCGGGATCCCTACCGCCATTTCAAATGGTGGTTTTCCAAATTTTAATATTAAAAAATTTTAGGATCTCTGTCGCCATTTGAATTAGCGTCAAAGATCTCTCTGTACTATTGAGCCCACCTGTCGTCGGTGCCTAGGTCCCTATCGCCAATTGGAATGGTGACAGGAGTCTGTCATTCCAAATAGCGACAGACACCTACTTTTGTAAAAAAGAAGAAGCCGAATTCCACCAAACTCAACTTATCATCCATCGTGTTCATGGTTTGTGTTCAATTTCATTTTTGATATAAAAAATTTTCCTCCTAAGAAACTTCTATTTTTGTAAATAGCTTAAAACGTATGTATAGTGTTAGGATGCTAACAAATTCATGTCTCTCTCGATCTCTCGGCCCCCTTGTGGTCCAATCCTAGCTCTACCTCCATATAGTTGCTGCATCAGGCAAAAAAGTATTAGTATGATCTTGTCACTAGCTTGACTGCTTGAACATCTACAAATACGGATATGGATCCTCTGCATTACTGCAGAAGGTCACTGCGTGAACAATGTTTTGTGAGTATGCGAATAACGTTCTGCGGTGTTATCGGACGGTAGCAAACCACGGTAGCTATTGATCTAACCCTTTATTTTTTTATCGGACAGTAGAAATCGCTATCTAATATCAAATTACTATAGATTATCTGTATTGATACCTCAAATCCCTACAAATACACCTTGTGGCGACGTCATTTATATATCTATACTAAGGCCCTGTTTGGTAGAGCTCCGGATTCTCATTTTTCAGATTCTGCTCCTGATTCTCTGAGAATCCACTTCTCTGAGAATCTGGAGCTGTCTGTTAAAAGCGTTTGGCTGGTAGGTTGGCTCCCAAAACCATATGAGGGGGATTAGAGGCAAATAGACTATGTTACCCCTGGTTGTAATAATTCAATTGTATTTGCGTCTTTCTCCTATGTATTTGTACATAAATTACAGGATTTTTTCCCTTAAATTTGTTTAGGCTATGTGAATGTATATACGTTGTATCTTTACGCAATGCCAGGTTATATTGCATTTACACTTCATAATGGATTACAACTGTGTATAAGCAAATTTTGTACTGTTCTCGTTGTGATAGATGAAGGTAGAGATATCGCATTCATATCGTAAAAGTGTTCAAATGATTATTAAATGATATTACGTACAAGTAATATCATGATAAATGAGTCATAACAAAAGTCCACAAAAATTCGCAAGTAGTGTGTCTATCATCCTGAATGAGCAATTGCACTTGCAAGGTCATCACAGAAACTATCCATGGATGTAGCACTAGTTTGCGACGTTGACGCATCCGATGCATCCTGAGAAATGACATATTTGGCGTATCTTGATGGTATTGTGGGCACATAATTAGGATCCCGATCGAACCTACGGAAATGCATGTTCGGCGAAGCATGTTCACGTATGAAGTTGTGGATTCCCATGGTTGCTGCAACAATCATCTTTTGCTTGGACATAGGAAAGCTCGGCATCTTAAGAAGAATTCTCCATTTCATCTTCCATACACCAAATGACCTCTCAATTACGTTGCGAACACTCGAGTGCAAATGGTTGAATTTCTCTTTCTCACCACTAGGAGCAACACCTCTCCGAAATTATGGAACATGATACCTTTGGCCCTTGTATGGCGCTAAGTACCCAGGCCTGTTCGGATAACCGGCATCGACAAGATAATATTTACCTGCAACATAAGACGGAAATGCATGTATATCAACATCCAATGCATGAACATTACAAGTAAATATTTTTGTAAATGATACGAAGCAAAGAAAATTACCCTGTTGAGGATGTGGAAAGACTTCTCGGTCTACATCCAATGCATGATAAAGCACACTAGTATCGTGCATAGCTCTTGGTTGTCCAATAGATGCGTATGTGAAGCGCATGTCAAAATCACATACCGCCATGACATTCTGTGTTCCACTTCCTGATCTACCAATATATCTAATTAGGTCTTCTGGAGCAACAGTTGCAAGAATATGTGTACCATCGATAGCTCCAATACAGTCTTTGAAATGTGGCCACATCCTTCGATCATTTCTTATTCTACTGTGAACCGTAGAGAAGTTTGGATCCTTTGGCCTCACAAAATCTTTAGACATTCTTACCACACATTGCAAAACCTCATCAAACTTCCTGCTAATTGTCTCACCAGAATGCTTGAACCGATTCTGCGCTCCTCGGTTAGATTCACAGCCACCACATATGTATAGGAAAAGAGCTAGTGCTTCAATTGAACTTGTATGTGTAGTTGATTTCAAATCATATGTACTCACCAAAAGGTCATGTAGACTGTGAAAAATCGTAGCATTCATACGAAACATGTGGTAGCTTTCTCCCGGAGTGGTCAAAGTTTCTTTCACCCAACCCATTCCACTAAGCCGAGAAGTCCTAGGCTCATTCTTGTCCAAGTAAGTTGAGTGATAATTATCCATGATAATTGCGATGCAATGAGGTGACTTGACATGTCTTGCCACAGACGCATCATCATCATGCGTCACACTCATGTTCCTCATCGATAAATTACTCCCTTCACTATCGCTTTCGGAAGACGACATCTGTACATGAACATACAAAAACACAACAACATAAATGGTAATTTAAAAATACATGAGCACGCATTGGGTCCAAATAACAGTTTATAACTAGTGAAAAATGCCTTATAATCCAAAAAAGGTCTTGCAACTAATAGAGAAATAAATAATAATAAAGGCGAACACAAGATAAACTACTTGTAGTAATGTCTCCAGAATCATCCTAACGTTACAATAAATTTTCTATTTGCCATACTTGGCATCGTACTTCCTTTTGAGCCATGCAAATCGTTCTTCACTATTGCACAAGGTCATAAACATTTCCCTTTGCTCCTTCTTTACGAAATTTCAGATGCAATGAAGTGCTCATTACTCCCATTAATAGCACCACACTCTTTAACCGATTCCATTACATCCTTGATGCTACACACCGAGTTTTCCTCTCTTTTTTTCGCAAATGCTTCAAAAGATGCATGGGACTTCTCATTCAACTCAAGAATTCTTCTCAGTTGATCTTGCATGACCACAGAACCACTCTTCGGTTTCTTCCCCTTATCATTGCCGGGCATAAGCTCTCTTTCCTTTCCTACCAATTGGTGATTCATCTTCGCAATCATCTGTTATATTTGTCATCACACTCATCTTCAAGCTCTTCAATATCAATAGCTATCGGGCACACACTGGGCTTTGAGGCAATGTTCTCATTGCAGGAGACCAATGGTCTTCACCGGTGTTGCGAATGTCGTCAAACATCTTGGACAACAACTCCTCATTTTGAAGTCCAGCCTTCTCAAACTTGGAACATCCTTTATATTCCTGTCAATGCCAAGTGTTACACGTTAAACCTTCACTAATAATAGAACTAGTTGTGTACATTAGTGCTTTTAAAAATAGGTAATGAGTAATAACATACTTTTTTTAATTTCTTCCATCGTTCGGCGGTGGCTTTTATTGTATTATTTTCATGGTCCCAACCTAAGCCTGTCTCCTTTGTCCTCAATTTCCTCCAAATATTGTAATCGTTCTTTAATTTATCCCATTTGTTCTTTAATTCCAACTTTTTGTACTGCAGCCCAGTCTTCTCTGCAAATTTTTGTATCACAAGAGTATACCCTGGATTATTCAAATGGGTACTCGGGCGATTGCCTGCCTCTACTTGTTCAACAAACAATTCACACACTATCCTAGTGTTCTCGTCGTTCCACTCGGTGTTATCAGCCATCTGCATATTTGGCCCATTAATTTTGTTTATTAAATTGACATCAACAAGAAGGCTATGATCAGGTATGCTCTTATGGGTCCAATATGCAATGTGTATTGAATCAAATGGTTATGGTTTGAAAACAGCAAAGCAAATTCTGAGTATTGTTTCATGCCACCAAAAAATTAAAAATCTAATCAGATTTATGTTACTTCTTTTAACTAGTCATTTGGACAAGAACACATGCACATGTGAAATATTTATGGACTAGTACATAAAAGAATAAAGAGATACTGATGTGTCCTCCAACATGCTGCACTTCAGCTATGGTTTCACTTCACAGGCTGCACAACATGCTGCACTTCTACACTGACCAATCAGGAATAACAGATTTCAAAACTGACATTACAAAGAACTAGTGAGGTCACATGCTAACAGATTTCAAAACTGACATTACAGATTTCAAAACTGACATTACAAAAAACTAACAGATTTCACAGATAATCACAGATAATCACATCTTATATTCCGAAACAAACTATCATTTCAACCTTTGATTACAGACCCCCTTGGTTACATAGAAAATGACAGCTTACATTCCGAAACAAACTATCATTTCAACCTTTGATTACAGACCCCTTGGTTACATAGAAAATGACAGCTTATATTTCAACCTTTGATTACAGCTATGTAGTTGACCTATTATATAATCTGGTCAAGGATTCCTTTGTGTTTTATGTCGACAAGGCATGCCAGTAGCATAGAACAGCTGGAATACATGAAGGATTACATTCGCCAACTGCCCAAAGCCCTAGATCATAATGAAATATTGGTTTCTTTGCCAATTCAACAAATACAGGTTTTTTGCCAATTCACTGACTTTCCAACTATCCAGTTTAGCACAACAGAACATTTCAGACAAAAACAACAACTAATTTGGTTCACTGATGCTGTTGTTTTTGTACGAATGGTTTGCAAATTCAACAAATATAGGTTTTTTTGCCAATTCACTGACTTTCCAACTATCCAGTTGAGCACGACAAACCATTCAGACAAAAACAGCATCATCAGTGAACCAAACATTTGACTGATCATATCAAAAAGAGCAAGTAATAATCATTTTGCATTTAATTGCAATTGACTGATTACATCAAGATTTCACATGAAACAATATAACAACAATATCAGGGAACACAATCTGAATTTGAATCCTGACATTCAAATTTTTACTACTGATAGCACTGGACAACACAGATAGCATGCCTTAGATAAGAAATATTGGTTTCAGATAAGAAACTGGATCATCTGTTCTCTCTAGGTGACTGCTTGCCAAAGAAGAAGAATCAGTCCCATGAACCAGTAGCAAGCAGCATGCCATGAGACATTTGATGTGTACCAGAAAGAACAAAGTGATAATCACAGATTCACAGATAATGGATACATGCTGGAGAATGGATAATCTGAACAAGAAATCTACACTAATTGCTATCATTCACAATATTCACAGATAATCACAGATTCAAACACATATCCAATCACAGAATCATAGCCAAAGGGAGGAGTTGGGACGGCAAGGGGCAGGGGGGCAGAGGCGGCGCACTGGAGTCCAAGCTTACCTTCACAGGACCCGGCGGCTGTAGTCTTCTCGCGGCGGCGCACTCCGGACCGGCGGCGGCGCAGTGGAGATCCGGCGGGGTGCCCTCGGGGCTCGAAGGCGGCGCACTCCGGGTCCTGCTGCCTCTAGGGTTACGGGTCGGCGGCTGTAGTCCTCTCGCGGCGGCGCACACCGGGTCCGGCGGCGGCGCAATGGAGGTCCGGCGGAGGTGCCCTCAGGAGGTGCGGTGGCGGCGTAGTAGAGATCCGGCGGCGACTGCGTGGAGGGGCGGCGGAATCGTCTCTGTCGCGAGAGAGGACGTGAGGAAAAGAAGAGATGCGAAGGAGGCCGAAGGGGTATGCGCCGGGGAAATCGATAGCGAGCGGGTGGGAGGAATAATGACATTTTGCGGGTAAATTTACTCAACTCCAAAGGGTATTTTTCTTTTATCAAATTGGATTCTCACGAGAATATAACGAAAGACTGCTTCTCCTCGTTAGTGTATTTTTGATACAGCTCCACGCGAGAATCAGAATCGAGTGGTTTTGAGAATCAGAGTGTTTGGTACGATTTCACGAGAATCGATTGAGAAACTGGGAGTAGAAGCTATACCAAACAGACCTAAATACAACACGCGTCATCTATTCTGCATGTCTGCGCCATCCAACACCGCTAGTGCCTGAGCATCTTGGTCGGGTCGCCGTCGTACATAACAAGTACGGTTTTCTGAAATCTGAACCCAAAGCGCTGTGTGTTTGTGCAGACGAACACCGTGCCGACTCGATCGCCTGTAGATTCAGTTACGCATGCACAGCACAGACACGTGCAGCGAATCTCTCAACTAAATAAACGTGCAATATCGCGACCCACACATGGAATAATTAATTACGTCAGTAACTTAACTTTCACGACTCACGAGTAAGTGCTGACAGTGGCATCAACATCCACGGTACACCATTAACTGCAGCAGGAAATGTGCTAGCATGCATGCATGTCTCCACGAGCAGTACTAGACTACTAGGTAGTTGGCACGCTAGAGATGGGGGCGAGAGAGAGAGTACATACGAGGTTACGCCAAAATTTGTATTTTACTTCCTCGGCTCCTTATTGTACCATATGTTATTTTCTCTATTAGTTAATGAAATAAATTAACTGACTTATGTAGTAGATTGCACTATAACTTCTTAAACTTGTGAGATTATACCACTTTATTCGTTGAACTTGTATTTTACTTTTTCGACCCTCTAAACTTGTCCCCGTTTGCTAACAGAAAACGCTGAGCTGGCCACGTCATCGCAAATGTGGCATCTGTAGTTGCCCATCCATTAAACCTCGATGGCACACATGGCCCCTCGCACCGACCACATCAGCCCCGCCGCCCCGCCACATGGTCATCTGTGGAGGCGGCGGTGTTGGCGTGTGCACGACCTACTTCCTCTCCACCCACGCCACCTCTCCCACCGTCTCGATCCTCGTCAAGAAGTCCTACCCCGCTTGTGCCGCCTCTGGCAAGGTCGACGGCTTCCTCGTCCTTCTCCACGACCAGTGGTGGTGAATTTGGATGACGAAGACTTGCAGCCGGTGTGGAGGAACACACGCACGACCTCCACAACGATCGCGGTTAAACTTCGATTGAACACGGAATAACGCAGGCGAGGTCTGAGAACACGGTGTGACACAGTCAATCTTGGTAGAGATCCGTCGGAATGGTGGGAACGGAAGGTGTCCTATGGCTGCCATGACGGAACGCGGTCGGGGGAATGGTGAGGAAGACCATTTTTGCCATGTCATCGTCCATGTCGGCTACAAGGGACACCAAGTCAGCCTATTCCGTCAACTAACTGAAAATATGACATGTGATGCAAACAGGACAAGTTTAGGAGGCCAAGAAAGTAAAATACAAGTTCAGAGGGTAAAGTGGTACAACTTCACAAGTTTAGAGAACTACAATGCAATTGTCAGTCTATTCAATCAACTAACGGAAAAAAACAACATGTGGTGCAAACAGGGACAAGTTTAGAAACTGAGAAAGTAAAATACAAGTTCATATAGTAAAGTAGTACAACATCGTAAATTTAAGGAGTTACCGTGCAATTATCATAATAATTAACTTGTTCCTGCTCTCATTTGCCCATCGCATTGCCCCAGCAGAAATACAATATCCAACAAAAAGAAAAATAGCTCGTGCTAGGAGCCTAGGACTAGGAGTAGTACTACTAGTGCACAATTTAAAGAAGTTAGAGAGCAATTTATACACTACTCCTCAATTAAATTAAATGCACCCCACCTATATGTATAAAACAATTGTGCTGCTTTTTTTTTGTAATGTGTTCCTATATAAAGATTATAAACACACTTATCGATCGAAGCTAATTAGATGCCCCTGCATGCATTGCATCTCGGCGCCAAACCACCCACCAGCATGAGTAACTGAAGCAAGCCTAGAGGGAGCCAGCAAACGCTCCGGTCTCAGGTCTCCCTCACACACAAAGAAAATCTAGGAGTAGCCGAGTATTACGGGGCTGTTTGGATTGTAACTCTAGTGTGTCATACTAAAATTTTAGTAATATCAAAACGCGAGCAATGCTAAAACCGAGGGAAAAAAAATGTTGTTTGGATCGTAGCCATACTAAAATTTTGGTAATGCTAAAATTGATGTGTTTGGATTGTAATTATACCAAAATTTGCCAAAAATATGAGTATGACATATGAGGCTCGCGCACACACACACACACACATATATATATATATATATATATATATATTCAATTTGGAAAATATGGTCATTTTAAAGCTTTGAATTAAACTTGACATGCATTTATTACTAGTACTCTCATCCAACCAAATGTTGCCACGTATTTAGCTCAAGCACCACTGCCCTGCCAATATTTTGGCCAGTAAATTTGCCGCCGGCTCTTTGCCAAGAGATTGGCTTGGAGATCGAAGGCAATGATAAATTTTTAAAGGTAACATCAAAATTTGGTATCAAACCAAACTCTAGCAAAGTTTCATAGTATTACCAAAAATTTGGTAGAGCTATGTGGGGGGTAAAGAACCAAACAGACCCTACGTTCCAATGTATTCTCGAATAATTCTTTTCAAGTTTTATCAAAAGGAGCGCCTTTTTACCTCTGCTTGACCCAGGACATGTACTTTAGTAGTAACTTTCTTTAAGAAACTGCAGAAAAGTTAGCACTAAGTTAATTTGCAAAATAGAAAAGTTAGTACTAAGTTATGCATGTCGTGTATAATTAAGCATCCTTGATGCTTTGTTGTGCATTTCCTGATCGGCAGCTAGCTAGGCGAAGTGATGTCTAGGACGGGAGCTCTTGATATTGCCTCGGGCTTGGGAGGGGAGCTCGGCAAGGAGCAAGTCAAGTCGGCCGTGGAACAGTACTGCTAAAATTCCCCATGCAAATATTATTATCCCCTAGTCCTTCAACACCGCCTCTTTCTCCTGAATTTGTATTCTGTGCTTTATTAGTACTGGTATTTGAAAGCAAACACAAAAGTGTTTCATTTGTTTTTATCAGGTACGAGAAGTACCACGAACTTCATGGAGGTGAAGAGGGATCAAGAACGTCCAACTATGCCGATTTGGTAACCTTCACTTGCACTCTTGTATTTAGCACCATATTCGATTCCAATGGTTAAAGATAATTACAGGCTTCATTGGTCTAGTGGGGTTTGTCATTCAACTAAGTGCAATGATCACCGCATGAATCAGGTAAACAAGTATTACGACCTCGCCACCAGCTTCTACGAGTATGGCTGGGGAGAATCGTTCCATTTTGCTGACAGGTGAGTTCTTTCTGCACTAACCCAAGTACACATCATCCATGCAAAATCTTAATTTGTCTGCTTCAACAAGAAAAAAAATGACAATGTGTCGAGAGTGGGTATGGATCACAATTGTGCTAATTTTCCTTTGACCCATTTCTATTTAGATGGCATGGAGAAACTTTGCGCGAAAGCATTAAGCGGCATGAACATTTTATAGCCTTACAACTAGGTCTCAGGAAGGGGATGAAGGTATGTGGAAAAGTTAGATTGATTTTTTTTATTCGCAGCTAAATTTGATTTGTGAAGCATGAAGAATACAACATTAGTATTGTAAAAACAACATACGCAAAAATAGTACGTATTTTTTTCTCACTTCTACTGAAAACCAGAATGGTTCAGGAGAAATTCTTTCTTATTGCAGGTCATGGATGTGGGATGTGGAATTGGAGGCCCTTTAAGAGAAATTGCCAGATTCAGGTAGCCATCCAAAGTGAAAATTAGTTGGTCCGGTTCAGACATGAAAGCAATGCAGATTTGTGAGCATATTTGAGTTAGTATAACTGTTCTAATTCTGCTCATTGTAGCAAAACATCAGCAACTGGATTGAATAACAATGCGTATCAGATATCAAGGGGCCAGGTCTCTGGATTTGATCTTTTGCTTCTCCAAATTCACAACTAGAACTTGTGAACTTGTTTGTAGGGTAGCACTTAACATGGTTCCTACACTGCAGGAACTCAATATTTCAGCTGGTCTGAGTGAGCAGTGCAACTTTGTGAAGGTAAAGAAACTCTTAATTGTGATTGGCTCTGGAATTTATCTGTTTCTTTGTTCTAGGATCATTACTGACGAGGAGAAATCACTAGAATTTAGTTGACATACAAGCAGCGAAGGCGCTCGGGATTCAATAACTACTCGTGAGAGAGGACTCTCAACTAGTTGTGAATCAGGTCGGAAAAGAGTACCAATGCTCTAATCCAACTATGTTTCAGTATTTATCAGAAGTCAGGAAACTTAAAAAGCATTTTTTTCGATTTCAAGATATAATATATCCATCGAAAAGATAATTTCCTCGCTGACCAGTTAACTCGAATGACTTCTTCTCGATCACAAGTACCACAAAAAGTCTTCTTAGAACAGCTCCAAAAGTCATCCTTGATCGAAACACCAGAGACATCTCCTATTGATATAGTCTCCCTAAAATACGAGGATAATTGGATGAGTCTCATCTACGAGTATCTTTTGAAAGGGCACAGTATCTAATGACGATCTTGAGGTTGATCGTTTATCCCATAAGTCCAAAATATATGCTTTGGCCGAAGGAGTTCTCTACAAGCGAATATCGCAGAAGCAATGATTAAATCTCATTCAAGAAATACACTGAGACAATACTTCTACAACTACCTAGTGGTTGTAAGATTTTCTACGACCATCTCATGATCATAAGTTTTACTGCGATCACTTCATGGTCGTAAATTTTACTACGACCATCCTGTGATCAATAAAGCTTACAGACATGTGGGCCCAATCGACTAGGGATATTTATGCGTTGTATTTAATACACACAATAATTAATATGTACTGCTATTCTCCGGGATAACTGCACATATTAAGCCTTTGTCTCTAACATAACTACAAGGCGACGTGAAAAGATTAGTCTCTGACAATAACCGTTATTGAACGTGCGTATTCCATCAAACAGTGAGGCACCTCTTGATACGAGACAACTGTCTCCTCTTCACGTGCTATATAAGGAGTAAAACCGATGGATAGAGGACAAAAGGAACAACGACAACGAACACAATACAAGATTAGCAGACAGAAGTCTTTAAGCTCTAGTTCTAGTGATTTTTTTCTCTGTTGTAAAGTATAGTCAATATAGCAACACATGAGTAAGGTTATTATTCTCTCAGGAGAAGATTCAGACCTATATAAAATTCCTGTTTTTTTTCTGTGTGGTTTAACTCAAGAAGAGTCGCCAACATTCATTCGTAAAATTGATACTAAACCATCGACAATTACAGTGAGCCAAATAAAAGGAGTCAGTGCTGGTTAGTGAAGAAGCAAGTTACAACAGCGGTTTACATTCTTTGTGTGTTTCTCTGGAAATGCAGACAGACTTCATGAACATGCCATTCCCTGAAAACTCCTTCGATGCGGTCTACGCGATAGAGGCCACATGCCACGCGCCTGACGCGGTATAACTAGCAGCTTCTATTGTTAGAAATTACCTGTCAAGTCTTAAGAATCTCAGTGTTTTTGCACGGTGAGTGCAGCTTGCCTGCTACAGGGAAATTCACCGAGTGCTGAAACCCGGCCAGTATTTTGCACTCTACGAGTCCAGACAATGCTAGGCACAGGCGTATCAAGGCCGAGATCGAGCTCGGCGATGGCCTGCCTGATCTCAGGAGCACCCGGCAGTGTATCCAATCAATGGAAGGTGCAGGGTTTGAGGTACGGTACCGTCAGTTCACGAGCTTTTCTGCAGAGAAAGATTGATCCCTACGCAAATATACTTTTAACATACAAGCATCATTGGAATTAATTTGGATCGTACGTGCGCGCTCTCTCTTTTTCTTTTCTTTTTTTTTTTAAAAAAAAGGAAGCCCTGCTTTTGATTGAAAGCAAATAATGGTTCTAACAGAGAAAGTTACAGAGCGTAAAACTAGGAACTCCAGTTAGCGAAGCAAGCACAGCAAAAAAAAAACACAACTAAACAACATCCTAAGGCCACCTGCAAGACCAACTAAACCACCACACGTAAGTGACAACGACCCACAGAACAGCTGCTGCACATAGCAGAACACCAACCACAAGGAAGACTAAGAGTTATACAAATTGATAGTGAGATTGAACATTTCTATTGCAAAAGTCTTTCACCCAATCTTCAACAGAAGCCCTAAACGATCCAGCTTTGCACCATCATCCCCTTTCAACAGGACTCGCCAATGCTGCAAACAAGATAAAATTTTGAAGATCATATCTATTGGATTTTTAATAAAACTCTTCTCAAACACCATTTTGTTCCTAATTCTCCAAAGAGTTCAAGCCGTAGCTGCAAAACTAAACAAAACAACATTGTAATTATTAGCCTCCTTTGTGTGAGGACCCGCGTTTTTAGCCCTAACCTCGTAGCAGTAATCAGGGTTTAGCAGCGTTTAAGCTTTTCTTAGTGGTGAGTCAACAATAGTATTAGATCGCTCCTAATTAGCTAAAGCGTATCGTGTCGATCATTCATTCACTCGCATCATTCATGCATTCGTCATTCAGCACAACAGTTTGATCAGTAGGTAAATAGAATGCATTATCAATTGCATTAGACAACAAATCAACAAGTGCATTATTATACTAGTGCATCTTGCATCATTTAGCCTTATAGCAAATTGGTAGCACAAGTGCCTAGCCCCTTTTTCCCGCTGCTCACAAGCATCATCGCATCATGGCATCATTCATCAAATATCATTCATTCAAACACCAATGATCATTTGCATTCAACCATAGAATCAAGTCGGTAAATTATCATGCATTATCACTGTCATTTGCATTAGATAATTAAATTAGCAAGTGCATTGTTTGCAATCGTGCATTTCGCATCAGCCCAATCTAGAAGAACATGGCATCATTCATTGCACAGCAATCAGCCGCATTTCACTACACCGATACATTTCCCCTGGAGCCTTTTTCCTTGCCCTCTCCTATTTGGTCTGCAAAGCTTTCTCTTTTCTCAGGGCAGCGCAGCAACAGCAGCAAGCCAGTCCACATTTTCTCCCCCATCTCAACAAAAGCAGCAGCACAAACACCACAGTGCATTCCTATCCATTCCAGCCAAAACATCCTCCATTTCCTCTTCTCAGTTGTAGCAGCAGCAGCACCAACACAGCTGGCATCCATATCCATTTCTCCCCAGCCATACATTCCCCCCTGCCCTTCACAAGCCGAGCAGCGCCACATCCATTTTTCCCAATCCCCCATTCATTCTTACCACCGCACGCATGAGCAAGCCGTGAAGACTGAAGGAACCAGGCGACCGGCATCACCAAGGCCGGCCACCCGTTCTGCTCCTCGCCGGCAGCTCCACCTCCAATGCCGACCACCATTATTCCTACATCGATCCCAACCCATCTCAGTTCCAATCTTCAGGTAATTGCTTTGTCACTTGCAAGCTTTAGGTGAGTACTCATACCTCTACAACACTCTTCTTCCTCCAGTAGCACCTCCACCTCAGATCCACCATTTTGGTTTACCTGCATTCATGCATTTAGCAAGCGATTAGTGGAGCTCCTAGTTTAACCCGAGTGAGCTTAGTAGGGAGGGGAGAGCTTCAGTGCTTGATGCCGCCGGCCGTGAGGCCGAGCCGGCCGTGCTGAAGCCCTTGGACCAACAGATCTGACCGCACCGGGAGGAGGAAGCCGAAGGGAACCGGGCTAGACCTAGGGGAAGCAGTGCGGGCCAGATCTGAGCAGGTGAAGACGCCGAGCGGGGAGGAGCGGCGTCGGGTCGACGGGGGCCGAGCCGAGGGGAAAGGCGAGAGGCGCGGCGGCGCTGGCCTCTGGCCGCACCGAGAGCAGCACCGGAAGAAGCAGCGAAGGGGGAGTTGAAGGCCGGCGGCGTCGGGAGAGCCGAGAGGAGAGCAGAGGCAGCCTCGGGTCGGCGTAGACCGAGCCGAGGGGAGGCAGCGGCGCAGGAGGAGGAAGCGACCAGAACCGAGCCTAGGGCGCTGAGGAGCCGGGAGGTTGGCGACGGCCGGTCTAGGAGAGCCCTGCGGCGGCGCCGAGGAACTGAAGGAGCGAGCGGAGCCGGGCCAAGCCGTGCGCGGGAGGGCCAACTGGAGAGGACCCGAGTAGGGTGCGGCGCAGGCGGCGTCCGAGGGAGCAGGGGAGGAGCCGAGCTGGGGCGGCGGCGACTTGGAGAAGGGTGGAGGAAGAAGGGGATCGGGAGAGGAGAGTGTGAGGCTGTGTGTGTGCGTGCGTGCGTGTGTGGGTTAAGGGGAGGCATCCGAAGGGGGTTAGAAGGGAGAGATGAGTGTAGTGTGTGTGTGTGTGCGTGTGGGTGTCTAGGGTTAGGTTAGAATTAGGGTTGAGTTTAGGATTTGAGTTTAGGATAGAAGTTGGGTTTAGGAAAATTTTACTAGGCGAATAGATTCTAGATAATAGTTGTGATTAAGGTTTGTTTCAGTAGCTTTAGTCTTCGATCAAGTTGTGGTTACCTGCCTAGCCTCGCGAATGAATGTTTTAGCTTGGGCCTTGTCGAGTTAATCCAACTTAGGGTGAATCTGTGGTTTAGTTGCTAAAATCTTTTGAGTAGACCGTAGAGCGGCTTTAATGGGGAGTGCTAACTTAGCTCAGGTCTCAAAAGCTTTAATTAAATTAATCGTGCTAACTCAGAATCACTAGCTTATATATATCCATATTATCACTCAAAACTCAACTATGTATTTACTTATTATTAGTGTTGCCGATTTGCTACAGAAGACGAACCAGCACCGACAGGAGCGATTGACCAGAATTTCGTCGACACCAACCTTTCCTACTTCTGCGAAGGCAAGCGATCCTCTTGAACATTAATATAGTTACTTTAGAAATATACCCTATCTTGCACTATTATATGTATTGCATTAAAATGGTTTTCCAAAACCTAAAGAAAATGATTGAGATAAGATAAGATGATTAAGAAAGAATGAGACTTACTAGGAGGGTAAAAAGGGGGCCCTGGCTGGGGAAACGCGATGATGATGTTGAGGTAAGAGGTGGGCCCCTTTTTACATATGGTTATAATATAAGGACCAACCAACTCTTGCTCGGTCAGATGCCGTAATTCAGTGCCAACCATTTTCCCGTTTCGGCGGGCAGAAAATGCTACCTTGTTACGTGACTATGCTCTCCACATCGGGTAAGTAATAGGTGTGTGTGAGTGATGTGGAGGAACCCAGGACCGGTGGGGGATAGTCCGGAAGTGGGGGATCCAAGGCGCTATATGCGCTAAGGTGGAGTGTTGAGTGCAGGATAGAAGCTGCCTCAACCAACCTCACCAGAACTCGGTGGATAATGAGGTCAGCAGCGTGACTTAATCTACACCGGCGGAAGGTGATGGGTGGAGAAATTAATCACGTAACACGAAAACGTTACGTATTCGATCTTGAACCCGCATCTAAGGCAATGCGGTGAACCACATTCACAGAGAGTTCGAAATAGCTATGGGTAAAGTGGTACAAAGCTGCGTGATGCTAAACTAAATCATGAATTCATGCCGGTCTCGAGATTGGAGTCTCACGGAACCACAGGGTCTTCCGTCTCTCCGAGTGACTAGTAGAGTTTTTCAGTATTAAAACTTGCCACATTTTTGTCGAGATCTATTTTCTAAAGTGAGATGATTTAGAATTTGTGATAAAGAGTAGAGATAGTGCATCCGGTGCATCTTTGCTATTAATGCTTGCTGAGTACATTCGTGTACTCAACCTTGTTAGTATTCTTCTTTGTAGATCCTAGCCCGACCGGGAACTATCCCGATTGGGACGAAGGACTTGCAGGTACAGAAGCAACAACTGGAGGAGAGGGCTTGGACTAAGAGGACCCAGGGCGAGTTGGGAGCTATTTTGGCTTGTGGGACGGATAGACTGCCGGTACTTCAGGGCATACAAGAGAAGCGGGGAAGTTCCCTTGGGTATTTGTATAAATCTTGTATTAAGACCTTAGCCCTGCGTGGCTAACTGTTGTAATAAAGGACAGTTTCTATCTTATTGTTCTGCTGCGTAACTCTGGTGAAGGCTTACTATTCGTTGGAGCAGTGTTCTACTGAGCAAACGAATAGTAATCCGTGTGCCTAAGTGTTATTACCCCTGGGGTAATGACACGGGGCGTCACACTTTGTTTCCAACCAATTTAGTTGGAAATCATCTAAACAAGTTGGATGTCGCTTCCAGCTCAAGATCTCTTTAATGCAAATCCATAAGAAATTCGCTAAGCTGCAAGAAAACAGAATATGATTGATGTTCTCTTCCATATCACAAAGAAGACAATTTGTATTACCTTTCCAACCCCTATGTTTAAGCTGATCTAAAGTTTGGACTCTATTATTATAACAGAGCCAAATAAAGATTTTGACCTTTAAAGGGCATTTGTTCTTCCAGAGCTTAGTCAACTTTCTACTCTTGACCCCTCCAAATAACAGATGATTATACAAGGATCTAACTGAGAAGATCCCAGCCTTTTCAAAACACCAAACTGGAATATCCCTTTTGTCATTAAACTCAACCTGTTCAATCTCCATCTTCAATTCCTCCCATTGTAAATTTTCTTCTACCCCAAAACTTCTACGAAAATGAATGTCCCAACTATCATTATGCACCCCATCATGCACACTCATAGAAGGAGTTTGGCAGTGATTGAACAAATTGTTATACTTGATTTTAAAAGAACACTCACCGCTCCAAACATCCTCCCAAAAGGAAATATCCTGACCATTACCCACTTTATATCTAACTCTCATATAGAAAAGATGTTTGATTTTCATCACGCTTCTCCAGAACTGAGAAACCCCTAAGGTTCTAGCCTTCCTAAACACCTCTGTAGGGAAATATTTGGTTTCAAGAATATTAAACCATAACTCCTTGCTAGCTGATTTAATTGTCCAAATCCATTTAACCATAAGGCAATCATTTATTACCCTCGTGTTAATGATCCCCAAACCGCCAAACTTTTTAGGTCTACAAACCGCGCCCCAGTTAATCATGTGATACTTAAATTTGTCAGTTGCTCCTCTTCAAAAGAAATTAGCTCTAATATGATCCATCTTTTTAAGAGTCCCTTCGTTAAATCTGTAAAACCCCATAGTATAAATGGAAAGACTACTTAAACTTCTGTTAACCAGAACCAATCTACCCCCAGAAGATAACAAATTATTTTTCCAATTGTCAAGCCTCTTTCCTAATTTATTAATCACATTTTCTGCAGTTTTCACCCCTAAACTTCTGTTGCCAATGGGAATGCCCAAATAAGTCATAGGTAAATGAGCCAACTTGCAATTGAAAATATTAGCTACTTTGTTGGCTTCTTCCTTTTTCACCCCAACACAAACACTTCTCTTTTGTGATAATTAATTTTCAAACCTGATATTCGTACGTGCTCTCTCCTTGAAGGTGATTTGTCAGAAGGATCTTGCTGAAGATTCTCCATTGCCATGGTACCTGCCTCTGGACACCAGTAGAATCTCCTGGACTAGCTTCCGGCTCACCCGTGTCGGACGCTTCATCACCCACGCAATGGTTCTCTGAAAACATCATTATCCTTCCGAGATAACTCCCCAGTTGTTAATTACACCACGTAATTTGTACCTTTTGCATATATACTGTCTGATCTTGTGTTTTTCAGGTTACGACGCTGGAATTCCTCCGTGTTGCCCCGGAAGGTAGCCTGAGAGTGTCGAGTTTCCTGGAGAAGGCAGCAGACAGCCTCGTGAAGGGTGGCAAGTAACTAGCCAAGCCTTCCCAACAGCAGAATTGTGAGCAGTGATCAGGTGTGCCAAATCCAGATGTAATGAGCAGGATGAACACTGCACTGTTATTCCAGGGAAGGGATCTTCACGCCCTTGTTCTTCGTCTTGGCTCGGAAACCTCGATCTTCAGGAGGAGACCCGAAGGAAGATGGCGTATTCAATTAAGCCACGTCATGATTGTCTAAAACGAGTACAGTTTATGCGTGATAATTAAGTACTACTAGAATGAAACCCACGCCAAATGGCGCGGTTGTGGTTGCTGTACGCAGATGCAAAGATTATAAATGAACATATTTCTTTTTGAACATTAGGATTTGACATATCATAGCACATAAGACATATTTGTGCAAAACAAAAGATGAATGTAACAAATAGTAATACATATCTGTGTGGAAATTCATCATCTTCAATATTAACTTGTGACTCGAGGAAAAAAACAGAGGGCATGACCAGGCAGGGAGAACCAAACTACCTAGAATATTATGACCAGGGGCTGCCTAATGCGCTAAGACAAATTGAGTTACACTACATATGTTATTATTTCAAAGAGCATAAGTTATGGTAGATTTGTAAACTGAAGGGAATGCTGGTCAGTTACCAGTGATGAAAACATTCTACATCCAGTAGCAGGATCCAGCAGTGCAATAATATAAACCATGTCCTCTAAATTGAACTGTATACCAGTTTCTTCTTCGGCCAGTCAGCTTTTGAAGTAATGTTATCAAAATATCATCACATACAATAATCGAATAATTACTATTTTACGAATTCTGATGAACTTCTGAATGCAGTAGTAATATATTATGGCTTGTGAACCAAACCCGTTAAAAAACAGGGCTAGTCTGACTCATTTCATACAATAGCATGTAAAGTTCAGTAGACACTCCGTAGATACAGCAAAAAAGAAGATACTAACCTCACGGACTGCGGTGGCAACAAAATAACCTTTTCCATCATCTAGCATCCTGGCTAGTAGTTACAATATAAATTTTCTAATTGGAACTCTAATCTTGAATTTTCCTAACGGTCAATACTCAATAGAAAGGAACCCGCACCAATTGGCGCGTGCGGCGGGTCAGAAATATTTTAAGGACGTAGCAAATAAGCATTTATAGTTGTTGTTGGATGTTTATGATTTTGTAGGCTAAGCATCGTATGAACAACAGATACTCTAAAGAAACTTGAAGAGGGTGTTAATTCAGGTAAGTTGTATATATAATTTGTACGTAGGATTTTGAGGCATACCTCTGTGTCCACGGATCGTGCGAGTCTGCAAATCGGAGAACAGGCTTCTACCAATAAGACGCGATGGAGAGCTATGTTGTGTTCTGCACAGGACATTAAACAGGAATGGTATTATATGCAAAAGAATAATGCTGGAAAGAATAAGCTGTTGATAATACTAAATCTAATTGTATTGAGAACAAACGAAAATACGCGGAGGGAGTGTATTTTGTTGGTAGCTGTTTAATTGCCGTCCGAGAATGTATTTTGTTGGTAGCTGTTTAATTGCCGAAGGCGGTGTTGTTCGGGGATGATAAGAGCCAATCTTGTATATTGTTGAAGAGGTAAGCGTTTACAAACAGTTAGAAACTAATTGAAGAGGAGCATTTGAAATGATAGCAATCTGTAGGAACTAAAAGTAGGCAAGAGGTACCAAAATATATGAAGTAGCTAGGGACATTTCGAACCTGTAATATTACTGCAGGTTTGTCTGTGGTACACTTTGCTTAAAATGAGAGCACCATTAGTGTTGTCCATGAAATCTAAACCATCAAGCTCTCGATGAACACTTTTTCCAGCATCTGTTTGGCAGGGGTGAAGCAAATAAGATCTATATTAACATCAGGTTGTATTGGAACCTGTGTGCAAATCATAGAACTACTCAGTAGTCAGTAACACTGTTGATGGTATCTGTACTAATACAGAATGTTGTCAGAAAAGCTACACATCAAACGAAGAACAAAATCAAGTACCTTTTTGTTTCCCATGTGCAGACTCTTGCCGCAGAGGCAGGGAAGCGGATAGTGATATATGAAGACTGGGAAGAGATAGTAATTCGCTGACATGGCGGATATGCGACCTAATAGACCTCTCATCATATATTGCTGAAAATATTTTTTTTCAGCTCAGCTGTATCAAATTCTCAAGGGAACAATGAAAATAAAAAAATATAAAATGTTTATATTACATACCAGCAACCATCTCTAATGAACAGCCACCAGCAGCTATATCTGTAACCTCAGAAATTGCTCTGTAGTCCTCTAAACGATAAGCTGAAACATCTTTACTACGCATTATCAAATCATAGCATGTGTAGAAGTAAGATTCAGGAGCATCCAAGAGGAATTGTTTCACATCGATGACATAATCTCCAGGTCTTAGCTGTAAGTAATAGCACAACATGACTATAAAAAAACAATAAAAACAGAGAGATAAAGACAATATGATTTTTTACACTTACCTGTAGCTCTAGCTTTTCACCTGTTTGCGTTTTAAGAGAAACAGGGTAGCAATGAAGCTTTCCTGTTTCTCATAAGAAGCTTTCCTTGTTACAGAAGTTGTATCTCCAGGAAAATAAAAGGAAGAAATATCCATTTTTTTTCCACTGGGAAGGCATTTTTTTTTGCAGCAGGCTCAGTGAGTGGGGATTGATCATTTGATGATGTAGATCTGCGTGTTAAATATAATTTAGGTCATGATGAAGGTAAGGAAAAGCGCAAATCAAACATTTTTTTGTTGTAAGATATGGGAGGGACAACGCATTTCAATAACCTTTTAGGTTGAAGAGGCACCTCAGGTCTATTAGGCTGCATTGTTCACTTGCTAAAGTGTAAGTCATAAGTAGACTGGCTTTTGTGTGAAAGCTGCAGTTTTTTTTAGGGAGAAGGTGAGACAGTGTTGAACACGCGTGTATAATACGGCCGAGCAAGTATAGTGCTGTTAAGTAAGGTAAAGCAGGTATAAATGTATTCTGTAAATTCTTGTAAGTCGTTAGGTTATCTTCTATGTATGTTAGCCACTGTTCGATGTGTCATCGTGTAGACATGGGTGCTGTGGCATCAGGGTGGCATATTTGTCTTGAGGGAAACCATCAGAGCTTTCCTGCTGCTACACGTGTAACAGTACAGTGGACGAATAATGTACGACATATAAAAAATTGAGAATGTTACTGGTGCTACCCATGTTTTGAATGGTCAACAGAATTAAGTGATAATACAGGGAAATGTTGGTAGTTTACCCGACAATCAAACAGGCCAAGATCAAGGGGTTCTCTAATAGTCTTTTGTTCAATAGGTGGGTTTCTAGCATCTGTCGAAATGGCATGCGTAGAGGGAGCACTGGTTCTAAGCGGACAAAACTGATGTTACAAACCACAATCTCACATTAACTTAAATTTCTTAGCCTGGTAGAATTAGGATGGAGGAACAAAAGCAAAGTACCTGAGCAATGTTCGGAGGAAAACACTGTAAGAAGGGCTGCGTCACCCTGAATGTAGCTGTCTACCAAAAGCAGTGGCAATTATACGAACATGAAATGACGGTCACTGCTGAAGGAGGCTCCTATCAGCCTGAGCTCAGGCTTGTTTGTCCTGCGGACGATGATAATATGACAGGGAGGTTATACACAGATGTCTAATAAGAGTGAGAATATTAATGAAATGTGTAAGAACAGCTAGCTAGATGCAGCTGAACAGTTTTTTTTTGGCAGAGTCCTTACATAGACAGTTAAATATCTTGAGTAAATTGAAAATCAATCAATCACTGATATGCTAGTCTCAGCGATTCAATGAAAAGGATAGAACATTTTACCCAAATGATTATCATAGACAATTGTTGTTACATCTTTGCATAATCATTAGAACGTCTTTTGTAACAAAATCAATCAATCACTGATATGCTAGTTTCAGTAACCAAATCAATCAATCATTGATATGCTAGTCTCAGTAATTCAGTGAAAAGTCAAGAATATTCTCTACAAAAATGATTATCATAGACAGTTGTTAAATATCTTGAGTAAATTGGAAATCAATCAATCACTGATATGGTAGTATCAGTGATTCAACGAAAAGGATAGAACATTTTACCCAAATGATTATCATAGACAATTGTTGTTACATATTTTGAGTCAACAAAAGTATCCTCAGCTAAGCGAATAAGAGCAAGATGTTGCAGCATACATAATCAGAAGCACAACGATTAATATAACAACTCAAGAGTAACAAACTCTGCAATCCTGACAATCTATAGGAACTAATAATGTAGACATGTAAATTCAGTGCATGGACTGAACATGAACTTGATGTTCTTGACTCGACGAATCAACTAAGTCTGATTGTTTGCTCTTTCTTGACTATGTAAAGCATAAGAGATCACTGGCAACTGTTGCATCACACTGAGCATTAATACTATCTGCAGAAACAGCAAAAGGAGTAAAAATTAGCAAAGCAAGAGAACAACACTATCTCTGGAAAACATGCTAAAAGGCCAATTTTCATAGCAGGAACAACCCCACGGTAAACAACGGCTTGAGTGCGAGCAGGCGGAGCAGCAGACACGTCGCCGGCCCAAGCAGGAACGGTGGCGTCACCTAGGAGCGGGGGTGGGGGCTAAGGGGAGGAGGGACGGAGCGGGTGAAGGGGAGGAGGGGGTGGTAAGCGTAGAAGATGGGAAGTAGGGAGTGCTGGCGGCGGGCACGACGGGGGAGGAGACGGAGATGAAGCAAAAATGGGGGCGGCGGGAGTGGGAGCTGTTGTCGCGGGGAAGACGGAGGCGGCTGCGCGGAGAAAGGAGCACAAGGCGGTGGGGAGGGAGACCAAAGGGTCGGGGGCTGGAAGAGGGAGGTAGCGGCAGTGACGGGGGAGCGAGGCTGAGGGGAGCGGCGGGGGAGCGAGAGTGAGGGACGGCGCCGACGCGGCGGCCGTGGAGGGAGACCGAAAGGGCGGGAGGGTGAGGAGGCAGCGGCGACGACGCGAGAGGGAGGAAGGAAGAGGGAGGGTGCAGCAGCGGCGGGGAAGGGAGACTGGGCAGGAAGGGCGACGGCGCGAGAAGGAGGAAGAGGGAGGGCGCGACAGCAGCGGTGGAGAGCGGCGGCGGAAGAGGGAGATCAAGGGGACAGGAAGCAACGCACGGGGCTGAGCAAGGAAACGGAGGGGAAAAGGTGCCAGGAGAGTCGCCGAGGCGGTGGCTGGGGAGGTAAATCGGGTGGTGGACGGGGGAGGAAGAGGAAGGGAGCGGCGGCGCTGGCAGAGGAGGGAGAGTACCAGAGGCGGGGGGAGGGGAAAAGGGGCGAGGGGAGGCGCCGAGGCAGCCGCCGGTGAAGGAGATCGAGGGGTGGGCGGGGAGCAGCGATGGGAGGAGCGGCGCCACGTGATGGAGCGAGAGCGAGAGAGGAGACACGAGGAGAAAGGGGAACGGGACGAAGGTTCGTGAGATGAGGTTGCGCTGTCGGGGCGACGCAGGCACGCAGGACGCAGCGGCACGCAGGACACAGCAGTTTCAGGGTGACGTGGCCCGCGCTCGACCGCAGCTTCCCACGAAAGCGCACTGGCTCAATCGAACGGCGCGCAGGCGACCGAAGGGCGATCGGACGGACGCCGAATTCCGGGTGACGTGGGCAGGGCCGGGAGGGGGACATGCCCTCCAGCCTTTAAGGTTAGTAATGCTCGATTGGCGTTGTTCTGAATCTCACTGTCCTGTGAGCTTGTACGATGTACGGAGCTGCTACCGATGACTGGCTGCAATGACGAAGTGTCAATGTGAATCCTATCAGTTCACAGCATCGATCGATCATGCGTGCTGGCACCTCGATCACCGTGATTGATGCATGCTTCCAATTTCTGTCTAAACACGTATCTTGTGCCAGAGCCAAAATTGCAATATTATTCCTGTTACAACTTAATTTGTCTTGTGAGTTGTGATGAAGAGCAACCAATGATGGGTTAGCTTACACTCGTAACAACGGTGTGCATGCAGTGTTGTAAATATTGCGGTTTTAGCTAACATTTAGAATTAATTATAGCAAATTTAATAGATATTAAAGCATAACTCCAGCAGTATTTAAATGACCAAATTAACATAAACACATGTAATTTCTCTAAATCATTTAAAATGAATAATATACTCAACACATACGTCATGTTTACAAACAAAATCGATATAAAGCTAAGATTTAGAAGGTTGATTATTACTCTGAGAAGACTAGTTGCACAAGATATAATCTTGGCCATCACAGCACTCATGCCAATATTATTCATCAATTGAATATGATAACACTAAATCAGACTTTAAGCTCAAAATTCAAAGCTTTACTAATATGTCAAGAACTGTCACAGGACAGCCAATTAACCTTTCAATCAACAAAGGATCTTGATTAACAATGCAAAAGAGACATTATCTCAGCATAATTAATTTCCGATAAACAGATAATTGATCATCTAACAGTGCACAGAAATTACTAACTTCAACAATTAAGACAATCTGAAACAGAAGATCAGCAATATTAGAATGCACAAAGATTATCAAGTTATATCTATACTTAGCAGAAAACTAACAGTATCAGAACCAAAGCTGACAAAAACAAAATGACAACAGTAACCAATTGAAATATAGCTCAAGTATGATTCTAGTTGCCATTCCAATTTCATAATATGACAACAATCATCGTAGAGCTATTAACACAAACCAACAGATACACTTTGCAAATTGCAATATCTCCCAGTACAAATATCAAACCGATTTCAGACTTTGGTAAGCACAGCTCATATATGCAAAATGAAGTGCAAAATGGATGACAGAGATACTCACAAAGCCAATGGCAATCAAAGCCACTGAGATGAACCGGGCAAGGCACGTCGAAAGACGCTGTCTCAGAAAACCAAGCACATCGTTGTGCTGCGCAAAATAGATGAGGTTGACAGAGATACAATATCATTCTTCGCACTTCGGGATACACCGAAGAATGAAGCTGAGGTATAAGAGTGTCGGTGTTTTAGAACTAATCTTACGTAAAGATTGTTTGATTCGGGAGGGGTCTCTATTTGATCACACAGAGAGAATGATACAGGGATTTTTATATAGGTTCAGGCCTTCTCTGGAGAAAATAACAACTCTACTCCTGTGTGTATTGTATTGAGTATTGTGGTAACAATCAGTGGAAAAGATTAAGGCTTGTACTCCTCCTGATTACGTATTGCCGATTGTGTCTCCTATCGGCCGTATCCCCATTGTCTCTGACTACAGCATTTATATAGTTTGCGAAGAGGTAGTTGTTCCTCTAAGTCAAGGGGCGTCTCATCATTTCACATAACGGGCGTATTGATGGTAGTAATCACCGAAATAGTAACCCCTCCACGTCGTCTAGCAGTTACTTGTCAGAGATAATGACGCATTATGTGCAGTTATTCCAGATAATAGCAACGTACATTGACTGCTTAGATCCCCTGATCAATTGGGCCCACTCGTCTGTAGGCTCTATTGATTACGGGGTGATCGTAGCTGACCTGGTCGTAGAAGAACCTACGATCATAGAAAAATCGTGGACGAACTTACGATTATGAGGTAGTCGTAGAAAGACTTACGACTATAGGGGTGGTTGTAAAAAGACTTACGACCACCTGGTTGACTTCTCTCTTATAATTATAAGGGATATACCTAAGAGCCACATGATAATATATTTATCCATAATAAGAATTATATATATATAATAAAATAAAGATTATTAGATCCTCATCAAGGAGTATGCCATACAAGACCACCAAAAAACATCGACCAAAATGCACCCGAGAACACCAACCGTAGGAACGGAATGGATGTCCTTCCTCCCTCAAGATCAAGCCAACAGCCGGCAAAACCAAACCACTACAGTGCACAGCTTCCAGATTCCCAAACACAACACCAACCGGGAGTAGGTAGCACCAGAATGGAATCGGCGAGAAGCACACAAAGAGAGGCCCGGAGTTCCCAACTCTATCGATGGCGCTGGAGATCCAATCGCCCAAAGCCAAAGCCAAATCGGAAGATCAAGAACACACCAAATTTTTTTGGAAAAATGGGCTCACGGATTTTTCTTCTGTCGAAAGGAGGAAGAAGATGGCGACTTAAACGAGGAGCCTCCAAGTGGTAGCGACTCGGCTGCTGCCAACAGCCGGCTTCAAAGAGGCCGAGCTGTTAGCACCTCCAGCGCCCTCGCCGCCCGGGAGCATCCCCACGCCGCTCAAAGCCAACGCCATGCGAAGATTGGGCTAGAGACCTAGCTGGAGACCTAGTCTCCAGCCTTATCACTTCCCTCACTCCTACCGACATGTGGGTCCCACTACTTTGATTTTCTTTTCTATTAATCCTTTTCTCAAAATGAGAAATGACCAGAATGCCCCAAAAACTCCAACATGCAGTACTGTTCAGGGGAAGGTAGCAATTTAGGAGGTGTCTAGGAAGTACTTGAGTGTTTTGTTGCTAATTAGTACTTAAATTTTGAACTCTTAGATCTAAATTCAATGCATGAGATCACTTTGCCTCCTCCCCTAATAAGATATCACCAAGCATAGCATAGATAAAAAAAACTAAGTACTCGCAAACCTTAAAAATACTCGAGTACTCCCTAGCAAACCCCACAATTTATTAATGGCCAATGGGCGTCGATCCGAGGATGCACTCAGAGGAAGAAGCTAAGGTGCTCGATCTGCAGCTGACTAGCTCATTTCATGGTCCGTCGTCTTCGATGCCGATGACGCCCATCGGCGGCGGCGGCCGACTGCTGCCGATGACCATGATCAAACGTGAGTAGAGCAGAGTGTAAGGAAGTAGAAGTTTAGGAAGACGACGTGAAAAAAAAATTCTCTTTTTCTTTCCTCCCTCTGCTGATATCAACTGACTCCGAAATTCCGCACGATATTGCGGCACTCTACTCCTCATCTCCTCGATCTTTTCTCGGATTGTTACCCGGCGTTTTGACGTAACCACAGCGAACGTCCGGAACCAGGCCGTCCGATCCCGAGATGGCAGCGGGCCACCTACCACTAACCCAGTCCGTGCCCGGTAGCCTGCGTACGACACCGGCCGTGGACTGGGTTAGCGGCAGGCCACCTGCCGCGGCGTTTTCGTACGAGAGATGCTATTTTTACAATTTTATTTTTTCGAGATTATTTTTGTTATTTCGCTTCAAAAAGAACTAAATGAGCCAAAAAAAAAAACTCCTCGGTTTTGCTCAGGTTTCTTTAGCGGAGTTTTGATTCGGGAAAGAAGTGAGACAGTGCGAGAACCCCTAGACATAACCATGACAAATGTCCGGAGCAGGCTGTCCGACCTTAGCACTCGGTGACGCCTGGGTCGCACATAGGAATTTTTTTTGTAAATAACCTAGTTTTTATTACGAAATACAATAATATACCTATTTTTTATTTTACAAAAATAATCATTTGTTGTTTAACCGTTGAACGACTAGCCCAAGTCGCTCAACGGTTGAACGATTTGGACACTTGTCGTCCAACGGTGTACAATGTATACATTGCTAGTTGAGCGACATGTACATTAGGATCAACCGTTGAGCGATTTAGGCTAGTCGTCTAACGGTTGAACGACAGATGATTATTTCTGTAAAATCAAAACAATATAGATATATTACTGTATTTCAAAATAAAAACTAGGTTATTTAAAAAGAAAAATCTCGCACATAGGCCGAACTCCCACGCCTACGGACATTTTCGGGACGCGGGCGCGCAGGAACACCGCGCGGCTAGCTTGGCCCAGCCTCTCCTGCGAAACTCGCTCTCTTCCTCGTGAATTCGGAGCAGACAAACAAGGGGAGCAGGAAGTCCTGTGACGAATTGACAATGATGCTAAGATACACACTTACTATGTTCAAAAAGAACGAAAAAAATATACGCACTTACTACAAAGTAAAACATCACTAGCAATAACAATGTCCCAGCACTTGTCAGAGATTGGCCAATGCATCAGATTAACAGAAAGAAGTCAAACGAAGCTAAACTCACCATTAATTATCAGCAACATATCAAAGGCACATGACCGGTGACTCGCTCAAAGTCGTTGGATTCAAAACGGGCAACTAGGATGAGGAGGACCAGTGGCGAATCTACCAAACCTCCAGCCTGCACAGTTGCCCGGGCTTGCTTATTGGCGAGTGGCGATGCGCTGGCGCCGACGCTGCCGCGCCATGGAAGCCCCGACCAACGCCGACGCGTGCTCTCGGCTGCGTAGCTCGGGCAACCTGGGCCACCTTCTCGCGTTGCTGCCTTGCTAGGCCGCTCGGCAAGCAGCAGAACTCCCCAGCTTGTGATTGAATGGCAATGGCAAGTTCCTGGGTGAAGGTGTGTTCCCTAGCTCCCCATCTTAATTTCCTTGTTTCTTATTTCATCTTTTTTTATCGGCACAGGCATGTGGTTGTTAGTTCCCTTGATGTACTGAAATGATTTATGTGATTTGGATAGAAAAAATTGCCTTCAGCTTTGGGGGAATTTGGTTGGGAGATTTGTTCCTGTTGCAATAGCATTTGCAGTGGAGAGTGATTGATAGAGATGCAGTCGTGTCTATGGCCTTGGAAATGGTTGGGAATCGGCTTTGTTGGGTGATGATACTATACCTTCTATAAATTTTAAGAAGGTTTTATTTTATCCTGACAAGATTATCTTGATTCTAAGGCATATTCACAAGGAAAATTATCCCTGAATAAATTGCCAATCTTCGGATTCCAGGGCCATGTGAGGATGAAACTTTGGTGTAAAACAAGGGACCTGTCCTTCAGGAATTTTCGAGAGACGTCAGTTGCGTAGAATCAAATTAACATGCAAGAAACCCGGAAATTTCAGAAATTCAGGTCATACTAGGCCCAAATTAAGGATGTTATGGCCTCTGTAGTTTGGGTCACAGGGTTGGTTGTTATTTTGGAGGAGTTTACCTAGAGATTTCGTGTTGAAAGGTCCTTTTCAGGGTAGAGTGCCAATTAATGCTAGAGTGATGAGTTGATGACTATTGAGTATGGACATGAAAATGAGTTGGGATTTGTTTGTGATAGTAACTATTTGGAGATTTTAAGGACTTATATGTTTCAATGAATTGTCCTGATCTCAAATTTTGGACTATTGAGTATTTACATGAGATTTTGTGTTGAAACTTTTGTTGTCGACTCGTCGCAACTTTGGTAGTGTCTAGTGAGCTGTTTATTATCGTATCTCGTTTTTATTTCCATGATTCCATCTATGAACCTTTACATGTGTGATGTATCGTATCTGTTCTTTTACTTTAAAACTAATATGGATTTGCATGATGTGTAATTGTGTATCCGAATATCTGATACTTGCGGTTCTTAATAGATCATAATTAGGTACTTGGCTTGCGGTTTGGCCAGGCTTTGGAAACTTCTTGGCTCCGCCACTGAGGACACGCAGACGCACGAGGGGGTTTTTGAAAAATATCAAGTGCTCGGGGGGCAAAACGTAAGATGGCTAAGTGGAGTGGGGAGTTCCACCGCTTTCGATCTTATTCGCTCGTTTTGAATCCAACGGCCCTGAGCAAGTATATCCATATATTCACCAATATGATCACGTGCACGCCTTAATTATCGTCCCATGGCCACAAAGCTTATTTATGTCAGTAGCTTTCACTAGTAAACGGAAATATTGTGCCGAGCCTACACGTCAATATCCACGGTCATGTGCTCTTTTATTTCCACCGTATAGTACAAGGAGTTGGGCTCTTTTATCGGTTTTGCTAGTTTTAAGTTGTCTGGAATTTTTTTAAGTTTAAGTTACTTGTTATGACAATTGAATTTGTGTAGAGATTGGTGTGTCATATGATTGGATATTGATCCAATGATCACAACAAGTGACTTAAAGTTAAGAAAATTTCAGATAACTTATGAATAGACAGTCCTCTCTTTTATTTCCTTTGGTGACCGCTCATAAAAGCGATCGATGGAGTGGCAATGGCGGCCAAGATCTATGGGAGAAGGATAGGAGAGAGTAAATAGGTCGCGGAGAGTAGATAGATGTAGGTATCTACGTACCTAATTTGTTTCTGTTCCCTCAATTGCCCCCGTTAGCATGCATGACATGGCATGGTCCATAGCACAAGTAACCCTAGTGCGTTATTATCAAGATTGATTCTAATTATACGATTCTACGCTTCAATAACTCAGATTGACTGCGTCAATTCGGTCTTACGGTAGAGTCTTAATTTGACTTAACCACTCGATCTTTTTTCGAATGTCCACTTAATCACCTAGGCTCTCTTTTTTTGGACTTAACTCCTTGATCTTCTAGTAATTTTATCCTCGAGGGTGGTTTTGCAACCGGCCCACCATCTAGCCCAGTTGTGCTATCGTGGCGTCACGTAACGAGAAGAATATAAAGAAAGGAGATAGAGAGATGATAAGTAGAAGATGATGTTAGCGTCCATGTGTGATAACGAAACATGGACCTCTTAATTACGTCATGTGTTGTGATAAATAGTATGATGGAGTGATTAATTCCAGGATGAGCTTGGGGGCGTTGGGTGTTCATGAAAGCGATGGAGTGCAACTTCTTGGACCTAGGTGTTATTAAGGTCAGATTGGAATGGATACTGCGGTGCCATTAATAAACAATAATAATAGCGTGTCAAAAAGGTCAAAGAATATATGTTTTTGTAAAGCATTTGCGTTTGTGTATAAGTTGTTGTAAATATGGTAGTTTTAGCAATTAATTTTAACGTAATTAACAATAATTAAAGCATAATTTCAGCTGCATTTAAATGACCAATTTAACATATACACATGTAAAATCTCTAAGTTATTTAAACAGAATAATATGCTCAACACATGGATCATGTGTACAATTAAAATCAGTATAAAGCTAAGATTTAGAAAAATTATTTATTGCTCTCAAAAAGCTAGTTGCATAAGATACAACACTTTAGTCTATACTCTTCACAAATTGAATAAGATAACTAGAAATCAGACTTTGAGCTCTAAATATTGCTTTACTAATCTAACAAAATTAATCTCATGCACAATAGTCAAAAACTTTCTGTCAGAAGATCATCAAAGTATCACAAAATTTACTACTTTAATCTAAAAGCCAACAGACCACTAATAAATTCACAGTAAATAAAATCATAGTGTTCAGAACTAAGCCTTTCGGCTAACAGAAGAACCAGTAGGATTACCACCCAAGATGATCAGCTAAGCATCACGGAAATTAACAGAATCCAAAGAGGCAATATGACAGCAGTAAGCAATTCTTTTAGAGCTCAAGATTGAACTAGATATCATAATAATTTCAGTACAAGACTATTATCATCATTGAGCAGTTCAACAGAGCATACAAATACCACTTTGCAATATCTCCTAGTGCTAGACATAAATAAATCACACAGATTGAATATATCCAATATCACAGCATATAAGCAAAGTGATATGAAAAATGGAATGTTTCAATACTCATAAAGCCGATGGTACTTGAAACTACCGAGAAGAAAAGACAAGGCAAGTCGATAGACGCTGTCTTAGAAAACCAAGCGTCTTGCTGTGCCGCGCAAAAAAGACGAGGTTGGCAGAGATACAATGCCGATCTTCGCACTTCAGGACGCACCGAAGAACAATGCCGATCTTCGCACTTGGGACACACCGAAGAACAAAGTTGAGGTACAGGAGATATGCCACTCAAGACCACCAACTAATGCTTCAGCCGAAAGCACAAGTAACACCAATCACCAAAGGAAACTGAACTCCTCCCTCATCAAGATCACCAAGGAGCACATCGAATTACCTCCAACTGACGCATAAACAGTAACCCTCGCAGACCCGAACCGAGGAAAGGGCGCAAGAGGGAGCCACTGGAATGCTCACGGAGGAGGGATCAGGCCGAACCACCGACAACACCGTGACAAGCATAGCGTCACCGAGCTCTAATGATCCAGAAAATCGAACAAATCGAATGGAGAACCGGCAAATGAAGAGGAGGAGAAGGTCGTGCGCAACCGCCGCCAACGACCGGCACGCATTTCGCCTGAGCCGCCGGCGCCGCAAGCGCTGCCACCATGCCGAAGAACCAGCTGCGCTAGAGCCCCTCTCTTCGGAAGGAGATAAGGTCTATCCTTCCCCTCAACTCCAGGGCAAGCGGGCCCCACAAGCTTGTTTCTTTTTCTTTTCCTATTTTCTTCTTTTCTCTAATTAAGAAATTCCCAAAAAGCCCTCAAGAATTCAACATAAATACCCTCCCCAAACCTGTATTTGCTCTCACCTTGGCGTGAAGAACTCGCTTGAATTACTAGCGGAAGGGAACTCAAGCAAGAGCAAATAGACACTACTACCTTTCTCAGGTATCGAATGTTATAAATGTTGTGCTTACATATTCGAATACTCAATTGTTTTTGTTATGTAACTGCGTGAATCTTTAATAAATTATGAGAAGTTTAGTTCAGTTCACATGAAAAGTAGAAGTCGTACATTGAAGTAATGATCGGCAGGTGACAATTTTTTTCAGACAGTGAAGTAATGCCGAAGACGAGGGCTCTAGATCTTGCTTCGGGCTTGGGAGGGAAACTCAGCAAGCACCAAGTCAAATCGGCCGTAGAGCAGTATTACTACTTCTCACTACCATTGGAACAATTTGTTTTTGTTTTCTGTATGAATTTATTTTTTTGAGAACTTTTCTGTTTGAATTTCATGTGCCAATCGACTTACTCGTTGGTAAATTTTTAGTCGATAAATAAAAAGTAGACTCCCTCCTTATCTTGAAACTAGCCAAGCAATTGCATGGTTAGTCTCACTGTTTCCTTTTGTATTAAAGATTAGAGTTTGTTTTGTACGTAACTAGCAGGGTGTCCCACGCAATTGTGCGGCTATATTTGTTTCGAAGTTTATGTAGATACCTGAGAATATGTTTATATATCTTGTAGGCTATTTAGATTCTTAAGATGTCCTAGATATTGAAAATAACAATAGAAGTTTGAAGAAAAATACAACCTGGGTAACGTAATTAAAGTTTAATTGAAGTATGAACTTGATGGAAGAAAACCATTGAATATAATAAGTTGTTCGATTCTTAGAAACACAACCACTCTCTTTTATGCAGAAATCATGTAGTTGTATGCCTATTCTAGATTTTACTTTTTTATTCCTAATTTTAGTTTATTGTACTTGACATAGACTCATTCTTTGAATCTAGACCGTTATAATCTGTAAAAAAAGGAATACGGTTGTCGGACGGATAGGGTACCATCAAGCGATTAATTGGAATACGGATGATTAATCGGAATTATGCGGACAATTTGACTTTTTCACATATTTGATCATAATACTAGTTTTAGAGATATTTGAACACATTATATTGTCAATACTATCAAATAAACTTATACCACCCTTTAATTATACATGATAATTTTATTACTAACTCAAAAGATAACAAGATTGATCGACGGACTATTATAGTTCTACACCAAAGTACAACTTGCAACATAGATTAAAAATATGTATTGTCACATAGACTAGACTAACTTAACAAATTGGCGAGACGACCACCAAAAGGATTAAGTTTGAAATTTAAATACACAAAATAACACACAACCACGAGAGAATCAGGTCAAACAAAACATCACCACCAAACACTTCGGTATCAGGCTCATCAGCAGCAAGGAAATCCTTTTTAGAGGCAATCAACTCCTTGTCACTCTCACTTTCATCAATTACTAGTAGTGTAGATTTGGAACCACGACTGGACGATGCTCTGTGACACAATCTTTTTGTACATTTTGCTGATTTCTTGTTGTAAAAAACGTGTTGACGGCCGATTAATCGTCCGTTTATGCGGATTATGCTGGGCGATTATACGAAAATTGCCGACTAATCGGATAATGCGGCCGATATCGTGAGATAGCACACACCGTATCTAAGTATGAATGAGAGAAATCTTTTCTGTATTCATGTGAGTACATATTTCTATTTTTAATATATCACTTAAACGAATATATTATACTTTTTATTATTTTTAATATATTTAAATACTAATTATAAGATACTATAATGTGACTTGATTAAAAAAAATATTAAAAGGAGTGTGAGAGTTCTTTCAAAAGAATTATAAAAAAAATGAATGAGTGAATTTGGTGTAGAGCATCGCATAACGGCAACGGACCAACTATGATGAAAAGGAAAAATAAAGGCACCATATTAAAAACTTAAAATGACTATAGGCTCTAGCCTTTAGAAAATTGGGACATCAAAAGACTTTGTAAAAAGGTCAAAAACGGAATGGAAATTCACAAATAATGGCCTTGCATCCCCTGCCCGTGCTCTCTTCCTCCAGCGCCTTTGCTCCTCCTCAACTCCAGCATCGCGCTGCAGCGTCCACTCCATGGCCGGCGCCGGCCACCGCGCTCCTCCTCCGGTCGGCCTCTTCCGCTCGTCCTTCCGTCTCCAGGTCACGCTAGTCACGTTGCTTCTACAAACTCGGCATGCATCATGCATGAACGGTGAACCTGTGCTCGGTCGGCTAGGACGTCCAACGCAAACGTGGCTGCCCGAGGATAGTGGCCGCGGCTGACGGCGAACACGCCAGCCGGGCTGCCATGCCGCAGCGTCGCCTCTCCCCTGCCGTTCGCGGTTGCACCTCCCCGACGGAGGATGCACGGAACTCGTTCGATGAATTGCCCATACCAACTGAACGTCGCAGCCGGCGAATTCTTTCGCCGATCATGCTGGAGGCTAGTTTCCCACGTACGTCCTGAACGAATGCTCTCGTTCCCTTTGGTTTATCCCAAACGAAGCCCTCGAGAAACGTATGACAGAACATGAACTTGTCTTGTTTTGGGCCATCTTTCACGTCTTTCTCATAGCTTGTATACTTCCTGATCAGTGTTTGTTTTCATCAGGTACGAAAAGTATCACGACCTTCATGGAGGTGAGGAAGAATCGAGGAAGTCCAACTATTTTGATTTGGTATCCATCATTCTTTTCATTTTAACTCTAGTTATGTGCATGCTTCAATGGGTTACTAATTGAGATTTGGCGATCAAATATATGCTATTCTTACTGCATGAATCAGACAAACAAATACTACGATCTTGTCACCGGTTTCTACGAGTATGGCTGGGGTGAATCGTTCCATTTTGCCAGCAGGTGAGAACGTACCTTGTTCTAGTTACTAACCATAACACCATCCATTTGTCTTAATTTAGATGCTTCACCAAACACAAAAATATCATTTGTTGAGTTGTTCTAGATCACAATTGTGCTAATTTCCCTTGTTTCCATATATATATTTTAGATGGCATGGAGAAACTTTACGCGAAAGCATCAAGCGGCATCAGCATTTTATTGCCCTACAATTGGGCCTCAAGAAGGGGATGAAGGTTGGTGACAACAAAATTTGCTTTGTGAATTGTGCGTACAAAATATCAACACCAGTATTGTAAAAAAACGTGAAATAAGAAAAATTAAAAGTAACTTTTAGTGCAATTAACTTCATTTTTACTGGTCCCTATCTTTTTTGTTTTTGCCAACGGGCCCCTCATTTATAAAAAAGGATGCAATCCACCTATCATCAAGTCCTGATGGTGAGTATGATATTACAATGTTCACTGTGAACTTCTGTTTTTCTGAAAATTGAGTTAAATTTCTAGATTTTTCACATTTTTTACAAATACCAAATAAATATATCTGGCAAAATCTGTCCATGTATAGTATGCAGTGTTGTCCATGAAGATCAATTGAACAAAAACATATTAATAAAATAGGGACACCTAGTGTGGAAACATGTACAGATGGAGCTACTTGCACTGGAAATTACTTTAATTTTTGGGCTACGTTTAGATGCTGGATTGGCTTTGGATAGTGAATATCGGATGCAAAGACAGCTCGAGAGCTCTTGGGCTTAGCTTAATTTGTTTTAAAAAAGTTTTTTTTGGTTCCATACAATTTTCTCATCTAGAATTAGTAAGCACTTCTTCCAAAAAAAGAAGAGGGGATGTTGTCCTATTACCACCAAAAAAGATTGCATGTATTCTGAAGGCAATTCTGAAACACTTGTAGAGTTGTAGTGTTATGACCCTTAGATCATAACGGGGGCCATGCCCATAACACTTCATCCCTCCCGAACAAGCAGCTCGTCCTCGAGTTGCAGAGTGGTGGCCATGGCTGCAGCCATAGGCTGTTAACGTCGGTTGACAGCAACAGTGCGGGGGCCTTAACGCTGCCCGTTATCGACGAAGATGTTGTCGACGAGGGCCGCCAGTGTGGGGCAGTCCTCTTCCCCTTCCCGCCACAAGACACAATGGATGTGCGAGAGACATGATGACGTCGCAACCTCCCACATGCCACCCGTCGGACACCGCACGTCCAAAAGCATGTCGTTGGCCGGTCGTGCCGTGAAGATCGTGGTCGCCTCGACAAACGACATGGCAAGCGACGCACATGCTCCACTAACACCACGGCTATTGCAAGCGACAAGTTCCAGCATAATTTTGATTACCACGACAAGGTTCGCACAGCGTGGCAGGCCGTGGCGCTACTGCGACAGGGATTGACAGGATCTCAGCGCCGGCGAGCTCTGGCAGTGTCGTGGTAGACGCCGATGGGACCACGGCAGGCTTTGGTACCACGCCTGCAACTGTCGTGCGGTGCGGTGCGGCGTGGTAGCGGGAACTGCGCCGAGCAAGCCATCGCCTGGTGTGGCAACGACCGCCGCGGGGGCTGCGCTGAGCAAGCCATGCCCGGTGCAGCAATGACCGCGCGCGGGCTGCGCTGAGCAAGCCATGCCCGGTGCAGCAATGACCGCCATGAGAGCTGCGCCGAGCAAGCCGTCACTTGGTGTGATGATCCTCGGTTCTCCAGCATTGGCCTTCTCCAAGCGCGTGATACGTTCGTTGTGGTTGTCAAGGCGGAAGTTGATGATGGCCAATTGTGCATCGTGCGCCTCTAGCGTCTTGGTGATTGTCTTCAGTTGCGTGATGATCTCATCGATTTTGGCGGGATTGACACCACCGCTGCTTATGGACGAAGATGTAGCAGGTGGCTCTGATACTAAGTTGTTATGATCCTTAGATCATAACGGGGTAAACACCGCCAGGAGGATGGCCGGGTGGCGTCGGCGAGGATGCGGAGAGGGGTAGACTAAGACTTTGAATGACTTTTCTATTTCTTTCTTGCTTCCTTTGAATGATGTGGCTCCTATCTTTATATAGATGATGTTAGCCCCTAACAATATGGAAACTATCATATCTAATGCAACCAATCAACTAAGGATAAGATAATATCCATACTTTCTGAATATGAAAATATACATGTAATCATTCCTAATATGAAGATATGCATCTAATCATTCCTAATATGAAGATATGCATCTAACTATTCCTAATATGAAAATATGCATCTAGCTATTCCTAATACAGAAGAAACAACTAATCTAATTTAATCGAATGTGTTTGGTGCGCGATTCACGCTCACAAACAGTGCACATGAACAGTGATTCCTGCCCATAATAGTCTCCTTGCATGGCCGATGGCCGTAGCCGCCCCCGCCCCATGCCCATAACATATAGTTACCACAGGATTAAAACATATCAATGTTTCAGCTCTTCATTTATTTTTTCTGGCTTGCAGTATGTCATCCCTAAGAAACTAATACAAGTAGCATTTTCTTATTTCAGGTCTTGGATGTGGGATGTGGAATAGGGGGACCCCTAATAGAAATTGCCAGATTCAGGTAATGATTCGACTTTCGAAATGAAATTCCGTTTCCTGTTCAATAAATTCAGACATGAAAATCATGCAGAGCATTTATATAACTGTTTCAATGCTACTTGTTGTAGCTCAACATTGGTAACTGGATTGAACCACAACGAGTACCAGATATCAAGGGGCCAGGTTTCTGCATTTGATCTTTTCCTTCTTTGAACACAAAACAAAAGCTTGTCAATGTTTATTTATATAAGAAATTCAGCATCTAAGATGGATTTTGCCATCCAGGAGCTCATTTCTTTAGCAGGTTTGGATGAACAGTGCAACTTTGTGAAGGTACAGACGCATTCTTAATTGTTATGATTGTTGGCTTGGAATCCTTCTCTTTGTTACTTGTTAGTGCTAGTTAGTGAAGAAACAACAAGAGTACTTATAATATTCTATTGGCAATTCTAGGGGGATTTCATGAACATGCCAATCCCTGATGACACCTTCGATGCAGCCTACGCGATACAAGCAACATGTCATGCACCTGATGCAGTATAACTTGCAGCTTACTCTGTCCAAATTACAGCTGAGTTTTCACACGAATACACAATTGCAGTATTGATGTTTGTTTCTCCTTGGTTTTTACAGCTAGGCGTCTACAGAGAGATCTACCGAGTGCTGAAACCTGGCCAGTATTTTGCACTAGATGAGTGGTGCATGACCGATCGATTTGATCCAAACAATGCTAAACATAGGACCATCAAGGCTGAGATTGAGCTCGGTGATGGCCTGCCTGACATCCGTAGCACCCGCCAGTGTATCCAAGCTATGAAAGATGCAGGATTCGAGGTGCCATACTTGTACCATCAATCGATGAGCTTTTTACAAAGTTCCATGTGCAAGTACTCTAAGGTTCCAGAATGATTTTGCTGTCCTCTCTTGTTGAAGGTTATGTTGGTGAAGGATCTTGCTGAGGATTCTCCTATCCCATGGTACCAGCATGTGGAACCCAGCCATTTCTCCTTGACTAGCTTCCAATGCACACGTGTCGGGCACTTCATCACTCGCTCAATTGTAAGTTCAAAGATAGTGGTTTGAAGATGAGTTTCTAGTTAATTATGTAATTTGCAGTTTTTGATCCTGAGATGTTTTACTCTCTGTCAAATCTTGTGTTGCAGGTTAACACACTGGAATTCCTACGTATTGCCCCGGAAGGCAGCATAAGGGTGTTCAACTTCCTGATGAAGGCCTCCAGCGGCCTCCTGAAGGGCGCCCAGTAAGTCCTTCACTAAAAAAACTGCTAGCAACCGCCAAATCCAAATGTCATGAAAATAATGGAAACCGCGTGATTTCAGGGAACGTATCTTCACTCCGACCTTCTTCGTCCTGGGTCGCAAACCTCTCCAGGAGTCTGAAATAGTGAAAGGCAATCTTTGAGTTGCACGCATGGCTGAAGCCGCTGTTTGTGCCTACCTATATATAATGTCGCAAGTATTATGTGTTTGTACGTAAAAGCTAAGAATAATTATGCACTGAAGTGTTGTACTGTAGAAGATTTGCATCGTTTCGTTCCGAGGGCAACTTGTGTATTGTACTGAATTACTGATAAGCGATTACAGTCTTGAAATAAACGTATTTGTGGTGTCCTGTTACTTGGAGTTGACATTCTACCATTTCTTGGCAACAAATGTGTCAGTAGCAGTAGACTTGGTAACTAGGCACACTTGATTGTACCCTGGCTTGAAATGATCTTCGTTCACCTGTGTATTGTGATCAGAAATCACAACCCTGGTGCCATTTTTGCGTAATGTACTCATTAACTTCCTAAGTGGAATCATAGCTTAATTGACAGAAATCGCAGACGGTAAGCGCTTCAACTCAGCTGCTACTAATTCAAGTATAAAATGTCCATGGATACATCACAGTCAAGAACAAAACAGAGACAAAGTTAAAGCTCGCGGAGAAGAGTACACTGTCTGAACAATCCACATCAGAATCAAGAAGACAAGAACCAAAACTTAATACTCCACACATCATGGCAAAAGAATCGATCACGGATAGGTGGAGATGCATGCACACGACCTCTAGAAAGCTGTGGTTTACTGTAGCATTGACATGGATGCGACCACGCCCAATGCCACGGCGACGGCGGCGGGGAAGCCCGCGTAAACGCCGGCGCTGTTGGCGTTCGGCGCGGGAGCGGTTGTCCCGGCGGACGAGCTGTCCGTCGACGCCCCTGCGGACGGCGTCGAGGCGCTTCCGGGCTCGCTGACGCCGGGGGACGCTGCGGCGGGCGCGGACGCGGTGGGCGCCGTGGAAGGGGCGTCAGAGGACGGCGTCCGCTGCTTGAGCACGCGGATGTTGACCTTCTGCCCAGCGGCGCAGTGGTCGGGCACGCCGCAGATGAAGAAGCGGTGGCCGGGACTCTTGATGGTGATCTTGTCGTCGCCAGAGGTGTGCGTGGCGATCGGCGACGAGTTGGTGCAGCTGTCGTAGTCCGTCTTCTTCACCTCCAGCACGTTGTGGATGCCCTGTGGGTACTGGAACTCTGCAAGCAGACCATGCAAATTGGCGCCATGGTCACCACAAGAAGAACAGAAGCAACACAAGTGGGAAGAAAATCTGATGGGCCGTTGATTTTGTTGATAGGGAGAAATCTTTTTTCGTCATCTTTTCACACCAAATGAAATGATCACGCAAAGCACCAAGAAAAAGCGGCAGGAATGAAAACAAAACGTGCAACATAAGGTATATCTATCTACCTGTAAAAGGATGAAGTATATAGGAACACTCACTTCTTTTGACACCAAAGCAAGCTGTGAACAAAACATGCTTCTATACTACTCATAATATAAAGTGTCAAAGTGCTTCACTTTACAACTAATGAGGGGTTGACAATAGTATACTGACAGATGCAGCTCATCATTTGATGATAGTATGACAACATATAATCATTTCCCAAGACCAGGAGTTTTAGAACAATCATATAAATATAGCCCTTATTAGATTCAAGAACATGTTTCCGAAAATATTATATTCAATAACACATTATCACATTTGCAAGAACTGGGGGAAAAACCTCAAATTTTAGACTGAAATGCAGCTAGCATGCTGGATCAGGAACATCACAATGCAGTGCAGAAACCATTTCGTACTCTTCTCTGCCAAAAGTTCAGGCAGTACACTGATAAATTTAACAGCCAATGAGCACAATAAATGTGGCAGCATCATATGCCACGGTATAGTAATTGTGGACACCGACCAACCCTACCATTTCTTGAATTCTTGGCTGGCTTTTGTCATTCAGAACTCCAGTGGTCCACGAGAAAAAAAAATTATGGATCATATTAGTGCTGTGCACAAGCAGCACGAAGCCTCCATGAAAGCCTTTAAGACTACATAAAGCTTGCAGATATGTACTGTGTGCTGTAAAATCAAAGAAAGTGGAGATAAAATGGCCTGTTTTTTACCCAAATTTCGTTGTCCATGGCATGGTTAAAGTAAGAGTCATCGTCTAAACGCAAGACAAACGAGATGGAATATGCGTTGTGAAGTACTACGCTTACGGTGACAAGTCATTAGCACTCCATCTTTGCACTAGTAAGGAAAGGGAAGAACGGAAAATCCCTGCTCAACATATGTATCACATAATTTTTTCCCTCGAACAACGCAAGCTCACTTACACATTTCACTAACACCAAGAAAATACTATTATCTTTCTATATGGTAGCAGGTTACATGGAGGCTATTGAGGCACATGCTCCTAGCCACGAATCAAGCTACACATACAGGAGAAACTAGTACACTGTAACAAATACTGACAATGAGCAAAAGGGAAGCAGTGACCAGTACTGGATCTACAACTGAATGTTTTACACCAGGAAAATTAGCTAGCCTCGCAGACATTCTACATATATATAGCCAAACAAAAATTCCATTTGTTTTGGATTTCTTTCAAACATACGAAGGATGGATTTCAGCAAGAAACGAGGACTGTTTTTATTGCTAGCTAGTAAACAGCAACTAAGACAGACTGAAAGTACTTAAAATTAGAGTGAGAAGATAGAACTTGCCTATGGTGTCTCCAGCATGGAAATTCTTCTTGACAGCCCAGTCGGTGTAGTTGACATTGCCGAGGATGGTCCACCCCGAGGTGTCGCCAACCTAGTAAACGACCGCCGACGAGGTCGCCGCCATTGCGAGACCAAGCGCCAGCGCCAGCACGCTCGTCATGCTCATGGCCATTGCTGCACTACCTCTCCTGTCCTGGCTCACACCCTCTGATTGTCTGAAAGCTAGCAAAATGAGAAGAGATGCTAAGAGCAGAGCAGACGAAAAGAATTTAGTAGCGCTCGCTTTGCTTCCACCAATGTTGTGCCGAGGAGCACCATTTATAGTGTCTCGTTCATTCTCTGTATTGACCACTTTGCCCCTGTACATGTTCTTTCCATCTGATACATCGGTTATTATTCTTTCTTGGAGATGGCAGGGTTCTGAACTTTTGTTGTTTTTTGCTGATCTCTTGTTCCTTGAGTAAAGCAAACTCAAAAGCTGGCCGTGAATCCAAGTCTTGATCATGAGGTTGTTCGTTAGGTCTGTGTTGCCATGAGGAAGTAGGCTCTGCTGGTATGTGCCTTCCAGTTCTTTGGAGATCTTTTTCTTTTTAGGGAAGCAAAGCAATTGCAAACATGCATAGATGCGCTGTAGTTGATCCATCTGTTGGTGTAGGCAGATCTTTCTCTTCTTCCTTTTCTTTTCTTTCAGATGTATTCGGATAAAATGGAATAACGGGGCTTGCACGTACGATTAAATTTTAGTATATGCATGGAAGCGATCCAAAGTGACAGATGCGTAGAAGAGGCTTTACAAGATAAAAATCATCGTTGCGAGTGTCAGAGGCTTTACAAGATTACTGGAAACTAGCAGCAACATACAGCACGCAACACATGCAACGAGTGTGAACAGCAAGTTACAACGCAGCATAATCAGACGTGCATATACATGTAAGGCACGATTAGCACATCATGATAATCAAATCATCGTTAAAACCTATAGGAAAATTACTCGTTAAAACCTATAGCAAAATTACTCATCAAGCCACCATCGGCCTTTTTTCTCCATCTAGATTAGATCGAGAGGCGGCCGCTCCAGCGTTTATTAGCCTTTTTTTGGGGAGCGGGGAGATGACCCAGAGTATCACTTTGTTGTTGCCCTCAGGGTATATATAGTGGGGTGACATCAGCAGTCTATTATCCTTGCCACGTAAGATTTTTAGTGATGTGGATGAGAGAGACAAGGAGAGAGAATGAAGTTATCTGGCATGCAACAGACAGTCTATAAAGCCTTATAGACGACTGTTTTGCTGTTGTATATATGCCGTCTGTAACTCACAAGTTTTATGATCTCATTTTATGGAGGACATATATAGACAACTTAGAGACAACACATTGTATGAATTGTATTTAGTTTTGTCTATAGATGACATGAAAAGTACTACAGACAACCACTGTCTATACCACTGTACATACCCTTAGCGCTAGCCTAGCTCGTTTAACGGCAGCGCGCTGTACCGCGGCATGCTTTCCTTTGTCTCTGGCGGCGGCGATTCTGACGCCGTGGACTTTCACTTCATCTCGGCGCCCCGGAGTGCCATGCATGCGTAGAGTAACCAGAGTGCATTAGCACTAATTAAAATGTGCTAGAACAGGAAGATTACGGGCAACAGGAAGCATGCTTCACATGGTTTCACTGACATTGTGTACTACATACCTGTTTTGTTTATTTGTAAGTTGCTGATGAACTGCTTTGTTTATTTGCCTCCAATTAGAGGTGAGCAGAAAATAGAAAGTTAGAAACCCTTAGTAACCAATGAAAAAGAATCTGCTTTGGTTTGCTTTTGTGTACCATGGTCGATTTTCAGTCATCTTGTTTGTACGCTAGTGCTAGATAGATCAACTGATCATTGTGCAGATTTGCACACTACATTACACGCAACACAAACTAACCAAAACAAAAGGGTTACACGCACGCGCGTGTATATATATATAACGTCCGTTTTCGTACTCTCGGAAGTACATACTTCCACTTCGAATATACCATTTAAACGAACGTATTATACTTCTTTATCATTTTCAATATACTTAAATATTAATTATAAGATACTCCAATGCGATTTGATTGAAAAAATTTCATTGGAGTCCTTTATTTTTGCTATATACCCTTTTTATATATAGAAGAAGTATATACACAAATTTTGCTATAAAAGTGGATTTTAACGAATTTTTTCATATACCTCACTTTGGACTATCTTATCATTATTAGAGTATACTCAAATAGATAAAGAGGTATCAACATACGATTAAAGTGGTATATGAGAAGTGGAAGTACATACTCCAGAGTATATATATATATATATATATATATATATATATATATATATATATATATATATATATATATATATATATATATATATATATATATATATATATATATATATATATAGTATGTATATGTAATGTGAACACCCCTAACCCAATACGAGGTACACCCAAGCCACAACCTAGCCGAACGTGACCCATTTTGCCTCAGGGACCTCCGGTCATTTTCGTTTTGGATCCGTTACTGTTCATGCATACTACAACTTGTTTAGTAGTCGCTGTGTGATTTTTGGATGGTTTCAAAAGAAATCATGGTTGATACACTCAATTTAATACGAGCGGTCCATTTTTTTATCCAATTGTTCGAATTAGGTATACTATATCTGGTAATATGAGTAGTATAATCCCGAGAGAGTAGAATTACAATTGTTTATGTGGGGATCACATAACACAAGAACAATATTTTCAACCCTAATCGGAAAAGTCCATAATACCCTCATAGAAAATATAAATACAAAGAAAAGTATTATACCCTTAACAAATCAATAATTTGATTTGATTTATACTACCAACTATATACTACTAATAGAATGTATTGTAAAGTTTCTCAAAAAAAAAACTATGTGATTTTTGGAAGATCATATCTCTGCCCAAAATTTAACAAACGTGTAGCAACATCGAGTTCGATCATGCAAACAACTTTAAAATACAGCAACAACATCACCAACACATGTACATATAATCCATGCGTCATCACCATCATCATTAAAACTCGACAATTAAAATTACATCATGTCCATCATCATCATCGCCGCCACCAATACCTACCGATCGATCCATCAACTAACATCACATATAATCACTTATTAGATGTCGAAGACGTTCTTGCCGGTGAACTTGACCTCGATGGGGCTGGCGTTCTTGCCGATGCTGCGGAAGTTCACGCCGACGCCCTGCCTGCCGGCGTTGACCTTCTCCGGGTAGACGCCGTCCTTGGGGTGGAGGTACTGCACCTCGCCGTTGGGGAAGACGCGGTAGAACTGGTAGTTGATCTTGTACTTGGAGCGCAGCCGCGTGCCGAGCGCGAGGCACTGCTCCTTGCGCGCCAGCTTCAGCAGGTTGGGCCCCTCCCGCATGATGGCGGCGCCGCCGGTGGGCATCTCGAACACCTGCTCCTTGGGGGACGTCCACGTGATCACGTAGAACTCCTCCACCTGCGCCTTCCGGAGCAGCCCGCCGGTGCTGCCGCCGAAGATGGGCGACGGCGTGTTGGGGTCCAGCTGCGGCGGCACGAACCCCTTGGGCGCCTCGGCTACCGCGGCGGCGGGCTCCTCGGCGGCGGCGGCCTTGAGAGCGGCAGGGCCGCGGGAGCTGGAGGGGAGGGCGAGGGAGGAGCCGAGCTGGCGGGGCTTGGGCGGCAACCAGGCGGCCAGGAGGTGGCGGGTGGCGGCGGAGGCTTGGGTGGCCATGGCCATGGCGTTTCTTGGCAGCAAGGAGATGGAGGAGAGGCGCGCAAGATCGAGCAGGAGTGGTGTGGCGACGAGTGATGAGTGGTAGAGCTGGCCGGCTAAGAGGTAACGGGTTTGGGTGGGGAGGGTGGGGAAGTGGATAAGGGGATATGAGGCCGGCCAATGGGGAGCGCGGATTTTGATACGTCGAGAGGCTGCGCGTCCATCCACACGCAAGGAATGCGCGCGCGGCCTTTTTTTCTTTTCTTTTCTTATTCCATTCGATAAAGCATTTCCCTCCTCTACAGAAATCGAATAGGGACGTCATGACGTGCCACACGGCCACACGACGCCTGGGCCCTCTCTCTGGCCGCCCGCGGCGTGGGAAAGACTAGAAAATATCGCCGGTCGGATCGGGCTCCGTCGGTCATTCACCTCTCCGTAGGCTCACGCGCGCGTCATAGGAGAGCGTGCACCGTGCAGTGGGGTGGGATGTGTTAGGAAACCGGGCTCAGGACCGGGAGTCCTGACTCAAGTTGGGCTCCTCATCCTAAACCCTAGCAGAATCGTAGTCTATAAATAGGGGGTGTTATTCATTGTAAAGGATTGATCGATGGATGAAGGAATAAAGAGAAGCAAGACGTCCCCCTATATCTCTGTGTTCAATCTCTTATTTTGTTCTTGTTGTTCATGCATTGTTCTTACGATTCTACGCTTGTCTACGAGGTAATCGCTCGGACTGGACTCGCCAGCGACGGTTCCTCAACACGTTATCAGCACGATCGACTCTCCTCGCATCGAAAAGGTAACCGTCGATGAACGACACTCGTAGATTGAATCGTTTTCTAGATTGCTTTCAATCTCGAAATTGTTGCTTTCTAGATTGTTTTCTACGGTGCAAATTCACTCTGATCTACCGCGAGCCGACTTGAAGTCGCCGGTACAATGCCGATCGGTAGATCGCACGAAAGATTGGATGTCGATTGTACCGTAGATTGAAAGTTGCAAATTTGTTCTAAAACTACCGCGAGCCGACCAGAAGTCGCCGGCCAAGCCGATCGGTAAGGGCATGAACGATAATTGCAGCGCATGTACAGTATTGCATCGCATCACATCTGTATTACATGAACAGTAAAAAAAAACGAATCCTGCAGAACCATCGCCGCTCGTAGCGGCGTCGATCCGCGCCCGAAACCGGCGCCGCCGCCGGCCTCCTCTACTGCGTCGCGCGCCGTAGGCGCCGCCACGCCGCTTGAAGGCCGCCTCGACGGCCACCTTGAAGCCGCATGGCGCCGCCATCCGCCGAGCTCGCACCCACACGCCGCTTGAGCCGCGGCGCGCGCGCTGCCGGCCGCCGCGTGAGTTGCCGCCGGCGGCCTCCGTCGCGCGCCGAGCCGCCGCATGCCGCGACCGCCTTAGCCAAGACCGGCCGCCGCACGATCAGCCCGTCGTGCCACTTGCCGCGCCGGCCGCCGCGTCCGCCGACCGCATGGCGCCGCTTCATCTCACGCCGCCACCGCGACATCCCGCCCACGCTGCGGCTTGACGCGCCCGCCTCGTTGCGCTGCCGGTTTGCCGTGCGCGCCCGATGCGCCGCCGCGGCCCGTAGCCTCGCGCCGGCCGCACCGCGCTAGGCCTCGCCGCCACCGTGTTCGCGACGCGACGCCCGCGCCGCCCGCCGAGGCTCACCGGCCGACGCGCCGCGACGCGCACTCCGAGCCGGCCGCCTCCCATGGTCCGGCCGCCTCGCGCTTGAGCCGCCGCCACCTCGCAAGGTGGCATCGTGCCGCCGCCACGCCGCCGCCCCCGCTTCGCCGCGGCACAAGGTGTCCTCCGCCGCCGCCCCGTCTCGCCACGCTTCTAGCCGGCCGCTCATGCAAGCACTAGGAGCCGCCGCCGCCCCTTGGAAAAGGGCAAGGAAACCCTAGTGTTTCCCCCCACACCGGTTTCTTTTAGCCAACGAGTGGGCCAAGCAGGCCGGCCCATGAAGGCCACAAGTCCTAAGCTTCAATTTATTTTTTTAAAAAAAAAGGGTGGGAAAGGGCAAATGCAAAAAGAAAGGAAAGGGGGCACGGTGGAAAAAAGAAAAGAAAGGGGGGGCGCGGTGGAAAATCTGGAATTTTTGCAAAAAGGCCCTCCGAATATATGTAAATTACGCGCAATTTCTCTCGAATCGAAGTTTTGTTTCTAACCCTGAAACTTGCGCACAAAAGTCTTTTTCCTAGCAGAAAAGGGCTTCGGGAATCCAAATTTTTGCATATTTTTGAATTTTGAAGCATATTTATTCTTGTTATTGTTATTTCTATGCAATTTATTATTATATTTACTGTTTTGATTATCTGTGATTGTTTATATTGCTTTTAATCACTGAAAATAGCAGTAAATCATGAAAAATACATAGGAAAATACGGGAATACGAACCTAGAGTTCGACGAGCATTATGAGAATTTTGCAATCATTTTATGCGGATTACTAGCAGTAATCTTATAAACTTTAGTATGAATATGAAGATGACTAGCATCACGAATCAGGAATTCGAAGAACTGACCCAGCATGGTCAGAATTTGTGCAGAATTTGTACCAGTCTTCAACTCTGTGATAATACAATCATGGATGAGCAGAAAATTGAGAAGACTCTCTCTACCTTTCACCCAAATGCGGTGTAATCCGCACGCAACTATCGTCAAAATGGCTACATGAAGTATGCCGAATTAATTGACATCATGCAAGTTGCGGAAACTCAAGATGATGTTCTAAGAAAGAATTTCATCTCGCAGCCACCTAGTAGCAATATTGGCCATGAAGCCACTGCTAGCAGCTACAAAGTGATGAAGCCTCTCACGAATGAGAGGAGCACGAAGGGTAAGGTAGTGCGTCGCACATTATTGATGCTTTCCAGTCTAAGAAAAAGGGCAAATGATAGCATGAGGCACACCTCGCCATTGCAGGAACAGAGGATTCACATCCATTAGTTGCACTTATGAATGTGGACAGCCCAGTAGCAGCCCCCATCATCCCTCTTTTGGACATCGCAGCGGCCACAGCCGTAGCTGCCCAAAAGGAGAAGATCGCGCATGGAGCCGATTGAGGCAGAAGTTCCTGAATACTTCATCTATTAGATCTAGTGCACGCATTGCACTCGAATCTTTTATAGTAACCTGCAGTTTGTAATTGAAGCAGAATTTTAAATTTTTGAATAATGGTTGCAAGCTCTAGCAGAGCAAAGCATTAAATTCTTATTATGAGTCCTGCAAGACTTATTTTCCCGTCTTTATAATAGCAAGTTACGTTCTGATATCTGAAGTACTTTATTTATGTGTTGCTTGCTTTCTGCTACATATTAATAAAGTACATTATATTAGAACGCGTGTGGCGCCCTATGGAGGAAGTATGCTTAGCATGTAGCGACACAATGAAAACCATCCTGAGAGAAACGGAATTTTTCCAGTTGGTCAGCAAGAATGCTGGTAGTCTTACGACAATCGCAGGCAGCGATACTTGTATAATAGGCTCAGGAAGGGCCATAATTATACTCCCAACGGGCACAACTTTGGTCATTGAAGAAGACTTGTTGTACCCAGAATCGACTAGAACTCTCAAGGATATTTGCGCTAACAGTTTCCATGTAGAAGAAGAGTATGGTACAGAATACCTGCTCATTACAAAGCGTGGAGAAAGTGAAAAATGGCATTAGAATATCTTCCTTCATATGGAACTGGGCTATACTACGCTAATATTAAGGCACCTGCAGCCTATACTCCCCTGAAAATCGTATTTAGAAGTTCTAAACTTTTCTATCTCTAGCATGATAGATTGTGCCGTCTAGGTCATAGGATGATGAGAGATATAATTAACAATTCACAGGGACATGATATGAATGTTAAGAATTTCTCGAATCAGGAAGATTTTGTGTGCCCCGCATGTGCCACCGGGAAATTAATTACTAGACTTTCCGCTCTGAAAGCGAAAGATGAAGTCTCTGCACTCCTGGACTGTATCCAGGAGACCTTTTTGCGGTCCTATATAGCCCCTGTAAGGGTCATTTTAGGTATTTTATGGTGCTCATCGATGCTTCCTCGGAATGGTCGCACGTATGTTTATTGTCTATGAGAAACCATGCTTTTGCAAAGCTAAATCTCGCAGATAATTAACAATTGAAAAAAAAATAATTCCCCTGATCATCACGTGAAGTCCATCTGAATGGACAACGCCGGAGAATGTACTCCGAAGGCATCTGATGATTATTGTATGAAAATGGGAATTAAAGTTGAGCATTCTATACCGCACTTCCGCACCTGCAATGGACTAGCGTAACTTTGAAGAATTGTAATTTACCAACTATATGTTGGGGACATGCGATCTGCCGTAGCGACTCTCATCAATTTTAGACTGTCGGCCTATAACATCCATCCAACTATGCAACTAGCGCAAGGGTCAGTACTGAAAACTCCTCATCTTCGCAGGTTTGGTTGCAAGGGTTATATACCTATACCACCACCGCAGCGAACTGAAATGGGTCTTCTCCGAAAGTCTGGGATATACGTTGGTTATGAGACAACACCCATAATCAAGTATTTGGACCATATGACTGGAGCTTTGTACAACGCCCGATTCGCTGATAGTATATTAGATGAGGCTAGTTTTCCGTCATTAGGGGAGGAAATCAACCCTTGATGATAATGTCGGAAAATAATTGAAGTTCAGAAGATAATTGAAATCTATGCATATGACCCCGCGCACTAGTAAAGCAAATAGTGAAGTCCAGAAGATAATTGCAGTCCAGAAGATAATTGAATTGAAGTCTAGAAGACAATTGAAGTTCAGAAGATAATTGATTCGCAAGTATTAGCGAATCAACTGCCAGACTACTTTAGTGATTTGAAGAGCGTGAATAAGTAGCATTTGCCTGCAAGCAATGCACCGGAGAGGGTTGAAATACCATTGAAGGTATCCCTAATCCCGTCCAGAGGCCTTAGAATAAAAGGACGAGAACTCCGGTCCTCGAATCTGGCAACCGGGACGCCGCTGGTGAAAAAGGATAAGAAGGACTTGACACACCGGCCACCAAGTGCCCGAACGAGAAGGGGAGCCGTTGAGACTGCATCGGTATGGAACCTTCGTGAAAGGCATACTGAATTGAACATCCCCATGAAGGAGACATCGGCATGGATGTGTGCGCATATCGGAGTGAAAAACTAAAGGACTTGCCCGCAATTGAAAGCAATGGTGAGCAAGTAGAAGGATTAGAAGAATCGCCCCTTGAAGAAATAAGTTATAAAACTTTATGACCTCGGGAGAACCTTTGAATATTACAACAGCCAATGTCGACACTTACTTTGCAAAGAAACTTGCCACAATCACCAATCTTGATCCAAAGCTTGCATCGCTCGATAAATGAGAGAAAAAATCAGATTGAGAAGATTGGAAGAAGGCAATAGAAACTGAATTATTCTCTCTGAATAAAAGAAAGATGTTTGGGCCTGTAAGCCGCACGCGCTCCTCTTGTGCACTCCGCAGGGCATAAGTGGGTATTTGTTCGAAAGAGAAATAAAAAGAAGCAAGGCTTGTTGCACAAGGTTTCACTGCACGTCCAGAAGATGATTATGAAGAAACCTATTCTCTGGTCATGGGCGGAACTCCCTTTTAAATATTTATCTCAATGGTAGTAAACTTGAAGTTAGAAGTGAAATTGATGGATGTGGTACCAGCATACCTTTATGAAATATTGGATTCGGACATTTATATAAAGATACCTGAATGTATCACTGTCCCGAACCAAAACAGAGCAAATAGAAATATGTACAGTGTGAAACTCAGAAAGTCATTGTACGAACTTAACCAATCAGGCAGAATGTGGTATAATCGCTTGAAGCGACTTTCTATGCAAGAAAAGCTACACGAACAATGAGAATAATATCTGTGTATTTATACGACGATCCCAGAATGGATTTTGTATAATCTTAGAGTATGAAGATGATCTGAATATCATCGGAACCCTGAAGGATATTAGGAAAGCAAGCTCTTACCTGGAGTCGGAGTTCAAATAAAAGATTTGGGTAAAACCAAATATTGCCTAGGCTTGGAGCTTGAGCATGTCCTCGAAGGAATATTAGTATATCACCAACCTACACTCGTAAGGTGTCGAAAGGTTCGACTTTGCAAAGGCATACCCTTTGAAAATGCCAATGGTCGGAGATCTTTGCAGCAAGACAAAGACCCGCATGCACCTAAAGAAGAGAGGAGGAAGTCACGGGACCGAATTCCCATATTTAAGTGTGATAGAAACACTCATGTATTGAACAAACTGTACTAGACTGGGCATTGCATTTGCCGTGAACCTATTAGCAAGGTATAGTACAGAAACTACCAAAGGCATTGGCAGGGAATGAAGCACATCTTCCGATACCTCCAAGGAAGCAAAGAACTTGGTCTGTTCTATAGAAAGAACCAAGACCTAACTATGAATGGCAATGCAAATAACGGGTACTTGTAGGACCTGTATACAGCCAAATAGCGAACATGTTATGTATTCCTATGTGGTGGAACTGCAATTCCATAGAAATCGTCTAAGCAGAGTCTTGTACCGACTTCGACGAACCACTCAGAAAAGATAGCACTGTATGAGGCCTCACGAGAATGTGCTTGGCTTCGGCGGATGATTCACCACATCCAGTAGTCGTGTGGATTGAATACCGCACAAACCCCCACGGTTATCTATGAAGATAATGCAGCTTATGTTGCACATATGCAGATGGGTTATGTGAAGAATCCTCTCACAAAGCATATCAACCCCAAGTTCTTCTATGCCCATGAAATGCAAAAGATGGACGAAATTAAGGTACTGCATACTAAGTCATGTGAAAATCTTGCAGATTTATTCACTAAGTCACTTCCAGCATCTAGCTTTGAAAGGTGCATATGTGGAAATTAGAATGATGAGACTTAGAGAAGTGCAGAATTCAGGAGGAGAATCTTCACAAACTCATTACTAAAGCTTGATCACGAAGATCGAATACCCAAAGAGCAAATCCTGAAGATTAAATGAAATTGGGTGGATTGTACTCTTTTTCCCTTGACGAGTTTTCCCAAGTTTCTGCTAAGGTTTTTAATGAGACAATTTGTGCAAAGATAGCGAAACATAGTTCATGTACTCTTTCTCCAAATTTTTCCCACTGGGTTTTTATGGAGTTTTGACGAGGCATGGGCATGAAGGATGAGTGCCCAAGGGGGAGTGTTAGGAAACCGGGCCCAGGACCGGGAGTCCTGGCCCAAGGTGGACTCCTCATCCCAAACCCTAGCAGGGTCGTAGCCTATAAATAGGGGGTGCTATTCATTGTAAAGGATTGATCGATGGATGAAGGAATAAAGAGAAGCAAGACGTGCCCCTATATCTCTGTGTTCAATCTCTTATTTTATTCTTGTTGTTCATGCATTGTTCTTACGATTCTACGCTTGTCTACGAGGTAATCGCTCGGACTGGACTCGCCAGCGACGGTTCCTCAACAGGATGGACGAATCCGCCGCGCGTGAATAAAACTCGCCGTGCGTGGGGTGCGCGCGGCTGCCGAAAATAACGGCCGCTCTGTGCTAGACTACGTGCAGCGCGCACGTAGTCAGTACGCGTAATATCTTCAAAATCAAGATTGTGCTATGTAGTATTGTACTGCGGGGACACGGTGAAAAGCGTCTGAAACACCGAAACCTGGGCGTCGCATCCCCAGGGCATACTAGCTATGTACAAACAACGTGCCTAAGGATGCATTGACCGCGCACAGCGTCGTAGCAACAGCTCACCGGTCCATACGAAGGTACTAAACCATGGGTAGTCGAAGGGTACCAAGTACCCATTCGCACAAAACGAAGGGCACAGAAAGACCGTCGAAGATAGTCTTACCTGAAAAGTACAACACACTCTGGAGCGAAGAGGTCCAGAGAGCTTTTGCTCCAAGTCCGCCTCGTGTGGAGCAAAAGAAGTTAAGGCTACTTGTGGACCGGAATTACACGCGTGGTAGACCAGATCCATGAAGGCTCACCGTGCACCAAAGACTACGTTGGAGGAGGTGCAAAGACCTTGAAAACGTTGGAGGAGGTGCAAAGACCCTGAAGCCAGAGAACTAAGCCTTGCTTGGGTGGCTAGTGGAGGTGGTTGTAATCCCAGCCCACCAGGGTTCAAACCCCAGGTTTGGCCCTGTGTGTCTCATTTAGGAGGATTTTCTTTAAGTTAGAGGCGATGTGCCCATCGCAAGCAAGACGCCAGTGGTGACTTCGTTATTTCTTCATCAAGCTCAAGCTCTGCTCGTCCAGTCTTTCGTAGGCGTCGTGTGGTGATGTGCGTGTGTGTGGACATTTATGTGTTGTACCGGGTGATTTGCAAAAAATAAAATAAAAGACCCTGAAGCCACTATAGTCATAGGACAACCTTTGTAGATATAGAATTGTAATCTCATGTACCTCTAATGTAATACTTTAAATAACTCATTTCCCCCTATGGTTAGATAGAGGACTTTTTAGCAATAAAGAGATATATTTAATACATTTTAACATTGTTTCCTCATCTTTTAGGACCTTTGGGCCTTTTTGCTTTTGCATTGTAGGGATCCCAGGGTTCTCCTTTCTCTGCTGTCAAGTTTATAGCTATAACACACAGCAACTCTTGTCATCTTAAACCTTCTTAGATTAGTACAAAGCAGTTTTGTACCGGTGGTGAATTGAGAGGCAAAATAATCTCTCCGTAGTCACGGCCCGGCTCCGATACATGCTGCGTGAATACATCATGCATGATTTCATTTGTACGGCTCTCTCCGTTCCTCGACAGATGTCGTTCTAGCATTTTGCACTACAACCAATACATCTATACGAAAGACTGCATTACCCTCTTTCGTTACCTACTTTTTGCTCTTAGATGGTGCGTTTTATTTTAGTATACAGTAGTAAATAACATTGGAAATAATGAATAGGAGGGGTATGCACATGAAAAAATGGTTAAAAGTTGTCTCGAAATTATAGAATGATATGTATTTGAAAATAATTTTTGAAAGCTAGAATGACATGTATGAGTATTAACATTCTGTAATAAATCATACTACTATCTCTATTTCTCTATATTTGTCTATGGCACCGTTTCAATATATTTGTTTATGAGAGAGTCTAGTGTAGTTATTGTAATTTTTCTACTTTCTACCTTTACTTAAATGCTTTGAAAAAGGTTAAGTGAGTGTATGTTATTTAATAGGATATATGTAGTCATTTCTCATTAAGTATTTCTTAGACTTGATGCTTCTTTGGTCTACGTATAGTACTATACTATGGACAAATATAATAAGACAGATAGAGTATTACTATAGCAGTACTGTCAGCATTTGGTGAAGAGTCATGCAGACATGTAGTCAAAGGTAGGCAGCTGGCAATGAAGGGGCGCATGTTCTCCAGCTAGTTTGACCCGCGGGCGACTTGAATTCTGCTCATATGTGCAGACTGTCTGAATTCTCATATTGACAAGCTACTACAAAGGACATCGCTTCCACTATGTATTACTGTCACTGATCGAGCAACCTCTGTGGTGTGTCTGCAAGTTAAGCCTACAACATCTCTTAAGTCTCTGACCCTAACCGAATGAATTTGGAGTACATCTGCGAAATCCTACTCCATAGTACTGGGTGTGTGGACCATTTGCCGTTGGGGGCGTTGACCCAGCTCTCTTTCTCTCTCTCTCTCTCAATAAGTAGGAAAGGAGTCTACATTTTGTTTGTTTGTAAGGGAACCGCCGAGGAGAAGCAAAGAGATCGAGGGAGGCAGGCGTTGATTTTTTTATTTCTATGTTGGCCTCTTTTAAATCGAAATAGCAAATATAGCTCTAGTCCGTCCAAAATGACAAAAATAGCATCACGGTAGGTTAGACAGGCAATATGTGTCTCCTACTATGATCCAGATACACGACAGCATCCTACCACTCTCCTGATGCACTGCACGCGCCTACCACAGATCCGGACCATTGGATGCACCTGCCACGGTCTGGAACCGCGACACATGAGTGGCCGCACACCGAGTCCGGTGCTGCCGCCTGCCGCGGCCATGGTCCACTGCCGCTTCCCTGCCGCGCACTCGGTCAGTTGGACTACGGCTCCAATCCTTTGCTAACCTGTGGACTACGGCTGCAATCCTTTGCTTACCTGTTAGCCACGACCACACGGTCCACTGGACTACGACTGCAATGCTTTGCTAACTCTCGATCGGTTAGATGACATGGTAATTAAGACTTATTCGCATAAAGATTTTTAAGTAGTGTCCCTTTTGTTTGAACTTTTTAAGTGTAGCGCTCCCGCAACCTTTTTTTAAGAGAACGAAATATTAAGTGGAGAATAATAATGCAATTAAATTATAAATATAAGATTTTAACGCTGACAATAAGACTTCATAATTTAGTGTGAATTACATGGCACACATGTTTCGTTACATGTATTTGTTTGCCTCGTTGCTCCTACGATACAAATGATAACATGCACAAATCATTAACCCGAACTACATATGAGATATATGTGCGCCTTTCGGATCGAACACACTAGGGGTGTAACATACCAAAAATCCAAACTTGGGATAATTGTCCTGAGAATAAGTGTGGAAATATTTCAGCGTGTTTTTGAATTTTTCCCAAATCAATTATTGCATTTGCATACAAACAGTAGTCTTAAAAAAATTCAAAAAACATTTAAAACAGATTTTTTTTTTGAAAAATACACAAGCAAGTACACTGTGTCAGGAGCCTAAAAAAATAATAAGTTTTGGAGATCGTTTGATATATTTAAAAATTTGTCAAACTATTAGCCTGTTCAAAAATATTCAAACTTGATTTCTTTTCCTGCCGCCCCATTGGGCCAAAAGCCCAACAAGGCCCAACTTCGTGTGCGCCAGCCAGCTCGCCGCGCTCCCCTTGCTCACCCTTGCTGTCACCCTGGATCCATCAGCCAGAGGTCGTCGTCCACCTTACGCCGCGCCTGCTCCGCCCGGCCCCGGAATGGGACCGTCGCCCACTGTTTTTGTGCCCAACTGCCCCCTCGCCTCCGCGCTGCCGTGTGTCACCCTACCCACGCTAACTACTCTCTGTTGCCGCCTTTTCCCAAATGGACGGAGACGCTAGAGCGCGCTCCCGATTTTCTCGCCGCGCCCGCCAGTTTCTCACCACCGTCTCGTGCATTTATCCTCTGTACTTAAGCACCCGTGCGCGTAGGGGTGGATAACGAGCTAGCTCGACTCGGCTCGGTCAAGCTCGTTAAGGAAATGTGCTCAGCTCAACTCGGCTCGTTAAGCTAACGAGCAGAATAGTAAGCTCGACTCGGCTCGTTTAAACAGCTCAACTTGGTTTGTTATTAATAATTCAACTAGTGCTAATATGTACAGTGTACAACATGAAAAGGAACTCATAATTTGTATCCAAACTCAATCCATAATTTGTATCAAAACTCAATTGCATCGAAACAATAACAATAACTAGTAAATTATGCTTGAATTTTGGTAGCAACATGCCAATATGCTTCTCTATTTCACCAATCCACCAATTAGCATGATTGTTCATGAAGAGTTAGTAAAAACATGAAATGTAAGGTCCTGAGTATTCTTGAATGAACTTGACCACCAAGCAAAATATCTTCTTGTCAACTTATCCAATACCAAACAAAAGTTTTGCTTAACAAGAGGAAAAGTAGGTCAAAATTTCGCATTGGAGATGTATGGACGACAAGTGAAAGAGAATGATTAAGAGTAAATTAGCCTTTTCTTCAGCATAATATCAACATAAATCCACCCCTAGGTACACCCCAGGTTGTCAACCACAATAAACAACATACCAGATAATGTGGGTCTTCAATGTTCAAACAGAAGGGTCTACATGCTTTGCTCCAGTTGGCAAGAACACAAAATGTATTGCCAGGAAAGAGAAAGATGCAAATTATATTATGCGGTATAGCTTTATGCCTCTCTTCTGGTCTTGTTAGGTAAACGAGCTAAACGAGATACTCACGAGCTGGCTCAAACTCGGCTCGTTAAGATAATGAGCAGAAATGCCAGCTTGGCTTACTTGTTTATGGCTCGAGTCGAGTTGAGTCCTTATGGAGCCGAGCTAGCTCACGAGTTTCGAGTTTTTTTCCACCCCTACGTGCGCGTCACTTTCTCTCCAGCTCGACCCTCATTCATCTCACGTAACCTCTGAACTTCTTGCTCTCTGGATCGCCGAGAACAAGTGTGTCCTCGATGCTGGTAAGCGAGCTCACACCACTGCTCCTCTGATGAGCTTCTCTTCCCTCAAAAGCCATGTCACCGTGCGCCTCTTACCCCCCTTATGCCATTTCCTTGCTTGATGTAGCCTCTGGGGCCTTGCAACGCTGAAGCATCATCGTCTTCTTCACCTCTGGCGCATACCCTGATCCAAATCGGCACATCCCCGTCGTTCTGGTGAGCTTGAACCTTTTCCGACCATGTCACAATGTGTTCTATACTCGAATAATGCCATTCCTTTGCTTAATGTTGTTCTGTGAGTATAGGATCACCGGAATCGTGCTTCTTTTCCAAATCCGACTGTCGCAGCCACTTTTGCTATTTGCCGCCACTCCAGTGAGTCTTTGGCTAATTCCTTCCTCCTTCACCATTCTTAGCACACCTGTGAGCTAATACGCAACTCTTTGTAGCTTCTCCACCACTGTAGAGCGTGAAGCCACCATTGTTACCACCGCCCTTCCCTGCTCCAAGCTCTCCAGCCATCCTCCCACGCAATTAACACCCTCGGTGAGCACAAAGTAGTCCCCTAAAGCTAATGTGCATGTTCGATAGGATGTTTAGCTATTGTAGCATAGAAATCACTATGGCCGTCCATGCCGTCGCCGTTGCTCCGGTGACCATTGGTCTCCATGCCACCGCGAGTAGCATTGAAATAGCCCTCTAGAGCTCATGCACACCATCATTCACTTTGCTTCTGTCCTGTTCGCCAAAACTATCACGGCCCTGTTCTGCGCCGCCTTTGGAAGTCATCACCGGTGACACTCCAGCCACCCATTGCCTTGCCTCCACCACTCGGTAGAATCGCCATCACACTAGGAACCCATTTTACCCATCCTCGAGCCAAGCCACTACACCATTCATCACCGGCGAGCTCGCCAAGCCGGCGCGACACACTATCCTTTGCTCTCCTTCTCTCTTTCTCTCTTTGACAGTGGCCCCACTAGCTATTAGGATTTGTTTAACACTAATAATAGTGGTTAAATAGATTAAGTCGATGACATGTGGGGCCAGCTAAAAAACTAATTAGAAAATCTAATTTAAACATATTTTATTAAATGAGTCACTAACATGCGGGCCACGTAATTTCATTCCAAAAATTTATTAGCACAAGTACAAAAAAAATTACCACAAATTTCTACACATGGAATCACGACACATCACAGCCGAGGGAGGGGGGTATTATCACATATACCCCAATTGAATATGATATTCTTTGTTAATTTATTAGTTTAATGCAGATGATATTCTTTAATATTGTATTGTACCACATGGTAGATAAGCTGCAGAGACACCTGATCAAATAGGCTTATTTTAATTTGCGGCTCATGCAATCCTCTCCTCCTGTGCCCTCTCTTCCTGAGCACCCGATTCTTGATCCAACGGCCTACATACGACACCTTGCAGAGACACAACATGAGTTTTTGGCTAGAATATCATTGTTCTAAAATGAAATAGCAACAATAGTCCAAACGAACGAATTGACAAAAATAGCACTGATTCGTGCTAAAAATTCACAGAAGATAGCAAATATATATATATTAGCCATTTAGCTCGCAATTTTTATATGCATGGATCTGCTAAGCTTAGGGCTAGCTAGCTAGCTCGATCGTGCAGGTTTACGTGCGTGCAGCTAGCTTACACTAGATAAAAGTAGGGTTTGTTTTGGAAGTGCGAGACACAATGCATGCCTAGCTACTTTGGACTTTGAAGCAACTCAAGGGCGCTTTGAAAATTGGACATCATCAAGTGATTAAAGAAAAGAGTGGTTGCATGCATGCACTATAATGACGATTGTATCGCACATATATTATTGTGCATTATATATATGTGTGTGTGTGTGTGTGTGACGGTTTTTATCTTCTTTACAGAGGTAAAAAAAAGAAGAAGTAAATATTATTACATGTACCAAATATTTCATTCCACAATTTTTTCCACCTGGTCACCCGCCTAGCCTGCCTCTGTTGATCAGATCAAAATTTCGTCGTCGAGAGAGGGGGTATTATCACATGTGATAAAATCATATCAAATAATATTTTTCAATTTTAGCGAGAATCCGGGGACACCGAAAGCAATATTTTAGTTTTTTTAGGACGGGGGTTAGGACATGGGGGCCCATGGGTTAGGACGAGACAAATCCGATCACCAGGGGTAGAGAATTTTGAAAAAAAATGTAAACTTGGGATAATTATACTAAGAATAAATATAGAAAGTATTTTAAAAATTCATAATTTGTGGAGCTTATTTGCTATATTTTGAAATCCCTACGAATAGTATTTTTCTGGATGAGAGAGAATTCGTGCCCTTGAAGGCCGAACAAGGGTATTTTCGCGCCCCTGGAGGTCGGACGTGGTATTTCCGCGCCCTAGGGGGCCGGACGAAGCATTTCTATGCCCTTAGGGCCGGATTCGTCATGTGTTGCGTCCTCAGCAAATCCGGTCCTCTGGGGCACAGATAAGATGTCATTTTTGCTTTTGATGTGCATGGAGGGCTAGTTTTTGTTATTGCGTACGCTAACAGTGCTATTTTAGCCAAAAACTCCATGCATCACTGCTCTCCATCCACTGTGCTATAGATTTCTTCCCCCGTTGCAAATGCGTATTACCTTCCTATCCTCTTCTCCATCCGACTCGTTACAATTAGAATTAGGGCCACACTATAGCTGCTTCATTCTCCTAGTTACTCTACTTCTTTGAAGGTTACACACAAATCCTTTACAAGCTTAGCGCAGAAGGTTTCAATTATTATTCGGACCAAGCTAAATATTGAAGGTGATCTCACTCTATACCGTGAAATTTAATCGATGGACGCAACCCTTTATATAGCTTCATTTTGTATGGCTATTCGAGATCTTTGCATCATTGTGTGTCAACGGCAAAGCTCCTCGTTATAAACTCACACGTCATATGAACGGTACATTCACGCATACGAAAGGAGTACATCAAACATACATCTCTGCTTGCAAAAAGGGGGAAAAAAATACACTATAGTCACACCTATGATCCAAATCAACGTAGCTATAGCCACGATCATGTAAATCGACATAATCAAATTATTATTATTATTTTGAAGAGGGGAAAACCCTTTTTTTATTATTTATAGAAAGCATATAAACATAATCAAATTATTAGTAAATGTATAGATTATAAAAACCACTACAAAATATTAAATGGTAGTCTGTTTGAACCTTTACAGTTTTCAAACAACCATACATCTTTACATCTTCGCGTGTAATGCATAGAAAGATAATCCTATCGCTTCAAATTCGAGTCACTGCAATGCGAGCTCACTTGTCTTTTCTTCGAGAGAACATGTTAAAAATATTTCAGTTTTTAAGCATATAATTATCAAGAAATTATTAAAAATTTACCACTATAAATAGATGTATTTGAGTATTTACCCTCGATATCTCATTGACATATGAGCATAGAACCCACATGTCAAGTAAAATCCTCAATCGCATCTATCAAAGCCTACATATCAATAAGACATCGAGGAGTAAATCCTCAAATACATCTATATCATAATAGTACCTCGATGTCTCATTAAGAGTATCTACAATAGTTTGTTTCTTAACTTGTTACTAAGAGAAGAGATAATATTCAATCTAATAAAAAGAAATAAGTCTTCCAATGGATTATTTCTTGAGCTTATGTCTAAGACTTTAATTGTTATAAGTGTGTATGATTCTTGATGATCAATAATGAAGTACAACTTTGTGGTCTGCATGTTTTGGCTCATTTATCATATCAATAATGAAGTTAGGCTGCACAAGTGATATAGAGGATATTTTACTTGAGACAGTGAGACCTACAAAACGCGTTTTTAAGTAAAAAGTAAGTCTTCAACAGAGTATTTGGTTGTTTCTTGTGTCTTGGTATTAACAATTTGTTTGTTTCTTCATCTAGAAACAACTTCACATTCTCTCCTCCACATCATCTAAATGCTGATTTGACAACTCCTTAGTAACAAGTGACATAGACTGTTGTAAATGCTCTAACATGTGTATCTTAAGGCTATATATTAGTGAGACATCGATGAATAATTTTTTGAATACATACATCTCATAGTAAGTAAATACTCAAATCTCTGGTTATTAAAGGTTAGCTATTTACAGGGGAAAACGGCCTCGCAACACCCACCCAAGGCGCCAAAGGCAAACCAGAGAGAGAAAAACCCTCTCCCCCTTGTGAACCGTGCATCTCCAATCCTAGGGCCGAGATCCTCCCAGGGCAAAGAGCAGCCATCCATATAGGGAGTAGTGGTTGCGTTCCCTGCCAACCCTGGTTGGTTCTCTCCGAGAAAACGCAGCCCAGGAAGCAACAGCCTAATCCCCCAAGAACTACTCTTGTACTCCAAACTCTAGTGGTATTCTCTCCAATTTCTAGGAGAATTCTTGGAGTAAATCCGCCGTGGAGCAGCAAATCTGTAAGCATTCTCTTCCTCCTTTCTATCCGTCTGTGCTTTTGGGGATTTTTGTTGTCTTCTGGACGCAGATGGAGTCCGTTCCTCCTGTAAATCTGGATCCTAGTGTTAAATCGTGCAGGTATATTCGAAGGGTGTAGTTGCGAGTGCTCCCTCTTGGGGTTTCTTTTCCGATCTGGTTTTGGTCGCTGGGTTGTGTTTTGGGGTTGGGCGGTAGGTTTCTGCTTTCCCCCCTTTTCGATTTTGTTTGTGGTAAGCGGCGCTTAACACAGGATATTTAGGTGAAGAAGCGCAAAGGAGCCATTTTGTCTGGTTTTGTATAACTTTGGAACTTCGTAGCAATATCTGGGAGTCAGATTTTTTTGTTTTCATGTGCGTCTGATTTACTTGTAGCATTCTTTTCGTAGAAAAAGATTATATCTTTGGGTTAAAATGGAGTAGTTTTACAGCTGCTACCTCTACTGGTTGTTTTGTTTTCCCTTTCTAGATTGATGAAAAGAGTGGGAGAATCCCATATTCAGAATTTTTAGGCAAAGTAGATGCGTTTAATTAGGGCTTTCTCTTTTGATTCCCCCCGTACAAGCTGGTAAGAGGACGCTTCGTGTTTGGATGGTGAAGAAGAGCCTTTGTTTTGTGTTTTGGGGCAAGATCTTGCTCTCATGAGGGTTAGAGTGTTTGTCCTGCGCTTTTCACTAAAATTGCTAGAACTTTAGTTCGAAGTCCTCTTTTCTTCTCCTAGTTTCAATTTATACTTTGTACCCAACCATCCTTGTAGTACTAGCTAGAGAGGATTTATTCAAGGATGATGAATCTCCAATTAGCATATCTTTTCTGCTGCTAGCTCTTTTTCGTATGTTTCTGATCTGCAGTCTAGGATTTAGTTGCTGACTGCTTCCGGCTCTTTCAGGATACAGATGGATCAAGAGGTTAAGGACTCAAGGCCCTCAAGGTCTCCCAGCGAGCCAAACCTGTTCCTGCAATGGGGCAGTCGGAAGCGGCTTCGCTGTGTTAAGACACGTGACGATGGCTCGCCATCACCAGCACGGACTGAAGTTGTTAGACGTGCCATACCCCGAGTTAGTCGACCCCTTCTTGGAGGTGATGTTGCGCGATTTCGTTCACCACGTCGCCCTAGCACCCTTCACCCAAGGTAATTTCAGTATGCACAGACCCCATTCGCATTGCAGTGGAAAATATGAACAAATGCTCTGATAGGATGTCTCAATATAATGTTTGTCAGAAGGAAATCTGAACCACTGGTGAGTGAGAACAGGCAGTCGATATCGCTCTCACCAGAGAAGGACCGGTATTACTCTACTAGAGGTTCCCCATTTCCTTTTGAGGGGAATGGGTTTGATTTTGGTGGTGGAACGGAAGAGAGGGGCACCACCGCACTGCCAAGGTTCTTCATCTCATTGTCAAATAAGGAGAAGGAGGAGGACTTTATGGCAATGAAGGGCTGCAAGCTCCCACAGAGGCCAAAGAAGAGGCCGAAGTTGATGCAGAAATGCTTGCTTGTAATGCCTGATTTCACAAATTCAACTGCAAAGTTTTGTTCTTTTTGTAGAGTGACCGTGATCATTTTTTAACCCTCTTGTTTTCTGTGTCCTTATTGTGCATGTTTATAGATGGTGAGCCCGGGAGCATGGTTGTCAGATTTGTCACATGAGAGGTATGAAGTTAGAGAGAAGAAGAGTTCCAGAAAGGTAACCTAGATTTCATTTGTTTTCCTTTGTTGCAAGTAATATATATTGTAGCTTTTAGTTTGAATTTAAGTCTATTGGTCTATTATTGTCGGTTGCTAATGTGAGCAATATCTGCAGAGGGCTAAAGGCTTGAAGGCTCTGTGCATGGAGAGTGATTCAGAATAGAGAGGTGGAAGGGGATCAATTTTTTTGACTTTTGCTAAAGGCAGAAATCTCTAGTTAGGTAGTAATGCTGGTTCTTTAACTAGACAAACCTCAGCAGCTAATTTAGTGGGGATCAATGGCTGTTCCAGTCGCCTTATTCAGCCTTGTTGTATCTCGATCCCTTTTTTTTTTTTTGTTATTATAAAGAAATTGTTATCTGGAACCATGCACATTGACCAAAAGAGTATTAGATCATTCCTGATCTAAGGAGTTTGTAGTGAGGGGACATGTTTGGTTACTTGGTTAGTACTTAAAGCTACTGAAAACAGTGAGACCCAAATGAGACGAAGGAATAGTCTGGTTTTGAAAACCGTTAAGTTTGGAGGTCGAGTATGATTTCCATTTGTTGTACTAGTGAGATCAACTTGGAGGAAAAAATTGCGGCCATTCAATTAATTGCCGATTTTGCAGTACTACAGTCGAGGTGGATCAGTTGAGGCTGCAAGAGCTCGCCATACACAAGCCATGCCTGGGCATGATCCTGAATTCCTGGTGCAGTGGTTCACTGGTTCCTTGCTGTCAGCGAAGAACTTCCCATCGTCGCGTAAGGTGGTTGAGTGGTTCGATGGTTGTTATTTGTTATATCCGTTGGTTGGTGATGTGAAGTCTCTCTCTGCGCGCGCGCGCGCGCGTGCTTCTCTGGTGATGTAAAGTTTCTGGCAGTATTGTTTGGTTTATTACGGTTGTTTAGATCAAGAAAAACTGTACGAGCAGTGTAAATTCAGGCTTAGTTGGGCTCTAGTTACCAGTCAATGTTACTTACTGCCTGCATGGTGCAACTCTTCTGTTTAAGCTGAGCTCGGTTACCTGCTAGGCGATGTCGTTGAGCTCAGCTGTTCCCTCTATGACGTACACTGGTACGAGGACGGCCCACGAAATCTGACGTACACCTTTCCAACGCCGCCGCGCGCACCCGCGAGCCATCCCAGTCCTGGGTTTGTATCCTAGTGACATTCCACAGAATCTGATCCGTCGGATTGAAAAACAACGGATGGGATGGACCGTTACAGACCAGTACTGATTCTACCATACTGCTATAGTACTTTGCTGCGATGAAAGATCCCAATTTCGGCCGTTGTTTTTTTGTCCAACAGTAAAAAAACGATGTTATGATACTATTCACCGTTACATTAGCCTCTTAATATAAGCGGATTCGGATCCCCAGTCTTGGCCCGTGCTTCCCCTAAACCAAAGCGGTGACTAGTACAAGATGAGAACCCAGTCAACCCATCCGGACCGCGCCGCTTCTGAGCCCCGCGCGGCTCGTGGTGTCGGTTGCCGAGCCGACAACTCCGTCCGCCGTGTGGAAAAACACGTCGTCTCACCGTGCGCCGTGCGCACGTGAAGACGTCTCCGTTCTCATCTCGGCCCTACGCCCGACGCGCCACGCCGCACCGGATGCCAGGCTGCCTACCAGTCGTGCGATGAACCACCGTTCGGCTAACACACACAACGGAGCGTCCGAGTTATAAACCGGCTGCCTACCAGTGGTGCGATGAACAACCACCAGTGGTTCTAATGGAGATTAATAATGCCGGCAATTAGGCTGCTCCTAATGCTCCACCTTGGCAAATTTTTTAAAACTGCCACGTAGACAAAAATCTGATGTGGCACTGCAATTAAGGAAGAGAGAGAGCAGATTGGTATCTAAATACTAGTAAATACTATATGAAAATCATACACAGTTTTCTATATGAAAATCATACACAGTTTTCTATATGAAAATCATACACAGTTTTCTACGTAGAAATACTAGTAAATACTCTATATCAAAAGTCTAAGATACAACAGTTTAAGATACTATGCATTGGGAAGATGGTATCTAAATATCTTTCATGTAATAAGAAACTACAGTAAGAAACCACCCACTGGGAGAGCCTCAAAGCAAAAGTTATAAACCGGCTGCGTGTGCTTTGTACTAAGCATGATTAATACGCAGCTAGTGTACGCCTCGCCCGGTCTGCCCGTGGGCTACGTTCGCACTGTCCGTTCGTTTGCGAGTTGGGCTGGGCCGGATACCGCGGCTGCTGCCTGGACTGCCTCTTTCTCGGCTTTACAAGATAGATCATTTCTCGATCTCCTCGATGTGCACCGATCCGAGCTCCCAACATAATCGCGTGCGGCTCGTTCGTCACTGTGCTGTGCTCAACACAAGAAGTATTCTCAAATCTCCCGTACATGTACAGGCAACATCTAATCATCTTAGGTATATCGGCGTCCCATTGTTGTTGGCTGGCTCTCTCCAGGCCAAACAAAGAAGGGCGCTGTTGTCTGTTGGGCATGTGAGCACCTCCAGTCTGTCTGCGACTGCGAACCCTGAGTCGACACTTAGGGTCTGCGCGTACTGCAATGTTATATGTCAGCTTACCCATTCATTAGCTTATAGATCATAAGATTGCATACTTGTAGAGCACAACAAATGAGTTGATATACTTCCCAAAGTATATTCACGTCGTTGGGGGTGTTGGCAATCGTCGTACTCATACAGCCTGAACGCTGTTCACCAGTCACCACAATTCGGCAATGCTGCTGGTTCGAAAAGAACAGAAAAAGAGGTGTAGTGCTGATAACCCACCAACTTGTACCTATCCCCACAAATATGCAATGCAGGCTTGGTTGTCCTAGGGAGTTGTGGCACATGGACCTTGTTTCGCAGTGGCAGAATTTCCAGCATCTCCACGCACAAACGTATGCACATTTGAGCCGTGGTTGCTCTGCCCCAAACTGTCTCTGAATCTGATCCGGGCCTGTCAAACAGTATGGGTCCTCTCTTCCACCACACCAAACCATACAAAAGAAGAGATGAAGAGATGAACAACAATTCAAACTTCTAATAGTCGTGTGGTCACTGGTTATGCACAAGGCAGATTGGTTTAAGTATGGTAACCTATGGCAACTCTAATAAGAATGGCCACAACCAATTTGTTCATCCGATGGTGGTGGATATAAATAAGGACCGACCATGATATTCTCCTTCCCCAGTGTATTGACACGAGTTAGCTTTAGGACGTTGAGATAGGCTGACTCGTATCTTATTTCTCCGGGACTTAAAGAGATGTGCTATATGAAAACCTAAATGAACTATGATACGATTATGACTGCTACTTATCTTTAGAGTAGAATTCATACTTCACTTTGAAGGAGTATATAAATCCATGAGGCGTGGCCATAGAGACCCAAGCAAGAGGAACGCATCCAAAACAGAAGGCATACGAGAGGAATAGAGGCTGAGTTGTTTTTTTAGCACGAGATTTTTGTATAGAGCAAGAATCCGAGGGTCCTAAAAGGTTCGATAGGGTTATGAAAAAAATGACAATCTCTTGTACTCTTTTGAGGTCGTAGTTAAAGAATTAGTGGTCAGCTTCGCAAAATATTTCTCTCTCGTCGTGGTTGCTTCGTCGTCGTTATTTCCATTATCTCTACGAGATTCATCTACTTCGTTCTTGATATTGTGCACGCTCGTGCTGTATCTCACAAACACTGGTCCGATCTGGGGGACTGCGCATAAGGAGGGGTACCAGATTATAACAAGTAGTATCAGAGCCATGGTCGGATTAATATGATTTGTGAGAAGGCCGACAAAGCGTCAGAAAGCACAAAATTAAGATCGATGTTTACGATGTAGAGTCAAGTAGAAAATTTTGACGACAGATGAAATTTCAGCGTGTGACAATGTGTGGTGAATGATGTTCTTGTCGAACAATGGTTGATTGATGCTCCTGAAGGGGACAAACCAGAAAAAACATCAAATAAAGACTGGAAGGTGATGGAGCAGAATGTCATCTGTACAATCCGTCTATCTCCAATAAGGTAAAGTACTCGGTGATCAAGGAGAACCCACCAAAGAAATTATAGAGTAACTTAGAAAAATTGTATATGACGAAGTTGCTGACAAACTGGTGGGTGCTAAAGCGACAATTGTATAGGTTGCGTATGGAGGAAGGCACACAGTTTGCTGACCATCTAAATATCTTCAACAAGCTTGTTATACGGCTAATTAGTGTGGATGAGAACATTGAAGAGAATGACAGGGTCATCATACTGACATCATCTTTACCACCATCATGTGAGCAACTGGTGATGAATATTCTCGTCAGGAAAATCTCTCTCAACTTCAATCAGGCAGTTGCATATCTATTGGAGGTGTAGTCCTTGAAGAAGCCATCGAAATCCTCGGGCGATCTAACATTGGTTGTCATAGGTGTTGCAGGCAAAAGCAATAATCACATGAAGAAGAAGGGCAAGATAAGGACATATGTGTATGCTATTTATGTGGTGAGGAAGGTCATATGATAAAAGATTGACCAAATTTGAAGAAAATGAAGGGTGCATGCTCAGTGGCGGTAGCTAAAATGATTCAGAGTACCGATCGTTAATCAATCACGTACTTCTCATGAATGGATATTAGATTCAGGTTATTGTTTCCACATGTGTTTGGTGAGGAAGATGTTTGACAAAGAATTTCTATGTCTAGTGGATGAAAATGTTCACCAGACGGATTGCAAGGAGTACACAATCATTAAGGTGGGAACAATAACATTAGAGATGTATGATGGAGCACACCACACGTTGATGGGAGTTCGGTATTGTCGAATCTTTAGTATCAATCTTATGAATGAATGTTGGGGGCTCTCCTGGAGTGAAACTACATAGAAAATGATACGAGAATTTTATACAGGTTCAGGCCTTCTCCTGAGAGAATAATAATCCTACTCGTGTGTTGTCGTATTGATTGTGTTTAGAAGAGAAAAATCACTAAAGGCAAAGACTAATGACTCATGCCTGTTTTGTTGCTTGATCGCTTGATCTTTTGTCCTCTTTCTCTGTCCATTGACTTCACTCCTTATATAGCGCATGAAGGAGTGACAGTTGTCTACGTCAAGAGGCGCCTTGTCGTTTAATGCAATGTGCACGTTTAAAGGCAGTTATTGTTAGAGACATATCCCCCATATCGTCTTGCGGTTATATCAGGAACAGAGGTTTAATATGTGTAGTTATCTTATGGAATAACGATATATATTAACTACTGTGTGTATTAAACACAGCGTACAAATGTTCCTAGTCGATTGGGCCCACATGTCTGTAGGCTTTATCGACCATAGGGTGATCGCAGCTGACCTGATCGTAGTAAGATTTACGACCATGAGATGATCGTAGTAGAATTTACGATTAATAGGTAATTATAGAAGGTCTTACGACCATATAGATGATTGTAGAAGTACTTACCATCATATAGAGTGGTCGTAGAAAAGCTTACGACCACTAGCATGTATGATATCCCTCAATATTGAGGGGTACCTTTGAAGGTTGTATAAGAGACATCATCTATAACATTACAGATAAATAACTTAATTAATTATGGATTATTATATCCTCGTCAAGTATGTTCCCAACTTAAAGAATGATCTAATATACGTGAGGCATTTGAACTCGAAAGTTGTGATATATCACTTCGATGTGGAGTCATGCAAGTTAGTTGCAAAAGACATGTAATCATGAAAAGTATTTGGAGCAATGAAGGATATCGATTAATAAGTAAACCTAAAGTTAGGGCAACCAATGGGAGATCTCGTATAAATCTTGGCCAGGAGAATGAAACATGTCGTTAGCGGTAGGTACTTAGATCTCATCTGCAATTATATGCGGAACTGCACAGATGCTTGCGAAATCTAGCATGCGCAAAGGTGAAGGTGCGAGTTGTTGGAAGAAGAAAGATGGGTGGGACTGGCCACGCGGTACCGGCCACGCGGTACCGATGAGTAGGTGGAGCTCGAAGGCACGAACATATGGCATGGAAGGCTCTAGGAACAAAAGGTGTGGTTAACCAAACCACACAAAGACAGAGCTCTTAGGTGGAGTGTCCGGGCATCCAAGCCCTGATATCAACATGCACATTACGATGATGTGGGTGAGCTCATGTGGTTGGGCACTCCCAAAGGTGGGAGGGAAAACACACAAAAAAAACGAAAAAAGGTGGAGCCGAATTAGAACAAGTTCTTCAAGGAGCACAACTTCAGCGGATAAGAGTCAAGGTGGAGATTGTTAAGATATGGTTACTCCTATCCTATCCTATTCCTTTAGGACATTGAGAGGTATGCTACAAGAAAACAAAATGAATCATAATAGGATTAGGACTCCTACTTCCCATTAGAATAAGATTCTTATTTCACTTTGGAGGAGGACTATATAAAATCATAAGGTGTGGTCATAGAGACCCAAGCAAACAAGAAATAAGCGAGGAACTCATCCAAAGTAGAGGGTAACGAGAGGATTAGAGACTAGATTCTTGTGTAGAGCATGGATCCGATGGTCCAAAAAAGTTCGAGAGGGTTGTAAGAGTGCGACAATCTTTTGTACTATTTTGAGGTCATGATTAAATACTTTGATGCTGGCTTCGCCAAATTTCCCTCTCGTTGTGATTGTTCGTTGTCGTTATTTCGTTTATCTCTACGAGATTCATCTACTTCGTTCTTTATACTGTGCACGCTTGTGTCCTATCTCCCAAACTCATATCTAATCTAAGGAGTTGTTGCTCATAAGGAAGTATATCAAAGTATAACACAAGACAAATTTGTTGATGCCATTGAGATGATCAATGGAGTATGGATTACACATCCTTCATCTGCAATTTACAAAACTACAGTTGACACATTCATACTCCCCATGAAAGTAACTCCAATACTCAAGATATGATTTGATACCTTGATGGTTGGCGAGTTTTTGCTTAAATGATATTGTTTGCGCATGAAATAGCTAATGTAGCCCCCTTCGGAGATCAAGGCAAATTTGGATATATGTCACTCAGAAAAATGCCGTTTTGAGATATGTCACTCAGAATCTTGAAATTGGATTTATGCCACTCAGAATCTTGTTGTTTTTTATATATGCCACTCTAGGACATTTTTACCCCCTAACTCTTCTTCTTCCTCCTGTTTGCGCAAGAAAGACGCAAGGAACGTGAATGGAGACGGACGCTGGCGAAGCGGCGGCGCGCGTGGCCGAGCGAGGCACGAGCACGGCGACAAAGAACGGCACAGACGCACGAGGGCGCGCGGAGGAGAGCGGCGCCATGAAGAAGAATCGGGCAGGTGCGTTTGGCCACGCGGCGGAATGCGCAGGCCGAGACGGACACGCGCGGCGGCAGAGCGAGCGACGGCAGCGGACGCGAGGTGGGGAGTGGCGCCAAAGGGAGGAGGCGTCAGGAGGAAGCTTCGGGGTAGGGGCGCGGCGGCGGGCAGGGCGGCCGGGCACGGTGTGTGGCCGCGCAGAGCAACGGCGAGAGCGACGTGAAGGGGCGGCGGCGAGGGAGGAGGCACCACGATCCAAATCGATAGGAGAGAGACAGAGAGAAAACGGTTTGAAGAAGAAGAGTTAGGGGTAAAAATGTCCTAGAGTGGCATATATCAAAGATAACAAGATTCTGAGTGGCATAAATCCAATTTCAAGATTCTGAGTGGCATATCTCGAAGCGGTGTTTTTCTGAGTGGCATATATCCAAATTTACAGGAGATCAAAGCAAAAACTGGCAACGCAGACTCGCCGGCAGGCGACATGCTACTTGCGGGGCCACGAGCGCCCGGAGCCCCTCGTCCACACACCAAGAGGCCAGACATGCCTCGTCCCCTCGCCTAGCGAGGGGACTTCCTAATAAATTTAGTTGGTCTGATTTATTTAGATAAACTAATTACAACTAATTAATTACAACTATTTAACTACGACCAAGTAATTTATACTAATTAACTACGACCGATTACCTACAACTAATTAATCACTAATATTTAACTACGACTAATTAACTAGGACTAATTAATTACGAATATTCTTCATATCTCTATTTAATATGAAAGCAGCTGTTTCTAGAGCGTATCCACATAAGTACAATAGAAGGTCAGATTGGCTCATCATTGACTGAACTATGACCAACAATGTCCGATTCCATCATTCAGACACCCCACTCCATTGAGATGTTCCCGACAGAGTTAGTTGTGGAACAATACCATATTGTTTTAGATGATTACCAAACTCATATATCAAATATTCACCTTCACAATCCGATCATAAAAATTTAATTATCTTGCCAAGTTAATTTTGTGCTTTATTCTGAAATTCTTTGAACTTTTCAAATGATTCAAACTTATGCCCCATTGAGTAGATATAACCATGAAACAGAAATAATATTTTTTTTCTTGTAAAAATGAAGCAGAATATTAGTCATTAATCGTAGTTAAATATTCATAATTAATTAGTCATAAGTAATAGGCCGTAGTTAATTAGTCTTAATTAAATAATCATAATTAATTTAATTATAATTAATTAATCATAGTTATTTAGCTCAAATAAATTAGTCATAATTAATTAATTCAATAAATTTACTAGGAAGTCCCCTCGCCAAGCGAGGAAACAAAGGAAGTCCCCTCGTCTAACACGCAGTCGAGAGAAGTCCCCTCGTTCGGTGAGGGCACGAGGCGTGTTCAACCGCTGGGGTCCAAACACCCGTGGCGTGGAAGACAACACAAGTGTGTGACATCTTTTTTAACTTCCGAGGGAGCTACATTTGCTCCAATGTCATTTAAGTCAAAAAACTTATGGTTGGCTAACAAAGTTTTTTTTTTTTGCGAGGAAATACAAGAATCTTTGATGGAACAAACAAAAAATCCCTCAACCTCTGTCAGCCCTTGTTCTTTTGTTATGCAGTAGCATGAGCATTTAGTTAACTTTGTACTTCACCGGTCTACCATTTACCCATTGATGGCACACAGGCTGCTAAAATAAACTGAATAGCACCCATTCCTCCTTTCAATACGGCAGTGACATTCAAAGGAGAAAGGTGGCAAGAAAAGAAAGCATGGCCCTATGACCCTTTAGTTAAGCCCAAGAGAGAAACTCCATAACCAGAAAGACAAGTGAATCTACCATATAGGAAAAGGAGGTAGGCCACAGGTCCACCACCACATGCCATGCTTCTCTTCAGAAGCCTGACATAGAAAAAGAAAAGCTCAAGAGAAATATTAGAAAGCAACACTGGGACCCATTCACATGACACACTATCTAGGGCTAAAAAACTGATGCAGATGGTGTATTACACTTGAATGGTTACGCTTGCTCAGGGTGATTTAGTTATGGGCAGTTTGAGCTCCTGCCAGGGCCTCCATAATAGAAGTATGTGCCCCAGTCACCATTGTTACCATTCTGAACATCATAGCAGTTTGATTGTTCAGTGAATGTGCCCACCCCCTTTGGGGCTTTCAGGTTGTTGGTGCTGTCCACCACCTGTATGTTCTTGAAGTAGCTCGCCTTGCTGAACCCTTCCTCAGGGTAGTGCCCGCTGCCCATCTGCGTCGATGTGTGCACACCGTCGGACTGCGAGTTCACCACCTCCCCGCCCCACTCGATCATCGATGCGCTATCGGCGAGGTAGGAGAAAAGGAAGGATGGCCAGTAGCCGAGAACATAATCCTTGCCAAACTGCATCCACCAATTCCCCTCTTTCGGATCCTGCTCACAAAACATATACAGCGGAAATCGTTAGAAGCCATGCGTTAGCGAATCTGGTTTATCAACGTGGTACATCATTAACATTGACACATCAGTACATCACATATCTAGACTTCAGTAAAGTGGAATAGCAGCCGTTTAGCATTGAAATGCCATGCATTCATGTTGCACTAAGCAAACCATGCACTGATTACCCGTGCTCAATAAAAATGAAAAACACTTCACTTTCTATCTTGCACTTTGAATACCACTTGCTTGTTGAGGCAAAAAGTAGCAATGGTTCTTTGTTTTGAAAAAAAAAATAACTACAGTAATCATTAGGGATAAGAAAGCTTGTTGAGAAAAAAAGTATTATAACCACAGGGTGAGGAGGAAACTAGTTTTCAAAGCCCCAGGGTTCAGTCAAGAACCACGAGTAAGAGCACAGCAGCAAGTGGGCAAAGATTCTCTGGCCTGCATGTTTGTGACAATCCTGAACGCACTCTAGGCATGACATGTGGTAAGTTGCTAGTTTTATTACTTGCTCACCTTCCAGATCAGTATGCTGATATCGTATTGGGAGCCAGAGTAGCTTGAAGTGGGGAAGATGCTGGCTCCCATGGCAATCTCACTGTTAATCTGAACGAAACCTGCACACAGGATGTTGTAGCACCCCGTTGCTTGGTATGCATCACTCTGCAGAACGCCGGATAGCGAGACAATGAAGCAAACATCAATACAAGCACAGTTCATAAATTGCAAGGTTGATTATATACGGGAATGTGCAAAACTTACAGTCCAGTACGTGAACAGCCTTGTGTAGTTGTCCCCGTAGAGGTCCGGACTAACCTGATGAATGAATCAGAGAGAGAGAGAGAAAGCATAACCGATTCAGAGCTCGTGACACCACGCACTGAGTCGCGGCAGTGCTAGCAACCGCAGAAACAGAGCTATCAACCGCAAAAACGGTGCTGCATTTACTCGACATTGACTATGAATGTGATGTTCAGCTCATGAGCCGTGGGTTCTTTCCCTACCTGCCAGCCAGCCTCGATGCTGTTGAGATCCTCGCCGAAGGATCCCCCCAAGATCCAGAGCTGGGACAAGCTGAACTCGTTCGGCTGCTCGATCCTGGGCTCCCAGACATTGATGGTCGCCTTCGCACCGTAGTACTTGTCGCCTTGAACGTATGCAATCGCATGCTGAAATTCACAACAACAGTTACTCCATGAGCTATTACTAGTGGCACGGCACATCAGTGGAATTCTTCTTCCTTCCACCTCAACACGAGATGGATAATGCGTGCACGTACTTGATGGCCGCCCTCGTTGAGCATGTTGGGATCGACGGACATCGGGTTGGGCACCGTGTGCCGCTTCTTGCCGTACCGCCGCATCGAGCTCGCCCGGAGCAGGTCGTCCTTCTTCGTTCTCCGAATTGGGACGGTGTCCTCCGGGCACCTGCCGTTCTGATGCCAGAGCTGAAGCATGGGCTTCTCGCCGCTGCTGCTGGAGGCCACATCGCTCTTGGATTCGTCGTACAGGCCATCCGGGTGATAGTTCGGCCTCATCTGCGGAAGGAAAAAAAATGTAAAACGCCTTGAATCCAACTGTACATTGTTGCAGCTGAAAGGAGGGGAGCAATCCAAGAAACTTACCTGGATAGTGTGGTTCTTGAGGAAAGGGTGATCAAATGCTGGCTGGTGTGAAATGTGCACGCAGTCTATGATGTCCCCATCTGGGCTCTGCTCGATTTGTAATTTGCAAAAAAAAAAAGAAGGTATGTTTGGGTAAGAATTGGAAGAAAGCGCTATCGCAAAAGGACTACTTTGATATCCTCTGAACTTCAAATTTTGCCCAAAGCTAAGCAAGAAAGAACTTCACACAAGAACAAGCACAAAGTGCCCCTTAGAAGGAAAGTCGCCATCGTCCCTACAAAATTTGCTTAGTTTGCCTAATGTAGCCAAAGGAAAGATGAGAACTTTTGCACAAATTGTAAAGCGAGAAAGCGAATTGCCCCCCAAGAACAACCACAAAAGAAGGCCAAAAAAGCCGTCTTTGTTGAATAAGGGTGCAACTTTCAACGATTAGCCAAGAACTACACCTACCACCTTGTTCAAATCCTCCCAAATGCAGCTAAAAACGCAAACTTCGACCAGGAAGAACGCCCCCATAAAAAGCTTTTTATTCCCAAACAAGCAATACAAATCCCCACAAGGACAACATCAAAACAACCAGCTCGACGCACCTCGATGCTCTTCACCGCCGGCTTATTGAGCCGCCTCAGGTGCCGGTGCATCCTCGCCGCCGGCGACCTCGCCGTGGCGGCCGCGGCGCACGAGAGGCAAACCACCGCCACCAGGAGGCACGCGACACCGCGCGCGGTGGCCATGGGCGGCGCCTCGTCACACCCCCACCGCTCCTCCGCTTCCGGCTCCCTTCTCCGCTCACCCTCCCCCCTCCTCCTCCGAAATCGCAAGAGAGCCCCCCTCTTCACCAAAGAGGCCCCTCGCCGGTTACCGCGCGGCCGCCTCCGAGGGCTGATTTGAGAATTTTGAAACAATGCGGGTGCGGGGTGGGAGTGACGGCTCGCGCTCCACTTCTTGGGCTCCTCGTCGTCTCGGACTCGGCTGCTAGTGCTACGAGGCTACAAGTGGGCAGTGAAGTGAGGCCGGCTGCTCGCTGGGAAGAGAGAGAGAGGGGAAGTACTATCGTCGTCTCGCTGCAACTTTTGCCGTTTCCGAGCTTTATTTTTGGATTTCTGGACCAAAATGCCCCTGTATGATTCGAAAATTATTAGGGGCACCGGGCTCCGGGCGTACAACATCCAACCGGGGACCAACACCCACTGATCTGTGGGTCCACGGAGATGGTTCCCGAGTTAAATGTATGGTGTACTCTGCTCGGTTTCATGAAAAATACGGTCCTATAACTTTAGGGAAGTGCTGTTATGTATAACAATGAAATGATTTTGCAGAATGAACCATGAAAGAGTTGGGCTTGTAATCCATGTGGAATGATGTGTAGCTTATTTTGGCTTTGCGTGAGGATTAATGAAGTGGTAAAACTGATAAATATATAAGAAAAAATGACCAAAGTACCGTTTCATAATTGCTTTGAAAAGAAGAAGGATGCCACTTTTTTTGTAAGTGATAATGAATAAATGTATGAGAGAGAGAAAAAAATAAGAATATGATGGGAAAATCGTCATAAAATTGCATGCACCCTAAATTTATCAAAAATATTTCAAAAATATATGCCTTACACAAAATGATTAAATAAACGAACGGGATTTTAGATTATCCTTATGATATTACACGATTAACAACGGCGAGTTGTTCCAATGGTTGATCAAGACCTACGAAATGTAAAAACGAGTAACAACGCAGTCGAATGGCACAAATATAAAAATTAAAGTCAAGTCAATGCGATTGTTTGCCCACCACTTCACACAACGTGAACCTGAATCTAACTTACCACCATGTCCTAGCTGAGACAACAGGAACTTCCCACATAATTTGAGAGTTGAGACGTTCTAAACCTTAGTCTCACTGTTTTCCCTTGCGCTAGATTTCGTTTTAGAATGAGCTGTTGTTCATTTTTTTTATGTGTGCCGCAGCAAATGGCTAACCCATTTTCCTCGAACGTGTATTTTCTGACATTGTCGTGGTGCTACAGTAGCCATGCCATTGCGTAGCAAGCGTCGGATGAGAAAACAAAGGATGAGATCGCGATTTTCAGCAGCAGCAAAAGAAATACTATAGCATTGGGACTATTCACGAATGCTATAGCATCGCGGCAGTAGTTGATCCGATCCATTCTTCTCGAATTAACAATTCATATCTGCCAACGTCGTGACACTGTAGCACCGTGGCCTTACCCGATGCAAGTGTGAGAGGATGTCAATCCGTTTTCCTCCGGGGGATAAAGCGCGCGATGGTCGGCAACTTTCTTTCTCTGGGTTGGAGGTGGGCCCCACCGGTTCTGCGCACTGCGGCACCACCTCGGGCCCCGGAGACACGTTCCGTTCCGTTCCGTTCCGTCCCGTCCGCGCCCCACCCCCGACCCGCGGCACGTGGGAGCAAGCGAGCAGCCTCGCGCGCGTGATCTAGCACCGGCCGCGCTCGCTGATCCATGGGCCCGTGCGTAGCGGGACCCATATGCCATTTGCGCAGGCGTAGGAGGGCGAGTAAGCTTTTCGCTAGCTTTTGGTTTTGGTGCGTGTGAGCGGCTGCGGCCGTGTGAGAGAGAGATAAGAGGAGCGCGTCGCGGCGCGGGCGTAGCATTGGATCCGGCCAGGCGGGCGTGCGTGGTCTTTTGCGAGCGCACGCATGCACCGCCTAACGACAGGTTTAGTGTGAAAAGGCTCGCTTAGTAAAGTGGTTAGCCTGTGCTTAGTACGGGAGCTTTAGAAAAGAAACACTACAAACCATGCTTAATTTTTTTTTACGGTACAACAGTTCTTTGACTTGACGGGTTTTTTTCTACACTAAGGAGACTAAGGGTTCGTTTAGTTGCTGCCCCGAACTCTGTGGCTGGTAAAAATTGGTGCCTATAGTTAGCATGGAATTCTGATGAATTTTATCTGACCAGACATGCCTGAGGGTGTTGTTGTGTTCGATTTGAGACTTAGGCCTGAAGAAAACGTACATTTTTTAAAAAATTTAAGTTTTGAAGATGAGAAAAACGTAAAAAAAGCTTAAAATACACTTTCATTAGCAGCCATCTGAAAACAGCTCCCATCCCCAAATCATTCCTTCCTCATCCCTAAATATTTATCCGATTTCACTGAATCGAGTGCAGGCGAGGCTCGGGCGATGGCGAGTCGGTGAGGCGGGGTTTGAGCCTGAGGTGCAACGGCAGGACCAGCAGGCATGGTGAGGAGGTCGTAGCGGAGCTGGCGTGGGTGAGGCCGAGGTCACTGCATGATCGACTTGTGGCAGCGGCGGCCAGGCGAGGAGGTGGCGGGATTCGGGTGCTGTGGCGGTGGGAGTAGACCCGCGATCTCATCGACGACAAGACGTGGGCGATTAGAGGAGGAAGACAATAATTAGAGGAAGACGGTGCTAGATCACTCGTATGGCTCCCAGGTGTTCGCTTTCGAGTGCGTGGGCCTAACGTCCCAGTCTAGACCAGGCAAGTTCTCAGGGCGGCAACCAAACACACCCTATGCACTCTCCAGGGGAGCTCTCAACTAAGCAGATCATCTCCAGGACGCAATCCAAAAAAATCATAAAGTTATACATAGATTTTGGGGAGAACTGGTTGATCTCGTATGGAAGCTTATCACGCGAAAACTCGAAATAGGAAAATACAAACTCTGAACCACAATCATCCGATCACTGCCGTAGTTACTTTAGAAATCAACATTTTGAAAAATAGAGAGATTGATTTCTCTAGACGAAAACCTAAAAAGTACATTTACGAGCGGCACACAAACTACTTTGCAATTTGTAACGGAAAGGGTACGCAACTCTGCGTAAGAAATGGCTCTCGCAAAATCGTTACCAAACGGTGCATTTAAGGGTCTATTTGGGATAACTTCAGCTTTTCGCTCGGAGCAGCCGAAAGCCATTCCAAACAAGCAGCTTTCTCCGTCCATTTTTGTAGAAGTCAGAAGCCGCTCAGGGGCAACTTCTTGCGGCTTCGACGGGATAGACTTTCGAACTTGCCCTTATAATTCGGTGGTATTTATCCACTCCTTGTTATTGAATAATCCTGTGACGTTGCCGCCCTCCTCCTGCACCGCTGCCGCCACCACCCTCCTCCCTCCCCCGACACCAGCGCCGGCGCCGCTCTGTTCAAACACCCCTAAACGACACTCGACGGTGGATCCACTTACCGGCGAATGTTCGTATGATTCCATAAAACTAACTCTGTCCGTACAGTCAGCACTCTATATTTAAACCGTGCTTGTTCCGGACACCGATCAGATGTTTTTTTTTCTCTTTGTCAGTAGTATTATCGATCCGTCTCACGCTGTGGCGAGTCAGTACTAACAAGGCGGTTATTATAGGTAATTAAAGGTAACGCAAACTCTGGTAAAAACCTGCACACGTTAACTGTAGCGCTCTTGTCGCGCTGCCTGCCACGGGGTCGGTTGATTGGCGCGTCGTGGAGGCACTAACAACAACACATGGTCAATGCGGCGGCCCAGCCCTGGAAATGCCATGATTGGTCGCCCCATGACCGGATCTTACAGCCTTGGTAAGGGTCAAAAAATAACATGCTAAACACAAGGCTACGAAATTTATATGGTAGTAGTACGTGCGGTCCTCGTCTCACGGGGCCCACCTGTCGGTAGAACCCCCCCCTCCCCCTCCCCTGCATTAGGACAAGCTTGGATGTTTCAGGCCCACAGGGCGGATTCAGTAAGAATGGTGCACGGGCATGCCCGCCAGAGGATGATAACCGGACGTAGCGGGTACAGGTAGTGCTTCTTTATATTTATGCCTGTTAGCTATTTTCTTGTTCACAGGTATGCCCGTCAGAGGATGATGATTGGACACGGTGGGTATGGGTAGCGCTTCCTTGTACCCATGCCCGCTAGCTATTTTTCTCGTCTACGGGTGTGCCCGCCAGAGGAGAAAAGTAGAGAACTTCACCTATGCCCTAGGGTATTTCCGTGTACCCGCAACAACTCATTTGAGAGGATGAAACTACAACTGATGAACAAAGCGATGCCATCTTTATTTCGGAGACTGAATCAATTTGATATGGGATTAGCAGCCCTTGAACAAATCAAAACGAGATATTTCTCATTATGTCAGAAGAAAAACACATGCCTTAACAATTGAAATAGAAAAACAAATATAACAACAAAGGAAACAGTTCGTTTCAAGGGGGGGGGGGGAGCAAAGAAGACAGCAAAACAAACCCAAAATCTGCAAGTACTTTAACCAATCAAAATACGATCAAGAAATATCATATGAATACTTCCAAAATGGCATCTGCGTCTACTCAATTAGCTGTCAAAGTGAGATCTTTCTTGCACAAAAAACCTCACAGGAATCATGAACTGACATTCCAAGAAATTGCAGTCCCTGCCTGACAATCAAATAGATCTTTCTCGCAGAGAGCAACACCAACACCTCCATTCAGCAACATGATGTATACTTCCATCAAAACAAGGTTGAGGCGGTCATGAGTAGCTGAAGGACAATGGCGGCGTAGCAGGAGGCGGCGCTGAGTGGAGGGGTGAGGGAGTGGATGGAGGGCTCCGTGGTGGCTGGCTGCCTCTGCCTGTGGCTAGGGTTAGGTTTTTTCAATATGGGTCGGGCCCACCTGTCAGTCTATATTGCGGACTATCAGGCGAAGCGGGCACGAATGAGACTCTCCTGTGTCTATGCCTGATTATCCATTGGGCAGAGATTTTCTCCCACGAATGTACCCACAGGCCACAGGCAATATATGAGGAACATACACACCTCTATCAGAATTTTTTGTCTACGGGTAATCGGGTTGTCAGACAATATTGTCATCTCTAAGCACTACAAACAGTCAAAGGAGTTTTCACTCTCTGGCTGCCCACAAGAGTTGCAGCTACATCCTTTGGCAAAGTGCCACACATTCCCTTCCTTTTCTGTTTCGAAGCATACGTAGGTTTGATTTCTTAAGCTCAAGCTTCAAACTAATAAACTCACTTAGGTCAGATGTTAATTCGATATATAGTGGCATTTGCTTGATCTGCAAGCTGAAGCGCGTGTAAAATAAAAAGCACAACCACAGCAACAAACAAAGGGAATCAATCCTGACGAGAAAGGCCATCCATTGATCTTTTGCTACTCGCTTTCCATGCGCAGGCACGTGAAAGAAGCCTTTCTTTCCTAGTTATCTTCATGCTTCTATTATTTCCAAACAAGAAAAAAGGGCTTACCAAAAGCTAGTGATACTCTATACAAATGGTCACATCCCAACTATAATAAGAACCGAATCATTGTCCTAGCTCACCATTACCGCACCAAGGTCAGCTTGTGTGGCACAAAAATGGAGGTCACTCGTAACACAAGCAGTCAAGCACCAAGCTCAAAGATGGATGCATACACACGCATGTACTTAATTTGTTAACAACAGAGCATGCACAATGATACGACGTGAGCTGTTTATAAGACTTGATATATAGGATATGAGATGATGTAGAGCAGAGAGGGAGAGCATAAATAGTTGAGTCGTCTCTCATGTAGTAGTCGACTGTAACATGAGAAACAAGATATATTATACATAAATAAGCTGTATATAGAGACATTTAAAAAGACAACTCATTATAAAATCTGTATTTAGTGTTATTTATAAATAACATTAAAGAATATTATGCATGACCTCAAACTATAGAGTCAAAGCAGCCTACGTACAAGTTCGAGATAAAGACCTAATCACACGTCAGCATAAGTGGGACATGGCTGGCACGGCACCCCAGGTAAGAACAGGAGAGAAGTCATGGGCACAATTCAAAGCCGTTATCACATGGTTTGCCCCGAGTGAGCAAAGCTGGCAGGTTTGTCCAGTTATGCCAAAGCAGCTAAACAGTAAACGCACACAGGGGCAGGGCGTCCTTTTCAGTCTTCCAACCACCATTAATTTATGCTTAACAGCAAACTCCTCCAGGGCACTAGAATAGGGCATCATGCATGCTCGGAGCCCCCCCCCCCCTCCCTTTATTTGGCACTATTTTGCAAGCCAATAGCAAATCTAGTCATTTCTAAAAATCAAAACAAAAAATGGCTCCACGGACTCGCAGGAAAGCAACACGTGTGCTCGTCCGTGCGCCAGACGGCTGGAACGCGCTTGTCCGTGCGCCCGGCTTACTGAGGCGCCTTGTCCGTGCGCCTAATGCACTGACCTCCCGAATGAACGTTGTTTTGACACTATCTAAAGCACTATTCATATCTATTTGACACTATCTATAAATACTATTTACAACACTATTTCTCCTTTGAATTTTTTTCCTTCTTATTGTTTTTTACCTCGCAATCGTAGCTTCAAATTTGAGTGTCAACCGTCGCTATTGCCACCCTTCGCTGCCCTCGGTGGCTCAGTGAGTCAATGGATGATGGTGCCCTGGTACCCATGCTGCTAGGGTTAGGTTATCGCCTACTTACTTGCGTCGACGCCACAGTCTCGCTCTCGTATATTCGCACATGAGTCGAAGGCTATGATTACAGACTTACAGTATTATACAATCCGCATCCAAGCATTTTACATAGACTCTAACTTCGACCGAAAATGTTGACTTAGTCAAGAATCCTCGTTAGCTAGCGTTCAAGGTTTAAGAAAATAAAAAATATTTACCCAATACTTTCTTGACTTGAAACGTGCATCAAGAAGATTTTCTCAGATGCAATCATGCTAGACATTTGATGAGAATGCGGGAGGGAGGAAAATATTTATGTTTTCTAGGAAACTGTATCGAAATGTTGCCGTAAGTGGGTGAATGGTTTGTGGTAAAAATAAATAAAAATACTTCTTTTACCTTCACCTTTACCCTATTCTCATCGCAGACGTCGTAAAAGAAGATAAAAAGTGTATCGGGATGTTGCTGTGAAGTCGGAGTACGATTTCCTCTACGTCCCGGTTGACTTCGGGTACAAATACTATTTTCCTTGATGTTCTGAGTAGTACTAATCATACTACTACTATTACTATCTAGGTTTTTTTTTTGTTTGATCTGATCACTTGATTTGTGGACTCATTTGATGTGTTTGGCCAGGTCCAAGTGCAACAAGGGTTACACGTTCGTCAACATGACGACGATAGCGCATCGGCTCCACGCCTTCCTCCAGGGCCACCGCCAAACTCACGTATGATTGCGTGTGCCCTGTTTGGCGGTAGCGGCTTCCCCAACAACATGGAAAGTCAACTCATAGAAAAGGGCCCACCATGTATTATAGGAAATATGACATTCTTTGTTAATTTATCAATTTAATATGAATGGCCTTCTTTAATATTACACTGTACCACAGGCTAGATAAGTTTGTTGATAACCTAACTGAGGGAAATGCTTAGTATGCACATCATATAATCAAAACCATAGCCGTTGACTCGTATGCAAATGTGCAAAAGCGAGATTACGACGTCGACATATGCAAGTAGGTGGCAACCTAACTCTAGCAGTATGGGCACCAGGCCACCACCATCCATTGATTTACCGAACCACCGAGAACAGCGAGGGGTGACGATGACGACGGTTGACACCTAAGTTCGAAACAGCGAGTAAGGTAAAATAAAAATACAAAGAAAAAATACTCTCGGCTAGAATTTCAAAATGGAGAAATAGTATCAAATAGTATTGCAAACAGTGTCAAATAGTCCAAAACACACCGGGTGCACAAACGAGGCGCCGGGCACACGGACAAGCGCGTCCGACTGCCTGGCACGCAGATGAGCACACGTGTCGCCTCCTGGCGAATCCGTGGTGTTTTTTTTTTTTACTTTGATTTTCGAAGGAGACTAGATTTGATATTGCCACGCTAAATAGTGTCAAATAAGAAGAAAAAAAATCGCTCGCATGCTCCTACTCTAGGAATAGATTTTGGCAAGCAAAGATAGTTTCTAACAGCTGCTAAGTGCTAACCAGCTATAGTCTGCTTGTCCTGACAGAGATGTATTACATGCAAATCACTCTCAAGATTTATTCTGGTATTATGCCATCCTAATCATTCCCCACCACACCGGCCATTCTTAAAAAAAACAAATCACCTACCAAGAACATGCATTGGTCTACAACTCTAAACTCTACGGCCACAGTTTAAATAAGATTTCACCTGAGCAGCAGCATCGGAGGAATTGATGGTCTATGGGCTATTATCGCATTTATTTGGGAGCTTTCTTTGTGTGTGGTTGAGTTGCCAAATCAGTTCTCACACCAAAATGATAGCCCGTGCCTTGTACCAGGCACTCAGGCAGGCACCAGCATAATTGGTGGTACGTGTTGGATATGGGTCCATTCTATCTATCAGAATTTATCCCATACTCCCTCCCATGCATGCGTGGTTCATCCGAAAATTTAACCTGCTCGAGCAAGGCATGCAATCTTCTCGTACTAGTACAAATGTACAACACAACGTGGATTCAATCCACTGGACCTTGCAACCTCAACAAATTTTTTTCTCCCAAATTTGCACCAATTAGGTCTCCAGTTCATGAGTTCCAAGCTCGAAGACAAGGTTAACAACTCTCATGCACAGATATCCACAAATTCAACAAAAAACTTTAAGCTACCGGAGAATGCCTGGCAATCTTCTACTTATACTGGAACACAATGAGATCCCTAGACCCTAGTTCCTCTTCTCATTTCTCTTCAGGCTTCAAACAGAGAGCTTAAAGAGGTAGAGTGTCGGATCTCCATTGAATCATAAATTGTAAAGATCCCCAATTGGACAGATAGTATATGGCTGGCGGAAATGAGGATCCACGGTGCATAGCGTTAGGGCGTGAAATCCACGTTCCGACCAAAAACAAAGCATAGCTGCAGTGTTCACTATAGTAAATCACCAGGGTAAATATTCTGCCTCGTTATTATATTTACTATAGTACCACTGCAGAGTGCTGTTTACACGCTAAAAAAACGGGAATTTTGAAATATGCCACTTCTGAGTTTGTGGTTTTGAAATATGCCACTCTTCAGTTTTTTCTTTGAAATATGTCACTTCTCATTACACTCAGGAGTGACATATTTCAAAGAAAAATCTCAGAAGTGGCAAAAAAAAATACCGTTCGCACAGTGAATTGTCCAACGCTTGCCCGTGAAGCAATTGGTTGCCTAGGAGGCTACCAGCCAAGCTCTTTTATCACTCCTCTAGGTTCCAAAGCAGAGAATAATGGCTGTTGTCCACAAGACCGGAACTGGACAAGTCTTAGCAGACACACGCAATAATGGAGCCATGGCTAAAAGGCTGGTGTTACTATGGTACTACTACTAGCCTTTCCATGGTAAGCAGAGGTCCATGGGACCCCACGTGTTCACGGTCTCATGGACACTCATGTGCCGAGGTTGGTCACAGTTCCACACACTCACAATGAGGGCCTCTCTTCCTCTAATCCATTTTAGCAGCTAATGAGAAATGTGAAGGCTACATTTCAACTGTAGCAAATCATTTGTGGACAAATGAAAGAGGAGGACTTGTCATCTAACGGTCTAATCTGCTAGTGCTATCAAACAAGATGTAAACTAGATGGATTATGGATAATGGAAAGAGGGAAAGACAATCTTTAACTACCTCTGATTTTTTTTTTTGTGACTGTTGGATACTCCCTTTTGGATACTGATAGATGTATACTCATTATTGTGGAACAGTGGAAGTAATCGAAACAGAACAATATAAAGAAGCTACGTTATACACCTTGCCTCTTCAAGGCTTGAAGCCAACAGTGGAAGTATAGAGATGGAAGCAAATGTACCTTTATGGAGTCTGGAGTATATTCAATCTCTCGCCTCTTCAAGGCTTGAAGTCAAGAGAAAGCTTGTATACCCGACGCCGGTAGAGCTGAAAAAGGGAAATGAGATCAAATTTCAGTAACCTTGATAATTGCTCAGAGTAAAAAGGATGAAACGTTTTCACTGTACCAGAGCAGAAGCACAGAAATCACATGCAATGGCACAGGATAAGATCCCCACCTCCCTCTCTCTCTCTCCCTCTCCCTCTCTGTCCAGCTCAGCTGCACAGCTGCACCACCTTGCCCATAAGGGGAGAGACATCCTGCATTTTAATAAGGTCTAGAAAAAGCCCCGAAAGCCGGTTTTTACCCGCACGCTACCGCAAAGCGACCGTGCAACGACCACAGGGAACACACAGTGAAGGGCTTTTTTTTTTGTGAGAACCAGAATTCGAATCCTGGTTGATAGCCTCACAGCTGAAGGTCTTACCATCATGCTATAAGCATGTTCTCACATATTCTCTGACTTGGGGACCCGAAATTCCATAACAACCAAACAGGTCATTAGATGCATCATAAAAAATTGACGACTAAACATGATAATGACCAAAAAAAAATATGATACCGAATCATTGCAGAATTAGTGCTTCTGACTAAAACCCACTTCCCTGAAGGAAGCATGATAAAAGTTTTTCTGTTCTTAGAGATTCTGCTTGTCTTCACAAAAACATAGAATTCCTGAAGAAAAGGTTTCAGAGTTTTACAAGCATGTCACCTGTTTTCTTACCAACATTGATGGCGACGGGATAAGGAGTAACAGATCGTAGCATATAAAGCATGGAGCGTGCCTTTACTCAGAAATCGACATGGCAGAGAGCACAGCTGTAAAACACAGCAAAAAGTTTCCATTATAGCTGAAAAATGACAAGATGATAGATCCATTTCCTTGTACTGTCCTGAGAGAGAGAGAGAGACGTCCAAAATACCAGTGTACTTACAAGGAAAGAAGGGTGCTTCACCCTTGCTGTGTCATCACTCATCAAGTAACAATAGTGAGACCTTATTGTTTCCACACAGGAAGACGCCGTCTTCAATACAAATATGGAATTGTATTTCAACTTTCAAGTACAAAGGTGGCATTTCATCACCACTACTTGGTGATGAGTTCCACTATATAATACAATGCAATCATCAATATCGACAATTTCAACCAAATTTTCATCTATCAGATATATCCTTTCTACAGAGCTTCCGACCCATGTACTTATTAACAATGATCATCCTCAGAATGCCAGGTCCTGAGAACTACGAGATAGAAGGGCCGAGGGCGAGTGGTTCTGCGTGAAGTACCGCAGGCAAGTGTTCAATCTTTGCACCTGAAGACCCAAGTGCTCTCTCTTCCATAGCCTTATTCCTAAGCAACCTGAAACAGACAAGAAATCAGAGATGGATGGAGGAACCTACAAGTTTAAGATTTCTCAATCCTAAGGTGTTTATCCTAAGAAATGCAAAGCAATTCTTGAGCATCAGGCATGCATGCTACCAATGCCAGGGTGAAGGAAAAATAATCAAAAGGTCTGCGGAAAAGGATCAATGGCCATAGAAAAATTGTCACTCTTCCTTTTAGTGTCCTTTTGTATTTTTCAGTTAAGAAGAATTGTTTTAGTAGTTTAGTTTCACTAAAAAAGGATAGTAGCTTATTGGGACTACAGCTTAACTTTAAAGATGAACAAAACACTCCCCCCAAAATATCTCCTTGAGACATGAAAGTAACATAAACGGCAAACAAATCTATGATCAATGGCACAGAAGCCCTTATATGTCACCACTATCTATCATTTAGAAGTTAGAAAACCACTGAAGTCATTACAGTGACACGATATCAACTGGTCAATAAGGTAACCCATCCTATGTTCTCAAAGCATCAAACAAATTCTGCTTGCAGTTAAATTGTAAGAACTTCGGTTGCATTTTCTTCATGAGTGTCCAAAGATCCATGTTAAGCTTGTTTCACATCTTTCAGTTGTAGTCCAAGTGCTTGACTGCTCTCATCAAAAGAAAGCATGTTCTTTTGGCCACATGGTACTCCAGAAACATGCTTCTTCTTTTAAGAGACTAAGACCTTATTTTGGGAAGTCAAGCAGCAAAACTCATTGATGATAGTGCACCTAAAAGTTCCAGCAGATTGACCACGCAAGACACCATTTATCATCATCAAGGCAGGTGGCAGCAACAATGAATTATGCAGATGTGTACAATAGTTTGAGAACTATTGTCCTTCTCATCATCACCTTCCTCATTTCTGTTAAGTGTTAACAAGCTCATTCCTCATCTATCATTGTCAGCAAGTTGCTCTGTCAGAACTCAGAAGTCAAAAGCCCAACCAGCATTCTGAATATCATTGTCAGGTTAATCCTTCAAGTTCGTCAGTGTTAATTTTTCTCTCCTTGCATGAGTGATTCAGGATATGCAAAGGATCTGAAGTGTCAAAAGCACAATATGCACTAATATCTACATACACAAGCATAGCCCTAATAACAACATAGCAATAAGCTATAGCAAAGGGAATCATGAAAGAACAAGATATAGCATGCGTCGCATGCATGAGTTCTCTCAAGATCGACAATCTCATGGTCTTAAGTTTAAGATATCTGATATGTCGGTGTGCTACACTACAATCAGATGAGTGTGCATAGACTACAGAATCACCTTGTCCCCTCATGGTACAAGGTATCGTTGGAAACCTACTCGCAAATTCAACTAAAAAACGGGCAACTAAACTACTAGGTTCGTTTTAAGGGTGGCAATGGTACCTTTTGATCATACAAACTGACTAAAACAAGTGTGCAACCGAATTACACCCACGTGCAACTCTGAACGATGATCAATGCAGATAGAAGTATAGAACAATGAAAATGGACAGTAATACTAATATCAAAATCTAATGATTCTCTAAGACAATCAAGCATCACTGGAATTTCAACATATGATGCTCGACACGGTACGTCTACTCCAGATATACTAACGATTAACATTATCTAAATTTCAGCAGCTTACAGGTTCTACTGTATAATGACCAGATTCTTTGTTCTTTGTTTTATTTTCTAAACTTCTGTGCATGTTTTTATTTATTATATAAAAATATACAGTAGGATACTCTCCTACCGTTTCTCTTAAAAAAAATGAGTCATCAGACCGCACTTGAACAGTGATCCCTAATGAAAATAATTTTGATGTGGTTCAATTCCAGTGGACCACCTAGGCAACTAATGAAAATCCATCTGGTTAGAGTAGTCAGATTGCCGAACCTGAATTTATGTTCATTGCTAAAGGAGCTACATATCATCCAAAGTTCAGACAGTGCACAAACCCTTTCCACACACTAGGATCACAAAGCTACGCCAATCTAATTCACTATGTGACGAGCAATCGGATACGAAATCGAAAGCAGTGAGTGAGCAACCGCATACCTCAATCGACGTGGGGGTGGATGTGATCCCCGTCCTCGATGTCGCCGTAGTCATCGTCATCCTCGTCGGACGATGACGAGGAAGAGGAAATGGAAGGGGAGTAAAGAGGTAGCACTAGCTCCGGAGGCGGGAGGAGGAGGCGGCGCGGGTGGTGGTAGCGGCCAGGGGAGGGAAAGCGGAGGGAGGAGCGGGCGGGGAGGAAGGGGACGCAGAGGAAGGCGGCGAGGCGCGCGAGGAGGTGGAGCGGCACGCAGCAGAGGAGCGCGAGGACGCGGTCGGCGGGGAGCGTCTCCGGGTTGCACGCCACGCGCTGCCACGCCGCCGCCGACGCCCGCGCCACCGCCACCACCCACCCCGCCCGCACCGCCATTCCCCAACCAACCAACCAACCCGAAGCCTCAATTCGCCTTCCCCGTCCGTCGGGTGGCGTGCTCGCGGGGGGAAACGAGGCGGGCACAGCACGATCACGCGCGCGCGCGATCGATATCGATCCCGCTCCGCTCCTCCGGCCGCCGCGTGGATCTCGCCGGCGGGTTTCGATTCGCTGCCGCTGTGCTTCGCTTCGGCTGTTCGATTCGATCGATCGCGGCTGGGTTCGCGAACCAGTGGGTGGGGGATTTATAGCAATAGCTTTATCTACTCGGATGCGCACGTGGACTGGAGAGGTCGACTCGCCCGCCGACGGGTGGGGCCCACCTGCCAGTGGCACGCTCTTGTTACGAACCGAACGCTGGGATCTCCGCAACGGCAGTGGCCGAGTTGCGAGGAAAATTCAACTCACGACCAGCGAAACTGATCTGCACAGGTGTATACCATAATTCACCAGCTACGATACTCTTTGCTGGCTGTACTGATTTTTGTAAGGATCACTACTGAATATGGATTAACGCTCTGCTCTGCTCTGCTCTTCTCCTTTCTTCACCCGCAAAAAATATTGCAGCTGAAACAGCAGCTTACTTAGCTGCAATAGATATCGCATTAGGTTGCCAAAGGGAGCTAGCAAATAAACAGGCCGGACTGGAAGATATATTGGGCACAAAACAGTTGATGATTGATTGATAGTTTGATACATCACGATGATCAAGAACATCACTGATAACCAAGCATTAGTAGCATTGCAGCCTGCTGAGAATTAAGGGGTGGAGAGAATCTAGGATGCTGAACAGGATCAATTGCACATAAAGTAGACCATGATCTGTTGATCTCGCAAACTTCAGGGGCACTACTGAACGATCTTAAAGTCTTAGTTGCCAAAACAATAGTAATGGAACAAGATGGATAGTTGGATACGGTAACATATGCGGTGAAAATGCGAATACGGCGCAAATTCGATTTTCGTCAAACTTAGAAGTTTCAAAAAAAATACCAAACAATTACCACATGTATTGGAGTATATGTTCTACGTCTATATATTTCAAGGTCAAACTCGATTGCATTTACGAGATAAAAAAATACAAGTTCTAGCTGAAACAATAAAACGATATTTGAACACTATTCCAAACAGAATTTGTCTTCTTCTTCGTATCTCGCAAATATGGTCGAGTTTGATCTTGAAATTTTTCAGAGATATCGAGCATATGCTCCACTACATGTGGTAGTGTTTTGAGAATTTTTTGAAACTTTCTAAGTTTGGTGAAAGTAGAAAGTTTTAAATTTTCACCGTATTAGCATTTTCACCTAATACGCTCTGGATACAGACCAAGAAAAATAAGGGATGAGATTCAAATTCTTGCATCCTTTAAAGAGGTAACAAGGTATAAATCCACACGAGAAAATTCAGGGACAATCACGACGATGGGAGGACCATGACCATAACTCCATAAGCACAATCCTGCATGAGCTTAATGCATTATCATCAGTTGATTTGGACCTAAGGTATATACAGTTCATTCACCTAATCTTAATGAAGGTGTACATTATGATAAGCCAATGCTGCATAGCTAAAAGCATTGTGACCAAATACTTTCAGCCAGTCTTTCTCGAGATACAATGTGCATTCAGATTTCCTCTCTGAGAAATGCTTCACATACAATCTCTATAGTACAATCCGCGTACGACGATGTATCCGAACCATCTACTCTCACCATCTCATATGACCTTCTCCTCGTCGTACTAATATCTAACAACAATTCCTCGATACTCTGTGGTTGAAGTATGCTCGGCACCAAGGCACCAGTTGTAACGTGGGGTAGGGGTGCTGTTGGTCGTCAGGAAGATATATTGCCGTAGGACAGTAGGCTCTTGCTGCTCATGTCTACGTCGAGCACGTACGTACTTCCCTATGCTCCGCAGGTAGTCCCCATCCCTGTAGTGATCACCTAGTGGGAGGTAGAGGATGCCGTCTTCGTGCGCACTTGGGACTGCGTTAGGAGTAGGGCGGCGTTAGGGAGAGGGTGGAGAGCTCCGGGGGGTCGGCGAGGCGGGCAAGCACCCCGGGGGGAAGCGCGCCACCGTGAACCGCCACGGCTCGGACGACGGCAACAGGGTGGGGGCAGCTGACGGCGGCGACGTCGACGCGTACCGGGCAGATTCAAACGCCATGTCGGCCAGGACGCAGGACCCGTCGCCGCGCGGCAGGACGACAGGTCTGCCCTGCAAGTGGAGGTCGTACGTGTCGACGTCGATCAAGGCGAGCGAATTCTTGATGGCGTCGTAGACGAGGTAGTGCTTGTAGCTTGAGTAGTGGGCGTACACTGAGGACGACGAGGGAGGGGCGGAGCCCAAGAAGGCTGAGTGGGTGCTCTCAAATTTTAGGTGGGGGATTGGATCATATAGCCTCCCTGAATTTCAGGATTTCAGGATTTACCCTCCTACCTCAATGACATGTAGGGTCACCATAGGTCAATGACATGTGGGCCAGGAGGGTAAATCCTGAATTTACATCTAAGGGGAGGGTATATGATCAAATTTTCCATTTTAGGTTTTAGTGGAGTAGTTTAATGTCTGATTACTTGTGTCCCGCTCAGTCTGATAGAGGTGTTTCGATAGTCTATTTGTGCCCTAGCTTATTGTACTCTCCCAATACTTTTTCCATTATTTGCATCATAAATTTAGTTAATTTTGTTCTTAGGATTACTATTTGTGCATATTTCTGGGTTTTCTAAATGTACTATCCAGTATTAATGTACTACTTTAATGTATTTCCCATTTTAATTTTGTTCCTCATAATTTATGTATCATTTTGGATTACACACGATATTTAAATATATATTTGCTAGCTCACCTCCATTTTTACCTTGCGTACGCCACTGTCGACGAGGGTGGATAGGGGCGGATCCAGCATACAAGGGCTAGGGTCAAGTGATCCCGATGCCATTTAGCTTAAGTGCTTAACCCATGAAGAAATTATTACTCATGATGATATTACAAGGGATCATTATTAATTCATATCCTATAATAACCCTAATGTGCGTACAATAATCCCCCTAGAGGTGGGCGTCCAGCATCATGGCCCACAGGAACAGGGAGGGGTCGACGTAACGTACTCGCCGCTGCCGCAGACGGATCCTTTGCTCGCGCATGCCGTGACCGCGTCTTCGTGCGTGCTCTTATCGTCATACAAGACATGGACATCGCGCCTAAGCAAGACCCAGGAAGAAGGCCTTGTAGTCGTCGTCGCCCCTGGCCATGGCGGCCTCCCGTCCCGTGCGATCGGATTGTGCAACAAACGGGGACGAGGTTGTCATTGTAATCTTGTATAATGTACATACATATGTCCCTAGGAAGTTGGACGTACGCACGACACGACGAAGCAAATTCGGCAGAGGATTTACTTTCCGTTAGACCCGCGCCCGGCCCGATTAGAGCTGGGCAAGGGTGGACACTAGTATTTGCCTGGTCTCTTTCTCTTAAGAAAAAAAAAAGAGGATAATTGGCTACATGACACAACTCATTGTCCACCTTTGCCAATGAACACTGAAAAAACATGGTACAATTAAAAGACACTGCAAAAATATGTAATTTTACTATAAGACATCAAGAGCACTATTATATCATTTTCAGACCTAAGAGAGAGAAAATTTTGAAAAAGACTCAGATGCCCTCGTTCGCTTGCCTCCTGCAACAACACATCTCACACATCCAGCTCTCACTGACAGTAGGACCCACATGGCAGCCACCCACAAGCCCTGATCTCCACCGTCGTCGCAGGAGTTGGAGCTAGCACACGATTGCCACGGACGCCGGCCCGGCCATGAACGTGTTGATGATGGATGACAGGAGCAGCACCACCTACGCTGTCTCGTCCCAGATCCCGATTCTGTCTCCGAAGTGGATGGCGAGGACCGAGGATGTCGGAGTAGCCCTTCCAGTTCATCCCGACGTACCCAAATGCAGCTTGCAAGAACTCCTTCACGGTGTGGGACTCGTCGGTGGCAATGACGTAGCCACCGGGCTTGTCCTGCTGCAGCATGAGCCACATTGCCTCGACGTAGTCCCCGACGAAGCGCCCGTCCCTTGCGGCGAAGAGGTTGCCGAGGAAGAACTTGGTCTGGAGGCCGACCTTGATGCGGTTGACGGCGCAGGTGATCTTGCAGGTGACGAAGTTCTCGCTGCGGCAGGGGGGCTCGTGGTTGAAGAGCACGCCGTTGCAGGCAAAGAGGCCGTAGGCCTCGCGGTAATTGACGGTGTACCAGTGCGCGGCGACCTTTGCGGCGGCGTAGGGGGAGCGGGGATGGAACGGCGTGTCCTCGCTCTGCGGCGACAGCGTGGAGCCGAACATCTCACAGGATCCCGCCTAGTAGTAGCGGATGGGCTTGCACGCGAGGCGGACGGCCTCGAGGAGGCGTAGCTGGCCGGTCTCAGAGCCGGTGAGCTTGAGCTCGGTGACGATGCGGATGAGGACGGGCGAGGCGGTAGAAGAAGGGCCCGACGACGGTGGCGAGGAGGAGTCAAAGGACGGAGCCGCCGTAGGCGAGCGTGAGGGAGGTCGCTGATGCTTGGCAGATCTGAGCGGCGCGTTGGACTGGGCGCGGGAGGAGGAGCCGAGCGCGGAGCCGACGAGGTCACCGAAGAGGCTGGGGTAGTTGGCCCAGGGGATTCTGAGCCCAGAGGAGGGCGCGGAGGAGGACCAGCTCCGGCCGAAGATGTCGCCGACCATGGTGGCGCCGCCTGACCTCTGGTCGCGGAGGGGGTGGGAGCCGAACGAGTAGGGAGCCAGAGGAGCAGGATCCCGCCTGGTAGTAGCGGATGGGCTTGCAGGCGAGGCGGACGGCCTCGAGGAGGCGTAGCTGGCCGGTCTCAGAGCCGGGCGCGGAGCCGACGAGGTCGCCGAAGTGGAGGGTGCGGAGGAGGACCAACTCCGACCGAAGATGTCGCCGACCATGGTGGCGCCGCTTGGCCTCTGGTCGCGGAGGGGGTGGGAGCCGGACGAGCGGGGAGCCAGAGGAGCGGGAGGTGTTGACGCTAAAGTCGAACTTGTAGGAGGAGCGGGAGCAAGAGAAGAGGAAGGAGGCGGAAGGGCAAAAGAGACATTTTACGTGCTTTCTCTCTCCTCTTCGACCCAAAAATAATATAATAAGCGACTCAGTGTCTTAAGGCCAAATTACATGTTTTGTCATATGTTTATTTTTCGGTCGGCAAAGGTGGACAATGGGATGTGTCCTGTAGCCAATTATCTAAAAAAAAACCCAGTATATTTTGCACTTTCGAGAATACTTGATCCTCTTTGACTTTTTACGGTCTTCAAAGTTAAACTTTGACTCTTAATTTTATACTAATATATTTATAGAATATTGTAGGACTCTTAATTTTACACTAATACATTTATAAAATATTGTTGGACTCTTAATTTTACCTAATATATTTATAAAATATTATAACCCAGTATATTTTGCACTTTTGAGAATACTTGATCCTCTTTGACTTTTTACGGTCTTCAAAGTTAAACTTTGACTCTTAATTTTATACTAATATATTTATAGAATATTGTAGGACTCTTAATTTTACACTAATACATTTATAAAATATTGTTGGACTCTTAATTTTACCTAATATATTTATAAAATATTATAGGAGTGTAATATTGTGAAAGTATTTCTTACGATAAATCTAACAATAAGACCAATCTAAATATTTTTAAAAAATTATTAGTCAAAGATTACCAAGTTTGACTGATCAAAGTCAAAGAGAGTCCAGTATTCTGAAATGGAGGGAGTATAAAAAGTTGCTTAAAATTTGCGACAGCAACGCTAGGCACTTTCAATTTATTTAATTTCTGTGCCACAATTTATGTACTTCTGTACAGAAGGTTGTGCAAGATCACATTGGAGAGTTCAGACTGAGTGCGGGTAAGAGTTGTAAATGCAGACAACGGGTCAGCATAGAAGCTCCGATCAAAAAGTACTTCAGCACATCATAGCGGATCCCATTGCAACACAGCTTAGTAAACATGGGTGGACCAAATGGGTATACAAAACCAAGAGCAAACAACAAAGGAGCTGCTCAGGTGAAGAGCACAAGAGTCGATGGCTTTATAACGACGATGGAACAGAAAAGTTGTTACCATTAATTAGGGAAAAGAACACGAAGAACAGCTACAGGTGATGGTCAATGCTCCACTACATGAACATGAATGGAACTTCAAAAAGGAGTAAACAGTATCACCCACTGCATTTTATTTCATGCATTTGTGATGTGGCAAGGAGAAAAACAGCGACACAAATCAAGAGAAGACTTAAGGAATGGTCCTCTGGTGAAGGGGAAGGGCTCCCAGTGCTTCACGCTCTGCGCTCTCCTTTTTCACCTGCAGCAAAGGTGATATCAAATAACTCGGCACAGATTTGAACAAGATCCAAAATGAAAATAGCTTCACAGCATAAAACCAAATCATCAGCTTGAAGCCCAGAATTCCTTAAATTGTGACATCAGCTTTGCTTATATGTACAAGTAATTAGTTGCAATAAATATCACATTAAGTGATCAAAGATGTACACAATTCCCGATGGAGTTAAAAAGGATGCTAGACAGTATCAGTCACACACACACCTTGCATACGTTGACCATGAATTTGCAAATTTTAGGACCGAATTGTCTTGTACTCAGTTGTCAAAACAATAATAATGACAATGCTTAACAAGATAATGTCCAAGAAAAGTAAGGTGTGAGATGAACTTGATCAATGGAACTGTTTTACATGAAATTTAATGGATTACCACTTGAACCTAACCTATACATCTCACCTAACACCAGTGATCCATAAAATTACAAGGGCTGTGGTGTACATTATGGCATGCTAATGGGCTGTTGGGGCCTAATACTTAGAAGTGGATAAGGATAAGAAACGGCATAATGTAGACTATATCTTTCTTACACATGAAAATATAAAGTGGCTGTGTATGCAATAAACAAGTGAAATGGTAAAAAGACAAACATCAGCAAATACACTTACCAGAGCCAACATGTCACTCAAATAGCCTCTGAATGGTGTCTGCAGAGCCTGTGCAAAAGAAAGTAAATGTTTCTTAAGATCTATGTAAAGTTAGATTAGAGAATAACAAATGCAATGTAAGCATTGCTGAAGATGAAAGATATGCCCCAATTACATATTCAGGTTCCATGGTGAGAAGATAATTTCAAGAATGCATAGTTAATAACGAGCTGTTTTCACATATCACCAATTCATAGGTTTAATGATTAATGGCCTCAGATAAATTACTCTGGAACATCTTCAAGGCTGAAGAACAAAATTGTAGGTTGAGCATCCACCTAAACATATTTAAACTAAAGGTACGTGGAAAGCAGGGACAAGAACTTTGCAATCCAAAATATTAAACTACATATGAAAAGCAGGGACAAGAACTTTGCAATCCAAAATATTAAACTACATATGAAAAGACGTACTCACCTAACTGTAACTGATGTAAACTAGAAATGGAAAATGACATGTGAAAAATACTAATAGGCTTGTCAGCAAGAGCGCCTGAAATAATCTGACCCACCAGTGTGACAACCTATCCTGCTAGCAACTTCCACAGGCATTTCAAAAGGTTTATCAAACCTAACCATCGATACTCTCATTCTAATGCAGTAATGTGCATTGCCAATTTCCTGGATTTCTTTCATCCAAACTTAATTGAAATCTTCAGCACAGTTCACCTCCTACGTCGACCAGTTTCTCAGCAACCAACAACATTGCATTGTAACATCGATTAACCGAACGGAAAATCCACAAACTTAAGCCTAGATCACAGGTGCAACTCAAATGCACTTCGCCCTTCTGTTTCCCCATACAATTCACTGGACACACAATCATCGACCACATTACACAGAAGTTGCGACATTGCAGGCGCTCTGAAGAACACAGACTATAAAATTCGTACACCATCGTCACAACCACCACGCATCCACAAGCCGCACGCATACCAATCGAGAGATCCAGAGGAGGGCAGGGGAAAGGAAAGGAGCGGACCTGGAGGTCGTCGGGGAGGTACTGGTGCTTCATGGAGAGGTCCATGGCGCGCTTGAGGCGCTGGATGCGGGCGTCGACCACCTCCCTGGGCAGCCTCGCGAGCGCCTCCTTGATGTCCAGATGATGGTACGGGTCGTACAGATCGTCGTACCTCAGCCCTTAGACCATCACACGCACAAAAGAACAAGCACATCGCATTCAGATCAAGAAGAACAAGAAGAGAGACGCAAACGCGAATCGCATCCAGGCTCCTCGGAACCGGATCCAAGATCCGTCGGTTGGTTACCGTATTTCCGGAGGCGCGCGGAGACGGCGTGCATGTGTAGGCGGGCGAGCGGGTTGCGGCGCGGGTTCACCAGCCATTGCGACAGCGCGGACAGCATCGACGACATCGTGGGGGTGGCACGGCGACCCTCTTCGTTCTGTTGCGGCTGCCGCTACTCTTCGCCTCCTCGCTTTTGTGGGAGAGAAGCGGTGGTGGGTTGTAGTTTCTGTCTTGGGCCGTCGTCGTAGGGAGGCTTAACAAAATGGGCCGAGGCTGCAGAAGAGGCCCATTAGTTCCTAGTTTAGTTCAGGTTTTTATAGAGAGAGAACATCAAGTTACTCGTAGGGAGCAAGAGTAGAGTAGGAATTTTTATGTTCTTATTTTTAAAATCATGGATTGCTACTTTTAAAAAATATGGAGGATTACAGTTTGTTTGGCCTAAAAAAGAGAGCAAAATTGCAATGGGTTGTGGAGGTCCTTAAACTGGCATTTGTTTTAACACTTTAGCTTTTGTAACTTTTCAGGTTCTTTAGGTCACTTCAGGTCCATTAGTTTAGCTTTTGTAACTTTTCAGGTTCTTTAGGTCACTTCAGATCATTAGTTAGTTGGGAAATTAGAATTTCTCCTCTGCTGAGAACCACTACATTAATTTACTAGTTTTTTTTACATTCATACGTAGTATTCTATTGTGCAAATTAGTTCTTATTTATTTTTTAATGTGTGTTCATCAGTTCTTAGTTTAGTAGTATAGCTGCATTCCGAGTTCTTTTTCACGGGTACTAAGCCACTAACAACACGTGTGCGAAAGACTACGAAAGTAACGGGGCATACCACATCAGAAATACACAAATCAGCCTATTAATTATATGAGCAGAAAAGGGAAAGAAAAATACGTACTACCAAACTTCATACCATTAGGTGAGGCACCAGAGCATCTATATACAGATACATTAAGCTCAACCTCACTCACATCAAGCAAAGGTGACATCTCAACCTCACTCACAAAGTCACAAGACTCAACACATCAACACACAAGGAAAGCATATACTCATCTGCCTCTTTTGTTTTCCTCCACTTGTTCTTGATGCCATTGCACTTATGTAGTTCTATACAGAGATAATGGCCGATTAGACGGCAAAATCACACACCCCATGGCTGCCATCCTTGCCCCGCCTTGCAAGAACCCTAGAGCTTCAGCTTCATCAGAGGCGGATGACGGTGCGAGTCGACCAGGATGGACCATAGGACATGCACATCCTCATCCTGGCAAGACTTGACATCCTTGTACAGGATGTGCATTCCCCTCCCTGCCAAGAAAGCAGCAAGCACAACAATGTCAGTGCTTAACAACACTGTCGATCTGCAAGTTCATTGCCACTGTCTACAATGCTGATCAGAAAAGGTTTTGCAACAACACCGAGAAGGACGATGTATACTGATTGCTGAAAGAAGAGTTGGGGGGAAAGAACTTACTGTTTTTACGCGCGGAATGCGCGCGAACCCAGAGCTTCCTCAGAGGGGAGAAGAGGGAGTGGAGCCACCCCATGAGGAAGCCTTGCTGAGACCTTTGGCTATGGTCTCATGGGGAGGGTGAAAGGAGGAATGGAGCAAGGTATGCAAAGGAAAAGACATAAAAAGGGTGGGTTAGAGAGGAAGTAACCATCAGCTTTGCTTTTGGCACAAGGTGAAGTTTAGTGCACTGTACCCTTCTCCTGCCTCATTGTGCTTCCTTGCAACCCAATCATAGCACTTTCAGCAATCTATTCTGGTATCTTGTCCCTTTCCACTTCTTACTCTTCCTAGTTCCTACCACCTTTCTCCATTTGAAGAGGCCATGCCTAACCCCAAAACCTAACCATAAAGAATGGGTAATGCAAGGTACATATGACAACAATAACATCTATAGCATTCTCTTGTTGGTATCTAAGTGCTGCCAATTCTGAAATCCGCACGCCAAATTTGAGGGGGTCGAAGTGCTGCAATTTGGACTCATCACTATCGAGAAACCAGCAATAAAATGCATGTGCTAAAAAATGGAGCACTAAATCATAACATCATATAGTACTATAATACTCCAGGTTGTACAAATAAACCCCTCCACAAACAATAGAGCGCATATAAACTCTATACCAAAACAGTTCAGCATATTAAGTTCTTGTACTACAGGGATTTGATTACTTGGATGCATATATTGAACTAATTCTGCTAAACTTATTACACAAGAGTTTGCTTGCAGATTTTAGTATAGCATAGTAGTTCAATGTTCTTAGCTTTTAGCACAAGAAAACGATCGCTGATTTTCGATGGTACAAGACCGCAAGTAGTCAAACATTATTTTGCCTACTTTTAGGAGTATCGTACCTACTTGTGGGATTTATATCACACTAATACCATAGTATACAAGTAACTTGAAATCATAACAAAACACTTTTGTATTAACAAATCATCCTGTATTAAAGCAATCATTGAGCTTTTGAAGAGATTATGTGCTATGACTAGTAGCCATACCTTTTTGCTACTGTCTGATCTGTTGCTGGTATGCCGCCCTTGTCAATGAGTACAGACAACCTTGACTAGGACTCTGGCTTCTTCCAGGTTCAAAAGCGGAAGGTTGTATTCAAAATATGACATGTTACAACTTAAAAGTCATTGATTAGAAGAGTGGGCAAAAACATGTGAAAAATAGGAGGCGTGAGCAGTCAAATTTATTGTCGGATCCGGATTTCCTAATCTAGAATCCTCTATGAAACATCGTGCTATTCCCTGGATCAGTAGATAGCACTCACAGATACATCACTGAATCAATTCATACATGGCGTAAAACCATACCGTTCATTAATTAACACAACAGAGTTTACATAGACCGCGTCGGGTCAGGTTTTACAATAGGGCCGAACATGCCAAATTGATTACAGTACAAAAGCGGAACCGACAACGGAAGCAAAAGAGGTGACAACTCATCTCTCCACAAGCAAGCGACTGGGGAAACTCGTGTGCGTCCGATATTACCTAAAAACTCAGATAATATAAGATGCACGCAAGAACCAACGGAGTCAGCTGGACTGGGGCGAGACTAGAACATCTAAAGACTATACTACGCTTCATTATCTTCCGGACCTCCAACTTCTAGATCCTTATAGTAGTCGTAATCTCCGGGATTTCCTGTTTCTGAGGGGTTGGGGGAGCGAGGATGAGCACAACTTCTGTGCTCGCGAGCCAACACAAAATGCAAATAATATACATGCAAAGCTAAACAAGGATGGCTCGGGTTCTTTTATTTGCTAAAGTAATATTTTCAAATATCATGATTATAAAGTCCTAGTACTTAGCATTTTAACAAATTGCATTTTGATAAAGAGAGTAATTGTGCAATATTTAATAACAGCAGAGGTTCTCTCCGTCGGAAACTCTACCTAATGCTTATTTGACTGGGGCTTATCCCCTTTATTAACATCGTTGAGTCTGAAAACTCAGGGAAAATCCAATCCAGGGCTAGGTGAGCCCACCACATTTTTGATTCCACCCACAAAGGTTTTATAAATAGAACTAACTCATGTAAGTTCCCATGTCCGCCTTTGGCCGTAGGCGCGGCTATTTAAACAGTTTATAACACTCTGCAGAGGTTGTACACTTTACCAACAAGAGACAATTATCTTGACATGTACACATGTTTCCGTAGACATGTGAGTCAAGGGGAGATCGTCACAAGGCCTTTACAATGCATCCCACAGTATTTGTCACACCCACTAAGGTTTCACCTGAGAAGGGTTACGCTCACATAGACCCGTCAACCCTTTCCGCAGACCCCCTCTTGCGCCACACGACTTACATTCACATAGACCCGTAAGTCGTACACCTCAACCCATAGCCACAAAGGCTTATGGCGTAGCGGGTCATCTACCTGGTGCAACTCATACTAACGGATACAAATTATTTAGTCAGGTCGACACCATTATAGACATGTGGTTGTACTGTTTTATATTGGGAGGTCATCACACGATTAAGTCCTTAGGGGCCATCTGGGCGGTTCATATCACATACCATCCACAAACCAACATTCCTTAGGCTGCATTAGCACCCACCAACATACCATCCATCATACCATCCGCCCAGATGTGATAAGCAATTTTTAAGGTTTTTGAGAGGTAGGAAAATTACATCAACACAACCATCTCAGTCATTTACATCCAATGACTGCCCAAAAACCATGTTCATGTTTGAAGAGACGATGATTGGGACATTTTAGTGTCCCGGTACTTAAGCAAGGCTAGCATGTTGTTTAAGTACAACCTATACTAATATTTACCATATAGTTACTAGGGTGACAAAGATTAAGGAATTCAAGTTGTCAAGGATGGCATAATAATTAATTAATCATCAAATGGGTATTTAACTACCTTAAGCTTTAACATATATTTGATTTAAAGAATTAAATCATGCAATTTGCTATTTTAAAAGAATATAATTTGCATAAAATGTAGGCTCAATATGATCAAAGTATTGACTCGCCTGGGTTATAGGTAAGAGGATCTTGATACACTTGGTCTTGATCAACTTGAGGATCTTCGACGTCTTCAAATCCTACTCAGGCGATCGAACCGGAAAAAGACACAAACAAACAAAAAGAGCAATTAAATACAAATGAACAACAAATAAACTCCAAATTAAACAAGACCTATTCCATTAGCAAGATCTTGAATTTACAAATTTTTAGAAATTTACTTTACAATTTTTGGAGTTGAAATGAGGGAGATACTAATTTTTGAAGTCTCACTTTTGAATTAAAAAAGAAAAGATAAAAGAAAATCCAATAAAATGAAAAAGGCCAGCGCCCATGGGGCAAGAAACGGCCCAGCCCAGGCTTGGGCCCAACACGGGCGCACGGCCCACGGGAGCGCACACCCTAAAAGAAAAGGAGGGGGCTTGGTGAGAGAAAGGGAGGAGAACAGGGCGGCGGGGCGGGGAGGCGGGAGCTCGGGCTCGGGCGAAAGCGGCGGCGGCGCCGGGGAGGGCTCGAGGCGCGCCACGACGACCGGAGGAGGCGCGGCTAGGGGCGCGGCGGCGACGACAACGGAGGCTCACCGGCGGCGAGGAGGCACCGCGGCGCGAGCCGGAGGTAACCCTTCGCCTTCTTCTTCTCTCTTCTTGCTTGGGGGTGTGGGCTCCGGATTATTGAAATGTACTTAATTAAATTCATACGAACATGATTATTAATGAAGGAACAAGATCGTCCCTCAATTAAAGATCATGCTAAAGGTATAAATTCAACAAGTAACAATTCCAAAAAGAGATCCCTGATATATATATATCTCACAATGGTTCCAGGATCAATGACCATTGCATATATATATATCCTTTAACAACATTGCATCATATACATACAAGTCATACATTTGCATAATTAAACATAAGTTTACAACATTCGGGTTTAGTACTACAATATAGAGTGACTTGGTCACTACAACATATTCAACAAATGAAGCAAAATAAACCGAAAAAGTCCACCAATGGCCTCATCCACCGCAGCAATTGCGTGGAGGAAAGAAGATAGCGTTACTCGTTAGCGTCACCGATCGGCGCTAACGGTGCTTCATAAAGGAAACCGTCCTCACCTGCAACAATAGGTGATAGCACCTTGAGTACGGAAGGTACTCAAAAGTCTTACACAAACTAATTAAAGAAAGTGGTTATTAGAGCCTATTCAAAGGAGTAGAGTTTTTACATGCATAAGGTTACAACAGAAGGTATAAAGGTTCAAATTTGCATAAAGCGATACATCTTAACCTACAAAGACTAACTTTTGATAAAGCAATTTAATAAATCAAAGTTTGCTTAGAACGATAAATAAATGACATAAAAGTAAATGATGCGATGCATGATTCCCTCATGCAAACCGAAAATAAACCAAAACCACATTTTTGAAAATCAAAACTTCTATACAGTGACATCAATTCAAGTTATCGTCCATGACCGTGGACACGGCTATTCGAGCAGTTTATACCTGCGGGTGTACATCTTTACCCACATGACTTAGCTAGCTCGTTGCCTTGGATGCCTCCGAATGATGACATACTTCCTTTGGTATGCCGACCGGGAAACTAAGATTTGATATTTTCAACAAGCCAACACTATTGAGTTGGACCCCATGTGTGAACCGATCCCGCTTAAACAACGATCGATAGCATCCGCTAACTGGCACACATGTTGCGTCGATGTGCCGATCCAAACAATTTAATGCGAATTGGGTTCCCTACCCATAGTAGAATGCTATCGGCACCATTAAGGTATCGTATATGCGGACGAGGCACATATACGCCCTCACCCTCCTAAGAACATCGATCATGACATACAAGCTCACATGGCATAAAACGCACTCCTCGGACTGAGCATCTATGCCATACAAGGTCAATACACATATCCTTACTCTCTGTTTCCAACTCAATAGTCTCAACATTTTACTTAACCAAACAGCGCCCATACACGCATGTGGAAGTACGTGGGGACTTGAACCGAATAGTCGAGTTCGGTCCTTAATTAACCGGACAAGTCCACCACAAAACCCAATCTCGTGCACAAAAGCACCATCACTAGCTTCCTCTTGTCCGGATCAATTTGAATTTCAAATACAAGACCGATTTAAAGAAAGCGGACAAAGAGTTTAAAATAACAATAGTTCGCTTGTGATTCCCATGTTTGACAAGATATGCTTGTCAAACTCTAAAATCTCTAGACGCATGTCTAAGCTAAAACTAAAAATATAGCTTATGATATACAGTACTATGCTAGGGTTAAGTGTATGGTGACAATTGAGGTAATCCATCATGTTTGTTCATAGCTAACTACTAACAGATCGCATTTTTGTATTTTCAGAAAAATAGCATGCACAGATATCACTGGATTTGTAAAAGCTATTGTACAAAATTTGGGATCAATATGGTGCAAAGAGGATGCTTGCCTTGGTAGTAATACACTACATTGCGAGGTTCAAAGTTGCTCGGAGGCGATTCAAAACTTCAAATGAACCGATTCTATAGAAAGCAAATAAATCCAATAAATACCAAATCGGCAAGAAGCTCAAAATGAAAGAAAAGGCATGATCAATTTGGAAATGCATGATTACAGTATGCTTAAGCCATAACTACCCTTAATAATGATAATAACCCATAATATAGCTTCTTGTTTTCAAAAGACGAAACTAGAGTTTAGTGTAAAGTCCGTTTTGATTTGAAAAGAGTCAAAAGAGACAGATTGCAAATTTCGGAAAAGGAATATAGAACATGCAAAAGTTCATAAATGAAACTTAGCATGATCTTTTAGGGTAATTAATATCCCAAACCAACCTTAGTCTAACCCTAACTAGTTAGATTACAACAACTAAGAAGAAAGTCATTTTTGTCGGTTAAGCCGACAAAAAGAATCAGAGAGAGATCTCAACTAGAAGTCAAAATAGATGATGACAAGAATTGAAAGATCAACTTGTCATGCTGCTAGGGTTTAGTCAAAACCTAAATAAGATGGTAAGTTGACAGGAAGAACCCTAGGTTTTGAGAATGACATGGAAAACCGAAAAGGTATAATATCAACTTTTCAGTTTGAAGCAAGTTGAAGCTACTGATGCTTAAAAGAATGATTCACAGGAGCATCTAAAGTCCTTAAGATGCTCAAGATATCATAACTAGGGTTTTTGGCTTACCAGTATAGGAAAGATACCTAGATTCTGAAAAACTCGAAGTTGATCGACAGAGAGATAAATTCTGATTTAACCTGCAAAAGATATCAAATCTTTAATGCAAGGCAAAATCAGTGCGTAAGGATGGATAAGCAAAGGATAGGAGCAAGAACTCCACCGACAAAAAAGAAGAAAATGAGCTTGATGGTCAACAATGGTCGCAGACTCCAAAAGCTAGGGTTTATATATGGATGTTGAGCTCTGAGCAAGAGGAAAGATCTAGAGTTGATGAGGTGTCCATTTAGGGCTAATTATCCCAAAAATTAGTTGCAAAAACTTTGGGATAAATCCTCTCCTCTGTTCTGAGAGAGATTTCTTGTGCTGAGAGAGAGGAAGAAGATAAGCATACTCTTACATGTGGGTCCCATTGTCATTCTCACCGCGTGCTTCACAAAAGCTCAACGAATGTCACCGTCCGATTGGAAATGGCGGTGTGATAAATAGATAGATTAAATTATTTGAATCGGTACAGTTAATATGGACCGCACGATCTAGATCGACCGATCGGGATTAAAACGAGCTCAAAGGAATCTCGAGATCCACTTTCAAATCGGGCGTTGGATTGAAATCAACGCCGGCTAAAAGAATACACGCCACCTCCTTTAGATGCGATGGCGCAACACCGCTGGATTTGATTTCTACGGTCGGGATGGAAAGTTGAACCGGATGGTCCGATTGCATACACTCATATGGACCTTACGATTGAAATCCAACGATCCACCGATTTTGGGCTTTAAGGCCCACGGTCAAAAGGAGCGCCATCGGATTGAAATCCAAAGGCCCGCATAAACGCGCTCGATTTCAAATTGGAATAAGCGGCGCCGTTAGATCAAGAATGAATGGTCTGCGATCGTGAGGGGATCCGGAGTCGTCCGAATGCAAACACTAATATGGACCACACGATGAAGATCCAACGGTCCAGAGGAGTGCGGGCTTTATAACACGCGGTAAAAAGGAAAAGTCGTAGGATTTGAATCTAACGGCTCAGATAAAAGCGCGCCTTTACGTTTAAAACGAAAAGAGGTGCGCTGTTGGATCGAGAATGAACGGTGGAGATTGAAAAGAGATCCGGAGTTGTCCGATTGCACACATCGATCTCGCCGTTAGATCAAGATCCAACGGCGGAGATTAAAATGCACACGTGGGCGACTCGCGGGGTGTTATAGCTTCGCCCGTTCGATTGAAGATCAACGGTTCATATCACGCGGGGAGTTCTGGGCTCGCGCCCGAACATGACTGAGCCGAACCAAGTCGATTGGGTTGGACCAAGACACGTGGTCCGAGTCGCTCTGATACTAGGTTTGGATTTGGACCGGTTTAGTTGACCAAACCTTATTCAAATGCTTAAAAGGTTTGATCGGATTTTAAAATAGCAAATAAATTTATAAAATCATGAAATTTTTTCGAAGCTCTTTGGGATAACATATTTCCCGGATAAATTTTATAAACCACATTTTCACTTTGTAAAATATATAAATATTTATTTCAGTGCCGAAAATATTTATTTAAAAACAATAAATTTTTCTTTAAGCCCAAATAATTTCTCAAAATGCAACAAAATATTTTTAGCCAAGATAATTTATCTAGGCTTTAATAAAAATACTTCCCAGTCATAATACAAGTTTTATCTTGTATTCCTTTAAGACTTCAATGGTTCTTTAGGGTTTTGGCTAAAAAGGAAGGTTTTAACTTGTAACATCTTTGCCAAAGTGTAAACATGAACAGTAATGCTATGAACAGTATCTCATTACTGTTCATAAAACATTTTATTACTGTTTATAAACTTGGGGCTGTTACATGGGGAGAGGAAGAAATGGGGGAGGAGGGGAAGGGAGGTCACCGGGGAGGGGGTTTTTATAGCCGAAGGGGGAGGGGGACAAGGGGACCGGGGGAGCGTGGGGCACCGGCGGAGGCGGAGCCGGGGGAGCCGGGAAGAGATGCGCACGACAGGCGACGAGAAGAGGACGCACACTCGCGAGTGGGAGTAGGTGGGGAGGGGATGGTGTGGCAGAGGCGGTCGCGGGCGAGAGCACGTCGCTAGAGCGGCGCGAGCGGCGAGGACAGTGCAGTGGCGAGTGGGTCCCGGCGAGGACGAGAAGATGGAGGGAGGCGACGGCGCCACACAGTGCGGTTGGGACGATGTTGACGCTCGGTCGGGGAAGAGAGGAGGGGCAGGAAGAGGGTGAGAAGGGAGGGTATTACAAACCTACCCACCTTAAACGGAATCTCGACCCCAGATTCAAGCTAGTCGGATTAGACAGAGAACGTACCTCTCATTACTCCTGAAGCGGCTTGGACCTGCGGCGACATGGTTAACATGTCCTTGGCTTCGGCTTTGGCTTGAAGTGGAAGCGGCTCTGGATGCCTGTGAGACTTGATAACTTTGGCTTGCCGCTGAAGTCTGGTCTCGAGTTGTTGTGGCTCCTGAGTTGAACTTTGCAGAAGTGTTTTGGCGTTGAGGGCACCTATTGGCAAAGTGTCATTTTTGTCCACAGCTGAAGCAACGAAGGTGTGCTACCGGGTTACGCACTGCAGGCTGTTCGACAGGGAGGGGAGCATGGAAACATTCTTGCTGGGACATGGGGTTGCGACTGGAGTTCCCTGAGATGAGGCTATTGGCGGCTGGAAGGACGGACTGCCCTGAAATGTTGTCTTCTGCGAAAAACTGCCTTGGGGCCTCTGAAATGCTATCTTTCTTTTGCGGCTAACCTCCACAGTTCTGTTCTTATTTTCACAGATGAGGGCTTTATTGACCAATTGGTGGAAGCTGGAGTAATCATGGAGGATGAGCTGTCCTCTCATGTCTTCACGCATTCCTTCCACAAAGCGATCGATCTTTTCTTCTTCATCAGCTACGTCATTGGGGGCGTAGCGGGCAAGCTGGTTGAACTTGGTTAGATATTTATTGACTGGCATCTTGTGAGGACCCGGGGTATTTAACTAGTAATACTTCACCTCCATATGGTTCTAGCATTACTAATTAAATATCCTAAGCCTCGATGGACATGTGCTTCCCAGAATTGCAGCACATGCTCATCATCACAAAATTATACATAATTTCCATACAACATTTAACACTAGGTTCAACAACGACATACATAAAGTAAAGTTATTACAAAAGAGCCGACCGGCTAAATAACACAATAAATAAGAACGACAAGAAGCAAAAGCGTCATAAGATGACTAAGAACAAAAGTCGACCGGTTAGCCAACATAACCCACAAGGCAACCGACCGGGCCGCCAAGCTAGTCGCCTCTAACACTGCCACAGCACAACTCACAGAAGTGAGGCCCTTGGGACTCACCTTCTTCCTCTGCAACAATTTACATTTAAGCAAGAACAATGAGTACACAAGGTACTCGCAAGACTGACGTGTGGAATAGCAGACCTATTCATAAACTACATGCAGGCTTACTTAAGTGGAGGTTGTATGTCTCATTTTGCACAAAGCCAACTTTATTTGCAATAATGTAATACATTTAAAAGCAAGTTTACAAATCTGTTTTGATGTTGAATATAACAGCGAATTAATAATAAATACAAGTAACCACCTGGAAGTGACTATCCCAATAGCCACCACAACATAGCGCGAATCCGCGATTCGTACCACCCATCAAGTTTTAATTAAAAGGTTGTAGTCTAACCCTTGAAAGACCTTGCCAAGCGTGTACATAACCTAGGACGAGGCTATTCGAATAGTTTTAACCCTGCAGGGGTGTACCAATGTACCCACACCTCAGACCGTCTTTAAGCCACAAAGCACACTTTCGAAGGTATACCGGCACGGCTAAGTCCTACGAGACGTTTTCCAATATTGTGTATTAACCACGAGCCGCTCGTATGGATCGGAATCCATGCGCTTACATTGCAAGTCGAAAGACAACCAGCCATCACGGGGGAAGCCTTTCGGACACTACAATGCTCCCAGCACCATTCCTCCTGCGACTCCTTGCGACCCGAAGCCAATACACGCCAAAGTACTAAGTCAAGAGAGTTCACATACCCTCTAGTGTGGTTAGCACGCTAAAATGTTTGGTTTAGTGTAACAAGATGTTCGGTCCTTGTTGACCCGGGCACCATTCCATTCACACCCAAAATCACACCATCTTACCATTGTGCCCAAGTCTAAATCTTTTTGCTTTTAGTTTTTGGGTTTTTGCAAATTGAACATAGCATCAAGCCGAAATATAGATACATAGTAAGCATTTGTGTTATCAAGGTTATCGACAAGTCGATAACCGCCCATTTCTACCGGAAGCTAAGCATGGCTAAGCAATGAATCCGCAAAACTACTAAGTGACAAGAGCTCATCCACAAACTCTAAATCACAGCAATAACTTAGGCTCATGGTGGTAAAGGATAATCATTTGCCTAAGAAAATGCATCTACTAGGTCAACTACCGACAATAGTTTAACACAAACTAGCAATGCATACATAGAATTTGTAAACAACATAAATACTTGAAAATACAGGGATTAACATGATCAAACTGCTTGCCTTGCTGGAATTGTTCTTGCTGCAGAGGAGGATTCTCAGGTTCAATAAACACTTCGGAACCTAACGCGAAAATGCGATAAAACCCGATAAGAACGAAGAACACCAAACAAAACTCAACAGCAAAAGACATCCAAATCTCATGAAATTTATACTGCAACTAGAGGTTGATTTTAGACAATTTTAGGAATAAGAATTACTTCATTTGGACTTAGCATGAAAAAGTTATGGCTAAACTAAGTTCTCTCAGCCTGAAAAATCCCAATTAAATTAATTTCGGTTACTGTTCATGGCAAATATTTCTAGAATGATCTGGAATCTGGAATTTTTATGGTAGGTAGCTAAGGTCATCCTAAGAACAGCAAAGTTGAATTCACATCATTTGGAGTTGAAATGAATTACTTATGATTTTTCTAAGTTCTAAAACTAGTAGATCATTAACTTCAGTGGCAAGGATCATATTAAGACCTATTCTACACTACAGTACATTCCTAGTGGGTTTTAACAAAATTTAATTTGCTCAGTTTGGAATTACAGAGAATAAGTTATGCATTTTACAAATTTTCAATGAATTTCTAGACAACCTTTTTCACTAAACAAGATCATGCAGTTTATATCCTTTTCTGCTACATAACAGTGCCTAAATTTATTCTCAGATTAGAGTTCATTCTATAACAGAGCTAAAGCAACTGGAATCATTCAAAAAGGAGCTGAAATGACAAAGTTATGCACTTTTGAAATTCGAACAATCCAAATACTTTGAAAATTTGAGCTCTCGGGAGGTCTAACAGACTTAACGAAAACGGGGAGGTCGTGGCCGTCGATCCTTCATCGCACGCGCCACGGACCTCAATCTGACCGAGAGACCTCTTCCGCATTGGGGAGGTCCGGGCGTTGAGATTAGATCCAACGGCCACGACCAGTGCATGCGCAGCGCACACAGAGGAGGTCCTCGCGTCTAGAGGTGGTCGGGACCGTCAGATCAAGATCAAGATCGACCTCAGCTAAGGCTAAATCTACGGACCTCTAACGGTTTAGAGGGAGGTCCTAAGGCTAAATCTCCTACGGAGGAGATCTCCATGGGGGGTCAAGATCTCTCGGAGGTGGTCTCGGCGAATGAGGTCTGAGCGGTTGGGATTTACACGAGGAGGTCTTGGTCAAGATCTCTCGGGGTGGTCTGGGGTTGGGATCAAGATCTCGCGGTCAAGATCTCGGTCCCGAACGGTTGGGATCTCACCGAGGGAGGTCATGGATGGTCAAGATCTACGCGGGGAGGTCTTTAAGGATAGAGTTTAAACGGACGAGATCTGGACGGCTAATATCTTCACGGAGGAGGTCCTGAACGGTCCAGATTAAAGCGGAGGGAGGTCCTGAGGTTTTCTTTATAAAAAGACCAGGGGTGGCTTTTTACAAAGAGGACCCCGAGGGTGGTCTTTGCAAAATGACCAAGGGGAAGTCTTTTGCGCACGGGGAAGATCTAAACGGCTAGGATTTAACCAGGGTGGTCCTAGACAGTTGGGATCGACTCTAGGGGGAGGTCCTGGCACTTATAGTTTTCGCAGACCAGGATCTAACGGCCAAGAGCTAACCTAGGAGGTCTTTATCGGCCGAGATGGATCCAAGGAGGTCCTGTGACTTAGCGTTTCTACTGACAAGGGCTCTACGGTCCAGATCTAATCTCAAGAGGTCCTGGACGGCTGGGATTTGGCGGAGGGTGGTCCAAGACTTAAGGACTTTTCAACGAAGATCTAACGCTCAGATCTAAACCCGGGGAGGTCGTGGACGGCCACGATTAACCCGAGGAGGTCTGGTGACTTGACAAAATTGCGACAAGGTACAGAGCTCGACGTTGAGCTCGCCGGCACGTCGTCGACGACCAAAGCCATGGCGGCGCTAACCAACTAAGCCAATATGTTCGCAATACCATTGCGAACCTAATGGGAGTATTCTCGACGGCGGAGCAGGCCTAGAACGCCGGCGAGCCGGAGAAGGGCGGAGGATAAGTTTTCGGCAAAAACCGAAAACGGCGAAAACAAGCGCCACGAGCTAAACTAGCTAGACCTAAAGCTCTAAGGGACTAAAATGAACTCACCCGAGTGTAGGGAAGGCCCAGAGGAACTCGGAGGAGACCCAGCGGTGGAGCAGTTCGCCGGAGTCGAGGAAGAAGACAGAAGAAGCCTCGAAGAACAGTTCTCCCCAGGGACTTTCTCTATGAAATCAACCAAAATGAGTTAGGGAAAAAGGCTCCGGGTGATTAATTGAACAAGTTGGCATTCCAAGTTGCAATTAAAACCACTTTGAGCTCCAAGGCCACCGTGAGCTTCCCGGCAACAATGGTGGATTTGGGAACCTCAGGAGTTTTTGAGCTCCACACACTGGAGGTGAGCTGGGAGGGTGGCTGAGAGCGGAAGGGGGGGTTCAAGGAGGACCTCGGAGGAGCGCTCATGTAGCCCGGAGGCCAACTGAGCACGAGGATGATGGTTTAATGGCGACGGGACAAAAGGGGGGTTGCTGCGCGAGAAAGCGAGGCGAGGAGGCAGGTAAAGTCAGGGCAAAGCTGACACAGTTGACAATAGGGGGGCTCCGAGCCGTTGCAGGGCCCCACGAGGTGACTGGAGCCTGCACTGCTCACCTACGCACGCGCACGCGGGGAGGAGGAAGAAGAACAGAAGAGGAGCTCGGGGAGGTTGGGAGCCCCACGATTACAATCCGACGGCCCTGAACACGCGCGCACGAGTCCGAGCCCTAGCTCGGCTGAACTCGGCTCGACCGAGCCAGTTGGCTGGGTCGGACTCGGGTCTGACTCGAGCCCGAGTCTGGCTCAGCCCTAAATTTGGGTTCCAAACTGATCTGGAGTTTGGGGGATTTATTTGAGGCAGCAAACTTACTTAAAAAATTATGAAATTCTTACAGGAGCTTGCTAGCTGAGTCATTGACCTTGTGTAAATTTTGCAGAGGTTTTTGGGCTATACATTTTCCTCCAAAAATTCTACAAGGTGTTGGGCTAAAGTTTGACCAGAATTTAAATGGGTTTGACTGACCTCCAAAAATATTCAAACAATTTCTAAAAATTGTGAAATTTTTCAGATGGGCTACACATCAACCCAAGAATTTAGGAAACTTATTTCCAGGAGATTATCACAAGATGGAACAAGAGTGTCTAAGAAGAATAAGATGTGGGCTAAAATGACTTGTGATTTTTGTATTCCCATGATTCCTTTACAACAAATGTCCAGGTCATACAGGAAATACAAGATGTAAGAAAAGTTTTTAATTTCTACTCATTTTCTTACATTTGAAACACAAGTCTGAAACTTGGGATGTTACACATCTTACCTTGCTTTAGAGCTCTGAACCCATTCTTCTTCAATCTCATGGTACCGACTGGTACAAAGTTGGTTCTGAAAGCGGCTTTGAATTCCGCCCAAGGAATTGATTTCCATACGGGTTCAATTTCTTCTGGTTGTACTTCAGCAACTTCTTCTATGGTGGCAGCGGCGACGGTAACGAGCTCTTGTGGAGCTCTAGTTGTAGATGCTGCGGCTTCTACTTCTTCTGCCTCTTCCTCTTCTTACTCTAGGCTTTCATCACCTCTAGCAGCGAGGTAATTCTCCCACCAAGCAGCGGCGGCTCCTTTTACCTGATGGGTGGCAAAGTCCACTTTGTCTTCTTCTGAGCAGCGGGCGAGACGAAGCTTTCTCTCAGTATCTCTGAGCCAGTCTTCAGCTTCAAGGGGTTCATCGGCTGCAGCGAAGGTGAGGGGTCTGATCCTAAGAAAGTCTGCAAGCTTGGAATTGCGACCGGCTGACCCATTCTGCTGATTAGCGAGCAAAACTTGAAGAATTTGAGCCTGCTGCAACATGACTTGTGCCATGGTTGGGTCTGCTGGGGGTGGAGGAGGTAGACCTTGTCCACAGCCACGACCATGACCACGGCCATTGCCACGGCCACTTCCTTGGCCTGCTACAAAGGCACCACGTCTTGGGGCGGCGACTCTCCTTGGCGGCATCTGAAGAGACTCGGAGGCTTAGAATGAGGGGGAGGGGGTTTATATGAGAGTTTTCTGGCCCTCTAGAGCACAGCAGAAGAACTTCAAACCAACAAAGAAAACGATCAAACACAATACAAAGCCTAGAATGGCTGCACTATATTAAGGGGAGGGTTAAGTGTTACATGACTCTCGAACAAAGCTTATACGCTAAGCTAAGTCATGACACAGAATACAAACACATCGTCTACAAAAGAAAGAAAGAAAGAAAAGTACTTGCAACCCAAAAGACTACTTAGCAAGCACTGCTAGCTAACCTATACTAGCTTGACTACACCAGTATGACGATGAAGATCTCGTGCTCGAACTCTCCATCCTGGAGGGGAAAAGTAGTGGAAAGGTGCTTCCAGCAGGCGATCCTCGTGCATCCGAGTTAAACGAGTGCAAGCGAAGCGTGCTGCGTCTTGGACGGCTTCAGAACAGCTGCTCTGGGGAGTCGCGGGTCTGAAGGTGTGGGCGACAAACTCACCCTCTCTGGCATAGAGAAAAACCTCCATGGTCCACGATTCTTGATCCAAGGTCTGAGTCTTTCGGCCTCTGAAGATAGGGTGGTGGCGGTAATCCAGATGAAGCATGAGTTGGCGGAGAATGTCCACGAACTCGACTCCGTCTTCTTCGTGAGAGACAAAGTCCCACAAGGTCATCGGACGACGGGGTAGCCATCTACAAATTTTGAAAGCAAGAGGAGGTCAGAACTGAGTGAAAACTCAAGTGAAGTCGAGGTAAGTGAAGAACTAAGAGTGACGAGTAGAAGCATTAAGTACGCTATGTTTTTGTCAAAGCTTTTTCTTAGTTTTCAAAAATAGGATCCACGTCCTTAAGGCAACGACCAATCTAACTAAGACTCCTACAGTCGTATGCTCTGATACCAGCTATGTTGGACCCGGATTTTCTAATCCAAAATCCTCTGTGAAACACCGTGCTATTCCCTGGATCAGTAGCTAGCACTCACAGATACATCACTGAATCAATTCATACATGGCGTAAAACCATACCGTTCATTAATTAATACAACAGAGTTTACATAGACCGCGTCGGGTCAGGTTTTACAATAGGGTCGAATAGGCCAAATTGATTACAGTACAAAAGCGGAAGCGACAACGGAAGCAAAAGAGGTAAGAACTCATCTCTCCACAGGCAAGCGACTAGGGAAACTCGTGTGCGCCCGATATTACCTAAAGACTCAGATAATATAAGATGCACGCAAGAACCAACGGAGTCAGCTGGACTGGGGCGAGACTAGAACATCTAAAGACTATACTACGCTTCATTATCTTCTGGACCTCCGACTTCTTGATCCTCATAGTAGTCATAATCTCCGGGATTTTCTTCTTTTGAGGGTTTTTTTTGGCGAGGGGGGGAGAGCGAGGATGAGCACAACTTCCGTGCTCGCGAGCCAACACACAATGCAAATGATATACATGCAAGGCTAAACAAGGATGGCTCGGGTTCTTTTATTTGCTAAAGCAATATTTTCAAATATCATAATTATAAAGTCCTAGCACTTAGCATTTTAACAAATTGCATTTTGATAAAGAGAGTAATTGTGCAATATTTAATAACAGCAGAGGTTCCCTCCTTCAGAAACTCTACCTGATGCTTATTTGATTGGGGCTTATCCCCTTTATTAACATCGCTGAGTCTGAAAACTCAGGGAAAATCCAACCCAGGGCTAGGTGAGCCCACCACATTTTTCATTCCACCCACAAAGATTTTATAAATAGAACTAACTCATGTAAGTTCTCATATCCGCCTTTGACCGTAGGCGCGGCTGTTTAAACAGTTTATAACACTTTGCAGAGGTTGTACACTTTACCCACAAGAGACAATCATCTTGACATGTACACATGTTTCCGTAGACATGTGAGTCAAGGGGAGATCGTCACAAGGCCTTTACAATGCATCCCCCAGTATTTGTCACACCCGCTAAGGTTTCACCTGAGAAGGGTTACGCTCACATAGACCCGTCAACCCTTTCTCAGACCCCCTCTTGCGCCACACGACTTACATTCACATAGACCCGTAAGTCGTACACCCCAACCCATAGCCACAAAGGCTTATGGCGTAGCGGGTCATCTACCTGGTGCAACTCATACTAATGGATACAAATTATTTAGCCAGGTCGACACCATTATAGATATGTGGTTGTACTGTTTTACATTGGGAGGTCATCACAGGATTAAGTCCTTAGGAGCCATCTGGGCGGTTCATACCACATACCATCCACAAACCAACATTCCTTGGGCTGCATTAGCACCCACCAACATACCATCCATCATACCATCCGCCCAGATGTGATAAGCAATTTTTAAGGTTTTTGAGAGGTAGGAAAAATACATCAACACAACCATCTCAATCATTTACATCCAATGACTGCCCAAAAACCATGTTCATGTTTGAAGAGACGATGATTGGGACATTTTAGTGTCCCGGTACTTAAGCAAGGCTAGCATGTCGCTCAAGTACAACCTATACTAATATTTACCATATAGTTACTAGGGTGACAAAGATTAAGGAATTCAAGTTGTCAAGGATGGCATAATAATTAATTAATCATCAAATGGGTATTTAACTACCTTAAGCTTTAACATATATTTGATTTAAAGAATTAAAGCATGTAATTTGCTATTTTAAAAGAATATAATTTGCATAAAATGTAGGCTCAATATGATCAAAGTATTGACTCGCCTGGGTTATAGGTAAGAGGATCTTGATACACTTGGTCTTGATCAACTTGAGGATCTCCGACGTCTTCAAATCCTACTCGGGCGATCGAACCGGAAAAAGACACAAACAAACAAAAAGAGCAATTAAATACAAATGAACAACAAATAAACTCCAAATTAAACAAGACCTATGCCATTAGTAAGATCTTGAATTTACAAATTTTTAGAAATTTACTTTACAATTTTTGGAGTTGAAATGAGGGAGATACTAATTTTTGAAGTCTCACTTTTGAATTAAAAAAGAAAAGAAAAAAGAAAAATCAAATAAAATGAAAAATGCCAGCTGCCTATGGGGCAAGAAACGGCCCAACCCAGGCTTGGGCCCAACACGCGCGCCCACGGAGGGGCGGCTCGCCTAAAAGAAAAGGAGGGCTTGGTAGAGAGAGGGAGGAACGGGCGCGGGCGGGGGGAGGAGGAGGAGGAGCGGGAGCTCGGGAGGAGAGAAAGGAAGCGCGCGGCGGCGGAGGAGGGCTCAGGGCGCGGCCACGACGACCGGAGGGGAGGCGCGGCTAGGGGCGCAGCGACGACGACGACGGAGGCTCACCGAGCGGCGAGGAGGGCACCGCGGCGGCGGCAACCGGAGGTAACCCTTCGCCTTCTTCTTCTCTCTTCTTGCTTTGGGGAGGAAGAAATGGGGGAGGAGGGGAAGGGAGGTCACCGGGGAGGGGGTTTTTATAGCCGAAGGGGGAGGGGGCGTGGGGCACCGGCGGAGGCGGAGCCGGGGGAGCCGGGAAGAGATGCGCACGACAGGCGACGGGAAGAGGACGCGCACTCGCGAGTGGGAGTAGGTGGGGAGGGGATGGTGTGGCAGAGGCGGTCGCGGGCGAGATCACGTCGCTGGAGCGGCGCGAGCGGCGAGGACGGTGCAGTGGCGAGTGGGTCCCAGCGAAGGACAAGAAGATGGAGGGAGGCGACGGCGCCACACGGTGCGGTCGGGACGATGTTGACGCTGGGTGGGGGTGGGGGGGGGGAGGAAGAGGGTGAGAAGGGAGGGTGTTACATTTATTCATCAGCGAAGATAGTGGATGCACAAAGAGCGTCATTGCTCATTGTGGGCTAATCCGTCCATTGCCATTTAATAGGAAATAAAAGCGGCCTATACTCTTATCTAAGACTACATATACATTTGCCTGGTCGGTACAATGTAGTAAATTACCTGTTGATACTGTGTTACTCTTACGAGCTCGAACCATCGTTCCTTCCCCGTGTGCTAGATGAAGCTTAGAAAGAAAATATTGTAGTCTGAACACTCCATGCATATGGACATCATAATGGTACGAGCATTCGCTTAGAAAGAAAATATTGTAGTCTAAACACTCCATGCGTACTTTAAACCCCAACAATTACCATATAGGTTGTTTTTATTTACTAGTTACAACTGATTACAAGTATTATATATTTTGCTAGTTTGCTCCACATGAACATGCACAGCCTGGCCTAATTGGACTGATGATCAACAACTAAAGCTAGAGGACTGTGTGAAACCCTGGTAATGTCTAGTTGAGGAGTGAGTGCTATGCTGACGCAAATGCCAATCCTTGACCAGCCCATTTCGCACTCAACCATATCTTTGCAACTTTGAGATTAGTACTGTTTGATGTATGACTTCAACGAATGCAGTACTGTCAAGAATATTATGAATATTGTATATGTATTCATGAGGCCCAATGTGCAATATATATAGAGATATTATAAGAGAATATGTGATACATATATAAGGAAATACAAAGGAATTCATATTTTAACAACCCCTCAAATATAAGGCGTATACAATAGCATTGTATTTGAAAAGAGTTGACACTAAAATAGGAAAAATCTAAAGTCCGAGTCTTAATAATGTTGTCGTAGCGTGCAACTTTTGGAAAATATGTCGAGTATCAAAAAATCTCCAATCCGGGATCGTGCAACAACCAATAAAGCACAAGATGCAGGGGCTAAGAAAGTGGAGGCAAGCGGGAGCAAAGTCGACCATGGCAACACGACGAAGAAGATGATGAAACCGACAGGAATAGAGCGAGCTGTCAAATCAAGCCATAGAGGAATGAATAAAAGCATGACAGCACAGATCAAAACCCGAGACGGCGGCGACGCAGTGCACAAGAAGCGCGACGACCTTAGAGGCTTGGAGCGGCAGCTCAGAGAGAGCGGCGGTATCATAGCGAATTCTACGATCGATCTGCAACGACTCGGAGAGAAGAGTGGCAGCCGCTGCCATGCGAAAAGGAAAGGAGTGGGCCAGTAAGCAATCGACTGACTGACAAGAACTTTGTGGACTCGTACGACTTAGACGAAACTCAAAGATAAAGTGTTATGAACTTAGATAGACTTAAAGGGAAAAAGAAACTCAAAGGAGCAGCAGATATTAGTTTTTTATCCCCTCTCTGTTTTCTCAATCTCCACCAACTCCCCCCTCTCTGTTTTCTCGATCTCCACCAACTCCCCGCAAGAGCAGGGGCTCGGGGAGGCGACGGATCCGAGTCAGCGGCGACACAAGGTTGGGGCGGCCAGGCGGAGCTCAAGCTCGGGGCCGTGGGAGGCTCGGAGGAGCGTCAGGCGGCGGTCCAGCGCGGGGTATCCAACAACGGAGTACCCTGGGCGGCGGCGGCGGCGGCGGCGGCACGGATCCGGAGCGGCGGCGGGAGAGCACCCAGGGCGGCAGGAGCAGAGATGAGGTGAACAAGGAGCCGGCGCGCCTCGCTCACGGCACACTCACGTCGGGGCGACGGCAGTGTCGTTTTCCTCGTGCCCTTCAGCCAGCCTAGGCGACGGTGGGAGCTCGGGACAGAGGAGCTCGAGTCAGAGGCGATGGCAAGGTGGCCGCGAAGGCTTGGGCATGCCATAGGAGGCCCGCCGGGATGGTGGCCGCAAAGCGCCTCGTCGGAGCAAAGGAGTACCTTCGCCGCGCCACCGTGAGCCCGCCGAACCCTCATTCCTGGCACGATCGTCGCCCATCGAGAGCAGAGGAGCCGAGGCGCAAAATCGAGGTGGCGACAGATTCAGACCTGGATCCAGATCCAAATTGAGGAAAGATGCTGCTGCTGCTTCTTCTACGAGAAAAGACTATGACTAATGTGATCACCCTCAAGAGCAAAGATTGCTCCTCCAGAAGCAACGGAAGCTGTTAGAGGCTAGGGTTTTAATCTTAGCTCTGATATCATGTTATAAATATTATGTATGTATTCATGAGGTCCAATAGGCAATATATGTAAAGATACTATAAGAGAATATGTTATATATATATATACATATATGTAAAGGCATATAAGAAAATACAAAAAAATTCCTATTCTAACAAAGAATATGGAAGTTGAGACACCAAACAACATGTGTCCAAAATTAGCAAGTTTCTAACACAAACACTACAGAGGGATAATGTTGGATTGAACTGATATAGCGGTTTATGACCCCTGAAGTATCGCTCTCCAGACATTTGTCCCTGAAGGGGCTATGATCCAGTCCAGAAGGGACAGGTGTTAGCAACAGAACTACAACGGTTGATGATAAGCTTTACCATAGGACACAAGCGGAATGCAGCACATACATTTTTTTTCATAATTTATAACCATTTTTTAGTTATATAAAGAAAGAGGACAATATAAGTTAGAAAACCTACCATTAAATCTGCTCTTTCAGTCTCTTCTCCCCAACTTATGAACGATAATATGCATAAGAACTCAAGCAATCAACTTTAAAATCAGTACTAGCCACAAAACTCAACCTCAGTATTGATGCGTTTGTATGCAGAATCACAATGAGCTAGAGCCATGAAAGGGATTTAAATCACATACAAGTTATGTCAGTATATAAACCTCTCTTTTAACAAAGTGAAGCCAGAGATGTTTGGCTCCTTGTTATCATCACAGTCGATGGCCTTCTTGGTTGATGGCATGCTTGTGCAAAATCTGAAATCTGAAGCAGCAGCAAGAGTTGTCAACCATGAATCAATGACAATCAAAGTAATTCGATACTGCTTAATATAAACTCCCATGAAGCTTGATGAAAAAATGTCATTTATCTAAACTGCTCCTTACTTCTCACAAGACATGGTAGCGTTTAAAGTTTTTTTTTTTTTAATATTCTGTAATCTGTACGCAAGCATAGAAATATACAGTGCCTGACCTAGAAACTCCAATATGGGAGGTTTCTCTACAACATTTCAGAGAGACTGTTTTAAATAAGTTTCATTTCTCCAGCAAGTCACCAGCCAACAGGGAGATTATATATTACAAATACTGAAATAGTATTACCAAGTGTTAGTGACATTTTTTTTTTGCTTTGGTGTCAAATGCAATTTCTTTTTTCTTCCTTTTAGATATTTCAGCTTCCTTTCCTAGAGGAAACAAGATATCAGCTATTCAGCTATGTCACTGTACCAAATTCCACGGTCACTTTTCCAATGTCAGTATCTGGCCACAGTAAGATTTCTGCAGGACTTCAGTCCTCCCTCCATACTACTACCATACCTCACTAAGAAAACTTGGAATAGTTTCTTGCTTAAAACTAGCACTGCAATCAGGTAGTCCTGACAGAAGAAAAAAAACATTCCCACATGGTAGCAATCGATTGACAATCACTATCCTCAGTTGTGAGGTTCGTCTCAAATGTCAATATCCAAGGAAACCATATACTTTCTGCTTGACCAGAAATGTAAGCATGTATAAAGCTCCAAATATTAAGCACAATACGTCTAAAAGAAAACAAACTGTCAGCAAGCTGAATATGACACCCAAAAATTTCTCTATGAATGGTTTCAGTGCTGGTTAGACCGTTAGATAAATTATGGTAGGAAGGTTCTATTTGAATTTTAAAGACTAAATCGATGAATTTAAGCTTGATTCAGACAAGTAAAGCAAGGCAGCAAAAAACAAGGCCGCTTTGCAGCCCAATTCCTTCATGTTAAGCAACACAACAAGCTCCATTCAGATATGTCTAGGTTGGGCTGTGTTAAAAGAGTCTTGTAGTACATTCTCTCTCTCTCTATATATATATGTCTATATAGATCCTCTCAATAATAAATAAGATACACAATTATGAATAGTAAAATGACTGTGCTCTGCTTCGCCCGGGTGTGTATTGTTAGATATAAATGCACTATTGTGATTATTTTCATTCCTAAAACAATGATCAATATAAACAAGCCCATAAACTCCTACAAGTATCTCCCGGCTGTGTTGTGCTCTGCCCGGCTGTGCTTTCGCCTTAGTGTGCTCTCTGCTTCCGCCCAGCTGTGCTCTGCTGCTTCAATCACTCCACCTGCTGCTGCACTCCGCTCCGAGTTGCTGCTTCAAGCTATACCACTCCACCGATTGCTTCTTCACCGGCTGCTACACTCTGCTCCGAGCGACTGCTCTCAGCCGTGTGCTTTGCTCCGAACGACTACTTCCTCGGGCTGCCGTCGGCAGTGCTTCGTCTGTTGCTCTGCTTCGGATACTCTACTTCGGCTGCTTATGCTGCGCTGTCGCCAAATCATGGCGTTTGAAGGTGATGCTGCTATTGCTGGCGGCATATCTCCCGCACAAGCCCATATCTACGAGGGCGTATCCTGTGCATAAGCACATATTCGTGGACACATGCACATGGGCAATGAGAGCCGTCCAATCCGAAACGGACGGCCGAGATCGAGGCAGGCATGCCCCCCGTCCCACTTAACTCTCTTTTGTGATTTGCCCCCACGCGAGTCCTTCCTTCTCCCTTCGGCCCCCCGCGCTGTGCATTTGATTCCCCATCTCCATTCCTTCAGCCCCCGCGCTCCCCTGCGTCGCCACCCCAGCACCACCCGCCTGCCCCAGCCTCGCCCGCCTACCACGGCCTCCTGGTGGCGGCGGCCCATGAGGAGCACGAGGGCGCCAGCGCCGCCGTGTGGCTCTTCTTTCGTAGCCACACCCTCTGCGCAGCAGTCATCTCCATCCTCTAGGGAACCTTCTCTATCATCCTCGGCGCCGTCCTCGACCTCTCCACCAACACCGACCACCCCTCCTTTGCTTCTCCTTCCTTGCGGTCGGGGTCGCGCTGCTCATCCTCGCAGTCGTAGCTCCGCACTGCCCCATGGCGGCAGCTCGCCTCGAGGGCTAGCTGATGGCGGCCATGCCCTAGTAGCTAGAGGATACCTGAATCGCCATGGATCTCCTCGATTTGCGAGCGTAACTGTGCTTAATTATATGTTAAAGCGTGTTTCTTCATGTGTTGTAGATGCTGGAACTTAGAACTTCAGGAGTGCTTGTAGATGTGTGTATTGTTGTTACTATGTCTCAGCGTGTAGATGCATGTATTGCTTTGTTGTTGGTTTTGGACAAACTAAGTGTGTAATCTTAATTTGCTTGTGGTAATGATTACTTGATGCCAATTTCTCTTCCATTGTTATTATTTTGTTGGTTATTTCTGCTTTGCCAATTGTTAGACATAATATTGTTTGGGGTTTATTGGCGAAATGAATCTGATATTACTTTGAAATGGAGATGCTAGCAATCTGATCTTTGCAAACCTGACGGCAATAAGATAAAACTGGCGAAAGCAAACACCATGCATGATGCACTGATTGGTAGGAGAGAGCTAGCCGGACTCCTGTGGTTCTACCAAGTCTTGATAGTTGATACCATGTATATGTAAGCCCGAATGCATGTCAAGTGATACCGTCATACCGCAGATCAAGGAGCAGGGCGAGCATGGTGAAACGACCTCAATGTATGCAAATCAAGTTTGGTTCTGTTACTTCTTGCATGCACTATTATGTTGTAATAGATCTTGATGTATCATTGAATGTGATGCAGCTAGATGAGCTAGTGAATGTGATACAGCTGGATGAGTTAGTGAATGTGATACTACTCTTTCTTGATGTATCCATTTTGCTTCTTCAAGTTTGTTTGTAGGATATTGCCCAGTTTTGTATTCGGGAGTCATGGACATGAACTCAGATTTCATGAGTCATGGACATGAATTCTGTCCTTGAATGTATTATTCTGGAGTCATGGACATGAACTCAGATTTTGACATGTTGATGTTCTCCATTTTTATTCGTCAAGTTTGTTTGTTTGGTGGACATGAATTTCAGATTCCAATCGAAACTTCAGCCCAATTTTTGTCCATTGCTGTCAGATATTGCCCAGATATTCCCTGGAGTCTGAAAGGTAATTGGTTAAGAGCACAGCACAAGTATTGTGCTCTCTGAACAAGAAGAACACTCTGATTAGCCAGGTGACCCGGTCGGGGGTGGCCGGAGTTCGCCGATGTGGCTGGAACGGCGGATTAGCCAGGTGACCCGGCTGCTCTGTGGCGGCTTCGTCTTCGCGCTCCGCCTCAACCACACCATCTGCGACGCCATTGGCATCGCCCAGTTCATGAATGCCGTCGTCGAGCTCGCCCGCGGCCTGCCGGCCCCGACTGTCGAGCCCGCATGGTCCCACGAGCTCCTCCACGTGCGCGACGCCGTGCTACTGCCGCTCGCCTCGCTTGGCGACCTCGTCATGTGGTCATTCTCGTTCGGCCCCGCCGACGTCACCACGATCAAGGAAGGCCTCCAGCCGCGCCTCCGTGACACGACCACGACCTTCGAGATGCTCACGGCATCCCTCTGGGGCACTCGCACTGCGACGCTCGAGCTCCCGCCGGGCGAGAACACGCGTCTGGTGATCATTGCCAACTTTAGGGGCGTCGCAGAGCAGTACGACCTCGGACGCTCCATTGAGGAACGCGCGGGGGCACCTGATGGTGAGCAGGGATGCGATGACCACGGCCATCGTCTTCTTCACCAAGTTGAACGGCTCCACCTTGAGCTTATCGGTGCCGGGCGCAGTGGCGCGGGAGGGTGCAGGCGGCGCGCCGGAGTAGCGGGACCGGGCCAAGCACGTGCGGCCAAGAACCGGCGGCGACAGCATTGGAGAGGGGAGGAGGCGGCGCCATGAAGCTGACGAGAGAATGAGGAAATGGGGGAAGAAAGAAATGAAGAAGACGCTGACGAGGCACACGTGAAGGTGAAGGTGCTGACGAGGCACACATAAAAGTGCTGACGAGGCAAAACCGTGCCACCGTGGATGCCACATAGGCCAAAACCCAGGTGGTTTCGGCCGGAGGGGTAGGCTGAGATGGTATTGGGAGTTTGAGAGTGTAAACCAAACGGTTTTGGAGTTGATGGGGTATTTTGGACTCTCTGTAAAGTTTAGGGTGTAATATGGACTTTTTTTAATATTACCCAACCCATTTCAGAGGCACATGACTTGAACAGCAGTATCAACAAATTCTAGTATAGAGCCAATGATGAGTTTTCACAATATTCTGTTGAAAGGGAAGCATCAGCTGAATTAGATACACTCATTAGTCATTACAATTTTTTTTTGTTTTTTTTTGGGGGGCAATACAAACGAAGATATAAAGTAGTGTCCCTATCATTAAAGAAAAAAAAAAGAGAGGCTAAACGATTTTAATTTATTGTTGATGACTCGGGATAATGCCTTATTTAATATTTCAAACATCAGAGCTGATGTGGTCCAGCAGTTGGAAAAGCCTTTTAATTTCGTTGTTCATCATTGCCAATGTCAATGCAATCTCCTCATCTAAAACATACTACAGCTACACCTGCCTTACTGGTTGGTCATGCACTACAGATGATTAAAAATACCAAGAAAAATACTTTAAGAGAACACTAAGAAATTACACAAAGGACTGTCATCAGGGTAACAAACCTTGATGCTCAAGTATTCCATGTTTCTTGATTCCTCAAAACTTCCACTTTCCACGGGGGGTCAAAGTTATATTGTGATGTACCTTATAAGTTTGTGACTGATCAAAAGAAAATAGAGGGGGAGAACAAGTAGCAACTAAAAAAAAATCGTTACACAATATTATCATTAACAAATACTCTCATCCGAACTTTGGTATATACTTTACATCATGACAAACATTTATTCTTAGAGCATTGCCATAGTTAACTATTTAGAGCATTAGAACCAACCTCACTTAAGGCACAGGGGGGGGGGGGGCGGTGCATAATATCACAGAATCTTGCCAAAATATTCAACAAAGCGTTTATAAAAGATGGCCAAACAACCCAAAAAAAAGAAAGAACATATATTGGTGCCTCCATAACATTCCAAAGAAGAGACACTCAATAAAACATCTTGCTAGCACTAAAAAGGAGGCAGCTGCAGAAGCAAATTATGATCCTGCAAACACCTACTCAACCTTCCATGCATATAGGATCAGCAAGAAACCAAGACCTTGCAACTGAGACTCCCTAAAAATCTGCGAGTATGACCACGGCATAGATTTCTCAGGCGCTTGGCATGTCTGAAACATGAACACTGCATTGCTTGTCGTCGATCCAAAGAGCCAACTGTGGACATCCCAGAACACCTCCACAGGCAAGCCATCGACAAGAATTGTCTGGTTTCCCCTAAACTTCCATGCCAACCTCTTGACCTGCATGACTTGCTTCTTATCAACACGTATCTCAAGACATGGATCCTTGAGGACGACAGGATCACACTCTATCACAACATCATGGAACTGGCCATTGTTGCAGAACTGTGCCTTGGCAGAGTAAATCTTCTTGCCGTATATGTGTTCCCTCCTCGCCACAAACGCAGCATTCAACATGGGCCGGTTAGCGCCCGTCTTCCGGTACGCGTCCTTCTTCATGTCGCCGAGCAAGAGCACCAGCTCAAGGTCGAACACCACTGCGACGTAGAACCCCTCCAATGGCTCTGGCCCTGCACCAAACTTGGCGCCCGACAGGTCCCAGAAGATCTCAATCTTGCCGTCCTCGACGTCGAGGCTCTTGGACCCCTTCTTCTTGGAGAAGAGCCATGGCTTGATGTCTGCCTTGCACAGGCACTGGTTGGACAAGTCGTCCACGCCAATGCTGAGGCCCTGCCCCATGAGGCTCTTGCTCCATGTGACCGAGATCAAGCAGGGCCGGCCCGAGAACTGCGCCTGGTAGAGGCAGGTCACCAGGTTCTGCGACGCGCCCTTGCCGGCGCTCGATGACGACGACGACGCGTCCGCGATCTGCACGCCGCTCTCCCCGAAGCAGGAAGGGAAGTCCCTCATGCTCGCGCTTTTCAGCGAACACCTGGCGTGCAGCCCACTCAGATTTCACAGCGCGCAGTTCCGCTCCCCCCACTCACCGCATCAATCAGAAACCGGCGAGCACAACAACCCCGGAAGAAGCAGCCGCGCACAGATCGCTCTTGCAGATATACAGATTGCCGCAGGAGATTTCTCGATCCAGCAATGCCACCGCCAGTTGCCGCAAGATCCCACCTTTACTGCAAAAAAAAAAAAGGCGGCACCAAGAACCGCCAAAAAAGTAAGGGGAGCACAATGATCGATCCCGCAGCAAGATTTCTTCACGAAGCCGCCCTCTTCAATGCAATCAAGCGCGCGGATGCGGCAAGATGCCCCCGGCTTTGCCGCGAAACCGCAGCAGAGGAGCAATCTTCCACCGAGATTTCTTCAGAAGAGGCCCCAAGGTGCCACCTTTACCACAGAAGCAGCACCAAGAACAGCAAAGCAAAATGGAAGCTTTTCCACAGGTAAGGCTTCAGGCCAAAAGAACCAAGCAACCATCAGAAGATGGAGGAGATGAAGAGAGATGCAGAGACATGGGAGAGGAGCAGGTTGGAGAGAGAGTACTGGCAATTAGTGTACTATGTGTCACAAGAGGCAAGGAGAGGAGGGGAGAAGCAAGCACGAAGCAGCAAAGAAGGGGAGAAGCAAGCAAGCACGAAGCCGCAGTGACGGGTGAGGGGAAAAGGAGAAGGTTTGGGGATCAAATATCAATAGTTCACATTGATGGACGCCGCTGCGGCTCGGACGGCCGACACCACGATTTACTGTTGGATTAATGTAACAAAAGTTGATCAAAACCATTGACTCCATCTGACCATCTTGTTTAATTGATTTCCTCACTAGTGGTCCTACACTTATCTGATACTTGATTAATTAGAAGAGGGCGTGGCCTATAGGAATACCAGTACCAACGGTTCCATTCGACTTTGGTTCCGATCCGCATCTCTATTTTACAGATAATTAAAGTATTACATGCTATTTTTGCTATGGATGCAACTAGCGTCCGAGCGCTAGCGCTGTACGCCACATCTTGCCGTCCGATCTGGCGCCATGATGCTCAGCTGTCCGATCTCGGTGTGTTTTCCTTCCTCCCGAAATAAGTGAAAGTACTATGCAACATCACGCACACTCGACGCAACGAAAACTCCTCCTCCACCCGATCTCCTCCGAAAAAATATTTTAAAATAGCATATTCTCACCAAAATTACATAGAAACGAAAGCAGTATGCAGACATCATTACTATGTATGAAGCAATCCATGATGTACTGGTTGATCTTGGGGATGATCCTTTGTATAAGGATGATTGGACCAAAATACATTTTGTGACAGGTGCTTTTGAGAACTTTGAGTTTGTTTTCTTTGCACACTTAATGTATATTATGCTTTCGCCTATGCATGCACTTGACTGTGTATCGCTTTCGCCTATGCATGCACTTGATGACTTGAAGCTTTGGTTTGTGTGCTCTGCTGTGTGCATAGCTTTGACAGCTTAAGTCCTTCTATCTATCGCATACGAATGGGATGGCATACAGACAGTACATGAAGCAGCTGCAAAGTGTGACGATCAGGCACAGAAAGGATGGCAATTTTGTTGCAGTTACGTTAGGAGCTTTTGTAACTTGTATATATATATATATATAAGAAATATATGCTTACAAATGAAATTAATTCATTGTTGCATTGCTTAGAGGGATTGGAAATTGAATCTGGAACCGGATTACATCAAGAGATGGGTTTGCCTAGGCCTGGAGATACTCGATGGGGATCTCATTACAAAACTGTATGCAGCATCATTACTATGTATGAAGCAATCCATGATGTACTGGTTGATCTTGGGGATGATCCTTTGTATAAGGATGATTGGACCAAAATACATTTTGTGACAGGTGCTTTTGAGAACTTTGAGTTTGTTTTCTTTGCACACTTAATGTATATTATTCTTGGATATACAAATGAGTTATCTGAGTGTTTGCAAAGAAGGGACAAAGATATTCTTAATGCAATATCACTTGTTAATGTGGCAAAGCAAAGAATGCAAGAATTGAGGTCGATGGTTGGAATAATTTTCTTGAGAGGTCACATCATTTTGCGATAAAAATGGTGTTGAAGTTCTGCTATGGATGGCTATTATGTTCCTTATGGAAAATCGGTAAGGAAAGCTCGTGCTCGAAAGCAAACCAATGATGACCACTTCAGAAGAGAAGTATATATTGGTGTCATTGATCAAATAAGTCAAGAACTTGATAATCGGTTTGACGAGATTAATATGGAGTTGTTGTCTTGTATGTCGGCCTTCAGTCCTTCCAATTCATTTGCTTCTTTTGATGCACAGAAGCTACGTAGACTAGTGAGTTCTACCCAAAGGAGTTCTCAAATAATAGTTTGCTCAAACTTGAATTGCACTCTGAATTATATTGATGACATTAGACGAATGATAGCTTCAAAGATCTAGACAATATTGTTGATCTCTCAGTTAAGCTTGTTGAAACGAAGAGGCACAAAGTGTATGATATGGTTTATGAGCTCCTCAAATTGGTATTGCTTCTACCCGTGGCAACGGCAAGTGTTGAAAGGGTATTTTCTGCAATGGTTCTAGTGAAAACAAAGTTAAGAAATAAGATGGGAGATAGTTTTTTGGATGATTGTCTAGTCACTTTCATTGAGCGGGATATTTTTTTTGAAGTTGATGAAGATGATATAATCAAGACATTTATGTCCCTTCGAAAGCGTCGAATAAAATGCATAGAAACCATCAGTATAGAACCTAACTACGCTGCTAATTTAAATGTACTAATCAAATAAATTTCGATGTTACAACATTACAACATTTTAAAAATAATTGTTGCAACGTCAAGAAATTTGCAACATTTAAAACTAACTTATGAAACATTTTGATTTCATGTATACAACAATCGGCGACAATGGTTGTAACACCAAATCACTTTCTACTGTACGTTTTTTGTTCTCCCGCCATATGTCCGAACAGTAGCATTGTCCATAGTTCAATACATGTACAACCATACAAGATACAACACACACTGTCAGCCAACTCATGGAGGGAAGGTGTCAGGATTCGTGACTGAAGTTTTTGTAGTATCGATGGATTTAGAGGCGATCGATAAAGCAAACCCTAGGGCTACTTTACTCTACGAGCTATACTCAATTCCTTTCATATGTCTGCATATGGAAGTAAAGAATGTACGGGTAAAAACCAATCAAATCAAAAAAAAAAAAAAAAAAACTCCTATACAGGATACAGCATGCATGCCAAGTTGTGAGGTAACTGAAATCAATGAGAAGGACAGCGATTTTCGTGGATCCGGTCATCCGGGCCCCTCTCATCTCATCTGTTTTTTTTAAGCCTCATCTCATCTGTTAACTGCACGCCCACGAGGTCGCATTTATTCACCTGCTGGAGATCCATAATCTCCTCTTCCACTCTGCTTCGTCTCCAAGCAAAGGTGCCCAAAGAACTTTTGACACATTTTTTAAAGATGAACTACGACACATTTTGCCTTTTCTTTTTTTGAAATTTGGCCAGAAGCTCTGGCTTGCATTGTTAGAAGGGTAAATGAGCCCCAATGTGTAACCGAACACTGGCGGGCGAGGGCGCCATTGGCACACCTAGCCAATTGACCTTCAGCCAGTTCTCGCATTTTTATCTCATTCAGGAATAATACTACATTTTTTTCCTATATTAGAGCTGACAGGATCAAAGGATAGCGCTCTAATGTTTTTATTCTCACTCGTACTAGCTCCTTTAGAGGATTCACTTACAATTGCTAGAGTAATGTTGAACAATCAACCTTCCTCTTCTGTTTAATTGACAGACTGATTTTTAGTATTCGTTTTGGAGAGCTCATCGAAATGTAAGATCCACTAGTACAGACTTCAAATTTTAAACTCCCAAAACCAATACATACTTTGGTTTTTAGTCAAATTTGTGAGATCTTTAAAGTGAAAAGTGTGAGCACTTCTTTATCTTGCACCCACTTCACTTGAACTAAAGCAATACTACTACTCATGTGGAGTTGTGGAGTAGCACGCTAACACCTGACTGTGAGGGTACAAACTTGGCTGTTCATGAAGAATTTTTTTGTTTAGGGCCCCATCTCAATTACTCACCTAGAACCAACTAACATAATGGTGGGTATTGGTGGTGTTCAGTGGCCAATTCTTTTTCTCTGACAGGGTGTTAATATGATGTTACAGACTCAAACCTGAAAGAAAGTAGTTTTTTATTAGACTCAAAGGTGAAAGTACTTGGAGAGTTTTTTTTTTTTTGAGCTGGCCAATAGGTGGAATTTGAAATGTGCTGTTCCAAGTCGAATAATGTCCATTCTGGTTGTCACTTTGCTTTCTAACCTGCTGGCAATTTTGGCATACTACCATGTCCATGCATGCCAAGTTTTTGCTCCCAGAAAATCTGTGTGCAGCTGGGCATTGCAGATACTGGTATCCGGAAAAAGTTAGGGAGAGAGCGGAATACTTTGGTGATTGCAAGAAGATTGTGTGCTTATGTATGTCCTTTTAATTTTGATATTTGGTCCTTGAAATAATAGAGAATGATTGACTTACAACAATATGATCATCACTATCTAATAATATTTTTCCCCAAAAAAGAGAAGGAACACCAATCATACAGAAATTCCTAGCTATTTCCTTTCCCACTACCACTCTTCAAGAATTCCATTTTCTTCTTGAGAGAGGATCATCAGGTATTTTCTGAGGACTGAAGGTATAAAATGATTATGCATATTTTCCTTGCATATGCCAGTCATTTCGAAAGGTTATTTATTTTGTAAGCAAAACAAGCTTTGCTCCCGATTCGGTGGCAATAATCACAGGCAAAAGGGTCAAGATAATGACTTTACAGCTTTCAGGCAAAAGCCTACCAATCAGGGATAAAAAGTGCAGGCGCTGCTAATAATGACTTTGTTATGATACTGATGGTGCATTCCTAGCAACTGTAAGGAGTATCAGATGTTGCTAATTAAGAATGCAACTATTTATGGTTAAATAAATACAGCAGATTATACATCTAAAAAGAACGCCTGTTAGCTCAATTGGTCTTTTGTCTTCCATGGAGAAAAAAATTCCTTTGTTTTTTTTCCAGAGTACCGCTCACTTATTCTTCAGGACTGTTTGGAATGAAATAGATTTATTAAAATTTCACAAAAAAATTGCAGGTAACAATACAAATCTTTCAAAACTATTATAGCATCCCCAAATTCTAAACGGGTCTTCTTAAGCACCATTCATAATGTGGCTCATACATGATCAGTGGCAGCACCACCACCACCACTCACCATGAGAGGGACACCAGTTTGTGGGCCAGCAGGCAGGCACCACACTGTCCCTACAGGCACTCACACACGCACACGGCTGGAGATGGAGCATGCATGTAGCCATTCAGGAGTGGAGTGGAGTGGAGCTTGCTTGATCTGCACTTATCCCTCTCACTTTTGATTCATGGCTGTGGCTTTTTTTGTAAGGCTGGAGATTATAGCTGCATAGCATGGCATAAAAGCAGAGCCAGCGACAGCAACAGCGAGCGCCCAGCCCAGGGGACAAAATGCTTGCTCCTGTCATATCTTGTCAGGATATATCCCAATGCGAGACATTTGCTTGTGCTGGACTTAACTGCTGGACCTCGTAGTGATGCTTAATTAGACGACCAGCCTGTTTGGCATAGCTTTAGCCTGTGAACTTATATGAGCGGAAGTTGAGGCCAAATAAGCAGCTTATTTCAGGTTTAACATCTTATTAGGGTTTGTTTGGACAGAGAAAGATTAAATCAATTCCTTCAGATTGGTGGGGATATTAGTTCAATTTCTCTGTTATCCATAGGGATTGGGTCTATTTCCCATGCACTCAAACAAGCCATTAAGCTTAGACCTGTGGGAGAGTAAGGGGCTTGAGCAGGGCGGAGCCAGCGATGAGCCATGCCCAGGGCTAGACCGACTCTCCTGATCTAAACCTTTTATTTCTTTGAATTTTTTACAATTTCTTAAGAAAACTTCCATAGACTTTTGGTTTGATTATAGCCTATCTGGCCTGAGGTCCAGATGCGCCTCTAGACCGTATTTTTTTCAATTTAACCCTTTTTTCGTTAAAACTCCACATTTATACTCGCTTTCGTCTTATTTAGATTTTGGACTCGGGGTGGCGCCATGACTCACGGCGCCAGAGCTAACACAGACTCGGCGCCACGACTCATGGCGCCGAGGTACCGCCACGCAGCATGACTCACGCCGCCGCCACGGTGGCGAGGCGGTACCTCGGCGCCATGAGTCATGGCGCCGAGCTGTGTTAGCTCGGCGCCGTGAGTCATGGCGCCGACCCCCTGGGTCCAAAATCGGAAATAAGACGAGCAGGGGTATAAATGTGGAGTTTTAACGAAAAAAGGGTTAAATTGAAAAAAATTCAGCCCGCTTGGTCTCCCCTTTACCCGGCTTCTCATTTCACTCCTATCAGCATAGGGAGATGGTCTTCGCCAATCGCCATGGATGACTCGTATTCAAGTGCCAGAATCCGTTCCAATCCGGCGGCTGCACATCGCGGTGCCTTTTTTCTCTCTCTCTATCTCTCTCTATCTGTCTTTCACCGTGTTGCATGATTGGGAGGCTGTGATTCCTCGGAAAAAAATTCAGTGGGGAAGAGCCTCACGTGAGGCTCCTCTCCCATCTTTGTTTATCTCACCCTCTATCCAACGGCCCGAAGGGAGGGTCTCTCGGGAGACCCTGTCCTATAGAATTTCCTTCCTAATTCCTCGGTTATCTTGGATATATGCCAAGGCCCAAGTGTAAGGAGATCCAGGACCAATTTGCCAACCGTGCAAATGCTTAGTTTTGGGCTTGGTAAATGGTTGTTTCTCTTTTCCTCTTGTGAATTAGATACCAAGTGTAAGAATGGTTGGTTCTTGGTACCATGGTAATCGCTCTAGGTGGCTATGTTATTTCGGTTCTTATAACAAAGAGCATGATGGATGTTGCACATAAATTAATTGCATCCAAATATCATTGCCTTTGTACCAACATCACTACACACATGTAGTTTTGTTACCTATAAAGTATGCAAATCAAGTGGAATTTTAACAAGTTGAATGTCTAACAATTTTACGTGGGTTTGTTTAGATACATTGGCAAGAGTAAAGTTGCTAAATTACGGCTCGCCAACAAGCACTTATGTATATAAATAGCGCAAATACTTTTTTTTTGCGAGGAAACAACGCAAATACTACTTATGTAACAACCCAGCATTGCACGCGGGACTATTACTCAGTAGACGATAGATCATCGCTGCGTGCGCAGAGGATCCGGATACGACTAGGCGACCAAATCTTGGACAACTGTGTGTACCAATTCGGATTCCCATGATGACTGGGTTGGACCCAGCGATGGACCATGTCCCGGACTAGGCTGACTCTTTTTTTATCTAAGCCTTCTATTCATTTGAATTTTGTGACTGTCTTTTCATAAGATGATTGAATTTTTTTAAACATAAGTTATCTTTTTTATATATTGAATCAATATCCAATCATATGACACATCAATCTTTACACAAATCTAATGATCATAATAATTGACTTAAACGGAAAAAAATTTCAGACGACTTAAAAATAGCAAATCTGTTAAATTTTTAGCAATTTCTTGAAAGAACTTCTATTAACTTTTGGTCATAGGCCTCAGGTTATAGTCTACCCAGCTCGAGCCCTAGATCCACCCTGCATGATGATAAGACCAGAACAAATATGCATGATACCAAATTCCAATTCTCATGTCGTAAGCGAGGCGCCGGTGATGACTTCTGTTGGATAAGTCTCTGTGTCGGCTTTTTGTGTCGGCTTTTTTCTTTTGTAAAGGACAACATCCTTAACTGGTTGTTAGCATCTCAAGGACAGCATCCTTGACTGGTTGTTAGCATCTCTAGGACAGCATCTTGACCAGCATCTAGGACAGGTTGTTAGCATCTTAGAGGACAGCATCTAAGACATGTTGTTAGCATCTTAGACTAGCATCTTGGCATATGCTTGGCTGAGTAGCAGCCTATAAATATGTATACCCAACCCCTTAGGTTGGCATGGCATTGTGTGAGAAATAAACTCAGAAAAATTTGCCCCATCTCCAAGTGTCATCCTCTCCATGAGAGTAAGGATCTTGCTATCACCAGAAGCAAGAATCCAGCGGCTAACAAGTGGTATCAGAGCTATACTATCCTGTAGCCTGAGCATCTCCTGCTCATCTCCTTCCCGCCTCGCGGCCCCACCCGGCCGCAAAGCGCGGCGACTCCGGTATCCACGCTCACTCTCCGAGGCGAACAATACTCGTCGAAGCGACCCTCTCTCCACGCAACACCCCAAGATGCGCGCCATGTCCGCAGGCGCTCTCGGCCTTCGGCCGCCTCGAGCACGCGACGTCGGCGACGGCCGAGCTCGCCGCAGCAAGCGTAGAGCGAGCAGCAGCGGCAGACTGGCCGCAGCGCGAAGGGCGCCGAGGCCGGCAGCGCGAGCCGGGCGGCGGCCGAGCAGAAGGAAGGAAGCGCGGCGGCGGCAGATGCAGCGCGTCGCGGCAACAATGGAGGTCGAGGCTCTGCGCGGCGTCGTCGAGCTCCATTTCGGCCCGGCGATAAGCGTCGATGCAACCTCGACCACGGCGAGGAGCCACAGCGAGCGGCGCGCGATGGCGGCCGCGCCACGCCCACGAGCTTAGCGGCGATCCGAACAGCGCGGTCGCGGCGGTGGCGCTCTGGAGGAGGCGCGCGATGGCGTGGCGCTCGGAGGAGGCGCGCTCGGCGATGGCGCTCTGGAAGAGCGCGCGCGACAACGGCGGCAGACGGGTCGATAGAGAGCGCGCCTTCACAGCGCGTGGCTTTCTCCGGACCGTGCACCGTGGTTACCACGGGTTCCAGCATGTTGTCAGGGACGCCGGCCTCGGCGGTGGGTGGCCTACCCTCACCAAGGCCAACTACGTCGAGTGGGCCGCGGTGATGAAGGTGAGGCTCAAGGTGCGGCACATGTGGGATGCAGTCTGGTACGGCGACGTTGACTACAACCAGGATCGACGGACGCTGGATGCTCTCATCATCAGCCCCGCCGAGATGCGCTTCGCTCCAACAAGCGGATCGCCAGAGGCTTGGGACGCCATCGCCGCCTCACGACGGCAATGCGGCGCGCGGCAAGTCCACACCGCAGCACCGCGCGACGAAGTGGGAGAACTCCGCCTTCAAGCCGGTGAGGACGCCGATGACTTTGCTCTCGCCTCAACACTCGCTGCGGCCGGTGCGCCAGCGATGACACCTACGGCGAGAGAGAGGCGTGGAGAAGCTCTTTCGCTGCGTCCCGAGAAGTACAAGCAGATGGCTCGCCGATCCGGTCTCTCTTGGACCTCTTGTAAGACCCGAGATTAATATCCGGATCTTCGTGCATAATCGAACTAGTCCCATGATCGTGGCTAGCTCACACATGAAACAAATGTGATAACACAACCACAAACGTTAAAAGTTATTAAATAACAACGTGGTTGATTACAAGATAGCCTTACAGGCAACATTAAATAAACACAATGGAAGACAATGAAGAAGTAGTAGGGTCCAGCAATCGCCACGTGCAATCGATCGGTAGCGGCCTAGTCGTCATGATCCACACCAAGTGAAGTTCTTCTCCTCTAAATTTGTTTGCAAAAGCAAGAATGAGCACAACTTCCGTGCTCGCAAGTTACACCGTCAGTAACAAATGACATGCATATATGGATGTAACAATAAAAAGGCTTATAGGTTATTTGTGCAAAACAAAGATTTGACGTTAAATACCATACTAAGTTCAAAAGCTCAAGTTTTATAAAATCTAAAATTGATCTTGAATTGATAACAATAGTGCGGCACCAACGTAACACCAACATAAACACGGCACCAACCCGGTCGCAACCCATAACTTTTCTCATGGACACCCATCCATGTCAAACTGCTTTACAAAAATATTTTGAAATTGAAGTCTAACTTTGAGTGGCTTTGCCAAGATGTCCATGACCGTGGACACGGCTATTCGAATAGTTTGACACTCTGCAGAGGTTGTACAACTTTACCCACAAGACATGAATTCTCTAGTTGTTTGGCATCCGTCGATACCACCGCTCACTACCTTGGGTAAGCGATCTAGAGTACGTGTCAAGGCCTTTACAATACGCTATCCCACCATAGTCCTCCTCGCTAAGGTTTCACCCCCTTTGGACTACCCGTCCCACAGGTTCGAGCCCTCTTGCGCGGTGGGACTAACAAATGTCATGAAAGACCACCCACTACAACAATGGGGACGACCATGATGGAACTTTGCAAATTAATCACCAGTCCCGCCCATACAGACATGTGGTAGTACGATGTGGCTTAGCAAGATGCGGCTCAAGATCGGTCCTTAATCGACCCAGCGACAACCAACAGAACCACGGCCTCAACCTACCGGTTGAACCCGTGCATAAACTCGCACCCACTGACAACCATTTCGCCAAGTCCAAACCATCATTTTATTTTATCTTTCAAACAATTGTAAAACTCCCATGACATGCCAATGTCAAGGGTACAATTTAAACAACATTTGACTTTTGGTGAAATTCCCAAATGAAACATATGTGATCTATAAGCATGGCTAAGCACAATATTTTCCAAATGTTCCCAGTCCATACTATTGTATCAACTAGGTTTTTATCTAAGGTGACAATATGTTTGATTTGATATCAAAATTGGCCATACAAAGGGATTTTAGGCATAACTATAATTTCAAAAATAAGGATTTAAATTACTAAATATAAATAAGCATGCAGTAATAATTTGAAACAGAACTTAAATAATTTTAAATAGTAGGTGCAAGTATGATCAAGAATGTAACTTGCCTTGCTTGCTTAGATGTTGTTCTTAAACGGCGTCGAAATCCGGCGTCCGAAGTCGTCGAAATCTATACGCGTAAACGATCCGAATTCAAATAATACTCAAATACAAACCAAATAAAATCCAAAAAAATATAAAATAAATACTGGGACGAAGGTATCGACTTTATATGAATCTAGGAAGTTGAATCGACTGAATCGGAGTTCGTATGAGGAGAAACGAAATTCAAAGGTTGAAAATCACATGAAATGATAGAATTCCGAAAATATATTCACTAGAAATTGTATTTCGGATTGAATGGGATCAAGAAAAGAGTTTTATGGACATGGTGAGGATGTACGATGTAGAACACGCCGAGGCGAACCCAACGCCGCAGACGGTTCGCCGGAGACGGCGGATAGTGGCGAACGCGACGAGACGACCGGGTTGACATCGCTGTTCCGCAAACGGAGAGGAGTTAGCGGGTGAGGTCTATGGCGAAATTAAGGAGGAACCATGGAGGACGCAACGCTCACCTTGGTTGGGAAAACGCGCAAGATTGGCCAATGGCGAGAGAAAGCGACGACGGGCAAAAGGACCGAATAATTAACAGATATTAAATAAAATCTAAAAATTACAAAATAAATACTAAAAATAGTAGATGAATTTAGATGAATTTAGGAGGAAGAATCAATGGATTCGAGTTTTTATGAGAGAGAACAAATTTTTGAAAGGATTAAAATGTGTATGTACAAAGTTGAAGCCATGACTAGATAATTGAGCACTCGCTTCACTGTCTTCCTCAACGAACAAAGACGCATGGAAGAAAAAGAAAGGATGACAACGCGGCCAAAGGAAGGGAAGAGGTGACCGCGAACGACAAAAATGGATTGCTCACCTTGCAACGAGGCCGTAGGAGGTGGCGGTGCGGCGCGAAAATGGATGCTCGCTTCGACGGCGAGGAGCACCACGTAGAACGTCGCGGCGGCCGATGGTGTGGTCGATGGTGGCGGGCTCCACCGTAGGTGACGCAAATGGCCGATGAGCGGCGTTAGACGGAAAAACTTCGATTGTGGAGAGGATAAAGGGAGGAGGAACTAAGATTTTCGGGATGAATGAGGAGATGAGAGGCACCTGGCTCTCTTATATAGGGGTGGAGGTGGACCGTGGAGGATCGACGTGCATGGTGAGCGTGGCGGCGTTGCGGAAACCAAGTAAGAAGAGGAGGTGGGTGGAATGGGGAGTTTAGATGAGGTGGTTTGAATGCAAGATTTGGGAGTAATCGTGGAGAAAATCGTGGGTTTTCAAAGGTTCCCGTGAGCTCCAATGGCCTGCGCGTGTGTTGGATGCGTTCGGACGGAGGCTCGTGAGGAAGAAGGCAATAAGAGAGGAGAGAGAGAGAAAAAGAAAGGGAATAAAGAAAATCCGAAAAATAAATTAAATCTGAAAATTCTAAGAAAATTTTATAAAATACTTTGGAACCTGGAAGGACCAAAATAATTTAGTTCAACTCATTTGGAGTTCATAAATATTTTCTATGAATTTTTCAAGTTAAAAGCATTTCGTAGTGTGAAAACAATTCAGTTTAAGGATCAATTTTCAAAACTATATTTTATATGCACTAAACAAGTTTGAAACCTATTTTAAAATAAAATTAATTTAAAATGAAAATATCAAAACTGGTTTCACTTGATTTGGAGTTGAAACGAATTAGATATGAATTTTCAAAGTTAAATAGATATTCAATGAGAAAATAAGAAAAAAGAAATTGTCCAGACGGTCCGAACACCAAATTTTACTGTTCATAGTGTACTGTACATAGTTACTGTTCATGAGGTACGGGAGGCCCGAATAGTTTTTCTTGATTTTCGGATTTTTAAAAAAAAATCAATAAATCAAATTGATTTTTAGAAAATAGCAAATAGCGTCCAAAAATTCTAGAAAAATTCACAAAATGTCTTGAATTATTTTTCACTTAATAAAAATAATTCCAATTTAAATTTAGTTTTTATTTTTGTACAGTAATTATTTTGTTTTAAAATAAATAGTAAAAGCTTTTAAAATTCCCAAAAATTCCAGAAATTACTTAAAATTTATTTTTCACTTCAAATCCCATAAAAACTCATAAAACTCAATAAATTTTCTTTTTGGCTCTGAAACCACGAAATTAAATAATTGATTTTGTTTTCTTTTAACAAAGAAAACTTGTTTTAAATTCCAGAAAATCAATAGAATTATTTGACAACTAGAAAATTCAATAAAATAATATCTTTATTTATTTTATTTTGGTAACAGAACTTTGGGATGTTACAAACTACCCCCCTTAAAAGGAATCTCGTCCCCGAGATTCGGAGAGGCTAGAAAGAAAGAAGATTGACACATGATAAATGTATTGAGAGATAGAAAGAGTCTATCTTTAAGTTGGCTTCATGTCCATGGTATTGAGTTATTCAAAGTTTGAAGTATCAATTCGTCCTTGAAATCTCTTGTGCATCGACGAGTTAGGTTGTCCAACGGATTGTTAGAGAAGAGCGAAAAGCAAAGGATGAGAAAGAAAGCTATGAGGAGAGAAATCTATCCATTTGAAGCAAACGTTGCACATAAGGTCAAAAGATCTACGTACGACGTACCAAAAGAAAATATACAATACAAGTTAAGAAAGAATACAACGTTCTACTCGATCGATACTCGTAAGCTGGCGAAACGACTCAATACACGGAATGAGTATCGGCAAGCTTAAGCTATATGGTTGGGCTGATATCGCAACTTCGCTACGGTCTTGATGAATCTTGCATGTTGTCCTTGATTGATAGCGATGACTGACGATTTTATGCTCTCTCGGTGGCTTCATATCTTTTAGTATCGAACGTAATGGTAAGAACATATTAACCATCTATAGAAATTTTCAAGGAGAGGAGGATCCATTTAACATTATAAAATGGTGAAGAGAGAATTAGGTAAGAAAGAATTACGATGAGAAGGCTAAAGATAGATAGATGACCAAGATGAGGGGAGAACATTTTTTTTTGTTGTGTCAAATAAGTTTTGAAGATTTTCAAATAACGGCCATTCTAACTAGGTCACGACCTACAGTCGACATGGCTCTGATACCACTTTGTAAGACCCCGAGATTAATATCCCGGATCTTCTGTGCATAACTGAACTAGTCCCATGATCAGTGGCTAGCTCACACAGTAAACAAATGTGATAACACAACCACAAACGTTAAAAGTTATTAAATAACAACAGGGTTGATTACAAGATAGCCTTACAGGGCAACATTAAATAAACACAGCGGAAGACAATGAAGAAGTAGTAGGGTCCAAATGCGCCACGTGCAATCGATCGGGTAGCGGCCTAGTCGTCATGATCCACACCAAGTGAAGTTCGATGTAACAATAAAAAGGCTTATAGGGTTATTTGTGCAAAACAAAGATTTGACGTTAAATACCATACTAAGTTCAAAAGCTCAAGTTTTATAAAATCTAAAATTGATCTTGAATTGATAACAATAGTGCGAGCACCAACGTAACACCAACATAAACACGGGCACCAACCCGGTCGCAACCCATAACTTTTCTCATGGACACCCATCCATGTCAAACTGTTTTACAAAAATATTTTGAAATTGAAGTCTAACTTTGAGTGGCTTTGCCAAGATGTCCATGACCGTGGACACGGCTATTCGAATAGTTTGACACTCTGCGGAGGTTGTACAACTTTACCCACAAGACATGAATTCTCTAGTTGTTTGGCATCCGTCGATACCACCGCTCACTACCTTGGGTAGCGGTCTAGAGTGTACAAACAGAGGGGACGACCATGATGGAACTTTGCAAATTAATCACGAGTCCCGCCCATACAGACATGTGGTAGTCTGATGTGGCTTAGCAAGATGCGGCTCGAAGATCGGTCCTTAATCGACCCAGCGACAACCAACAGACCACGCAACCATTTCGCCAAGTCCAAACCATCATTTTATTTTATCTTTCAAACAATTGTAAAACTCCATGACATGCCAATGTCAAGGGTACAATTTAAACAACATTTGACTTTTGGTGAAATTCCCAAATGAAACATATGTGATCTATAAGCATGGCTAAGCACAATATTTTCCAAATGTTCCCATCCATACTATTGTATCAACTAGGTTTTTATCTAAGGTGACAATATGTTTGATTTGATATCAAAATTGGCCATACAAAGGGATTTTAGGCATAACTATAATTTCAAAAATAAGGATTTAAATTACTAAATATAAATAAGCATGCAAGAATAATTTGAAACAGAACTTAAATAATTTTAAATAGTAGGTGCAAGTATGATCAAGAATCGTTGAGGAGTTAGCGGGTGAGGTCTATGGCGAAATTAAGGAGGAACCATGGAGGACGCAACGCTCACCTTGGTTGGGGAAACGCGCAAGATTGGCGATGATATTAAATAAAATCTAAAATTACAAAATAAATACTAAAAATAGTAGATGAATTTAGATGAATTTAGGAGGAAGAATCAATGGATTCGAGTTTTATGAGAGAGAACAAATTTTTGAAAGGATTAAAATGTGTATGTACAAAGTTGAAGCCATGACTAGATAATTGAGCGTCCAAAGGAAGGGAAGAGGTGACCGCGAACGACAAAAATGGATTGCTCACCTTGCAACGAGGCCGTCGGTGCGCGACGGTGGCCGGTGACGGCGGCGCGCGCGCGATCTCACGGGAAATGGCCGATGAGCGGCGTTCGTCCCTGACGGAAAAACCGATTGTGGAGAGGATAAGGGAGGAGGAACTAAGATTTTCGGGATGAATGAGGAGATGAGAGGCACCTGTGGCTCTCTTATATAGGGGTGGAGGTGGACCGTGGAGGATCGACGTGCATGGTGAACGTGGCGTTTCGGAGTAATCGTGGAGAAAATCGTGGGTTTTCAAAGGTTCCCGTGAGCTCAGAGGCTCTCGGAGGAAGAAGGCAATAAGAGAGAGAGAGAGAGAAAAAAGAAAGGGAATAAAGAAAATCCAAAATAAATTAAATCTGAAAATTCTAAGAAAATTTTATAAAATACTTTGGAACCTGGAAGGACCAAAATAATTTAGTTCAACTCATTTGGAGTTCATAAATATTTTCTATGAATTTTTCAAGTTAAAAGCATTTCAGTAGTGTGAAAACAATTCAGTTTAAGGATCAATTTTCAAAACTATATTTTATATGCACTAAACAAGTTTGAAACCTATTTTAAAATAAAATTAGTTTAAAATGAAAAATATCAAAACTGGTTTCACTTGATTTGGAGTTGAAACGAATTAGATATGAATTTTCAAAGTTAAATAGATATTCTAAGAAAAAAGAAATTGTCCAGACGGTCCGAACACCAAATTTTACTGTTCATAGTGTACTGTACATAGTTACTGTTCATGAGGTACGGGAGGCCTGAATAGTTTTTCTTGATTTTCGGATTTTAAAAAAATCAATAAATCAAATTGATTTTTAGAAAATAGCAAATAGCGTCCAAAAATTCTAGAAAAATTCACAAAAATGTCTTGAATTATTTTTCACTTAATAAAAATAATTCCAATTTAAATTTAGTTTTTATTTTTGTACAGTAATTATTTTTGTTTTAAAATAAATAGTAAAAAGCTTTTAAAATTCCCAAAAATTCCAGAAATTACTTAAAATTTATTTTTCACTTCAAATCCCATAAAAACTCATAAAACTCAATAAATTTTCTTTTTGGCTCTGAAACCACGAAATTAAATAATTGATTTTGTTTTCTTTTAACAAAGAAAACTTGTTTTAAATTCCAGAAAATCAATAGAATTATTTGACAACTAGAAAATCCAATAAAATAATATCTTTATTTATTTTATTTTGGTAACAGAACTTTGGGATGTTACACCTCTCCACGATGTCGATCGAGGAGGCGATTCGCCTCCAGGTCGCGCACGATGAGCCACAGCGTCTCTCGGGACCGTCACCATTGGCGGAAGCTCCTCCTCACTCGCGCGCAAGCCGGCGGTGACAGGAAGAAGGGGAGCCTTCTTCCACGACGCGACGGCGCATGCGTGGTAAGCGCGGCAAGCGCAAAGACGCCTGCATGGCGCGAGGCGTCTTGGTGATGATCGTGGGCGCCCGGTGGCGCTGCCGCAAGCAAGAGCCGACGGGGCGACTCTTGCTACAAGCTGCGCAAGCTCGTTCATCGGCCAAGGATTGTCGGCGACCACGACGCGGCGGGCCCACGTCGCGTGGGCGGAGGAGGAGGAGCATCCGGCTGCTTCATTGCTCGGCGAGCATCGAACTACCTCCGGCGGATGCCGGCGCGGCTCTCTCCTCCACCTTGACTAGCCAAAAGCACACGCCTCTTTGGCGAAAGTTAAACAACAACAAGACCGACGGGTGGTGCCTCGACACCGCGACACCCACCACATGACCGGGCGGCGGAGTTCTTCTCGAGCGTGACTCGGGCGTTCGAGGCTCTGTCAAGTTTGGGGCGCCTCGGCGTGGAAATCAGGACGACGCTCTGCTCTAGGATCGGGATGGCTCAGATTCCTCACAGGAGACACACAAGACTTAGGGAGAATGTTGGATAAGTCTCGTGTCGGCTTTTGCTTTGTAAAGGACGGCATCCTTGGTGGTCGTTAGCATCTCTAGGACGACATCTTGACCAAATCTAGGGCGGGTTGTTAGCATCTTAGAGGACGACATCTAGGACAGGTTGTTAGCATCTTAGACTAGCATCTTGGCATATGCTTGGCTGAGTAGCAGCCTATAAATATGTATACCCAACCCCTTAGGTTGGCATGGCATTATGTGAGAAATAAACTCAGAAAAATTTGCCTCATCTCCAAGTGTCATCCTCTCCATGAGAGTAAGGATCTTGCTATCACCAGAAGCAAGAATCCAGCGACTAACAACTTCGTCATTTCTTCAAGCTCCGCTCGTCCGGTCTTCAGTAAGCGTCGTGTGTGTGAGTGCGTGTGGTGGTGTGCGTGTGTGTGAGCGTCTATATGTTGTACTGCGTGATTCGAAAAAAAAAAAGAAAGACCAGAACAAATGCATGCAGAGAGTGATATTCTAGGTAAATCTTTAGGTGACCTCTCCCGATATAAGCTCACCTAACCGACACATGCAAATCAATTGGGTACCTAAAACATTTTCTGTTGGATATAAATACATGGAGCTTTCCTTTCGGTTGATCCAATCGAAAGGGGATTAATATGTGCACGCGTGTATGGACAGGCACACGTGGAGGCTGCCATTGGTGCGCGTTTTTGCAGCTGCGCCTGCACGCGTTGGGTTGGATTTTGTCTCTCCCCCATGGAAGCGAACGGCGCATGGAGGATTCCTTTGTTATTACGTACGTGTCGTCGTGCCGTGCTGCATGGTGAAAGGGGGAGCCTTGCTAACTGCTGCTGATTGTTCAATTATTAGAGTTTTTTCTTTTCATTTCTTTTCTGGATGATCTTTTATAAGATAAAGTTTGATGCTTGCATTTGTTCTTGATCTTTAGGTGCCATTTTTCTGTAATCGGTGGTTGATAAAAACCAGTACTCTGCAATCCCCATTGATTTTTAAAAGTAAGTACATATCAGATGTACTCACACACCACACACGCGTACACACGCAATCCCATTGCAAACTGGAGTTGGACTAAGAGTGCTACAATCGGCAAAAGTTGTACTACCGTTCTGACCGAATTGTGGAGGATTCAAGTAGCATTCATTGCTCGAGCCAACATGCATGTCAGTAACTACTGATGAGCTTTGGTTTGGTCCGACGGTTCTTGCATTGAAGGAGCAACGCTGTCAGTCTGTAGAGCCGCCAGGGCAAACGCATGCTAGCTGAGCTGAAAATGGAGGTGGATTGGACGGAAGCCAGCTGCCCAGTTCAGACCAGACCAGCTGTCTGATCTGATCTGGACTTGGTGGCATTGGTGCACTGCTGCTGACTTGTCGGTTGTCATTTTGGTTCTATTCCCGTTTTCATCGATTTCTTGTGAATGGTAACCGTTACAATAATTTGTAGATTTAACAATATCATAAGGTGCACGAAAAAATTGATGTGAGTACAACAGGTACTACATGTAATACAAATTCGCCACCAGCCGCCATCCACGGTGGGCGAGTCGCGGCCGGACCATGCCAAAGGTGCTACAGCACACCCATGACGATGGTTCACGAGGTCCACTTGTCATGACAATTCGTAAAAAAAAGGCCGTTTTACCATGCGATGGTAATAGTATGCCGTGCCCTTGTGTTGTAAGTGGACAGGGGGGGTGTTACTGTCGAGGAAGGGCAGCTCTTTTCTCTTTCCTTCTCGGCAAGGAGAAGAACAATCTCTCACTCTCTTCCTCCTTTACTTTTGAGTTTTTTTTAACGGTACATTCAATTTAATATAAATAATCCATTCTCTTTGATTTAATGGTTCATATTAATTAAAATTTAGTTATACTATATCTTATAGTACGAATAGTAGAATCCCAAGAATTATATAATTATGTGGGGGGATTCCATGACACAAGAGTAATATTTTAACCCTAGTTGAAAAAATTCATAATATCTTCACAAAAAATATGAACACAAAAAAGTATATTACGCCGTTAACAAATTAATGACTAGTTTTGATTTATACTACTGCTACACGCTATCGGTAGAATATACAGTTAACTTTTACTGGGAAACAATTTGTGGTTACTACGGTGTTATGGCTGGAACGGCAGAATTGGAAGCCCACTATGCATATTGCATAGAAGTGAAGCCCAGTTTCCAAAATGGCCCGGCCAGAAAAGCCCTCCAAGTGTCGCATCAGCAAACAACGGTGTCAAACTCGTCTTCCTGGATCGGTCCCCGGCCATTGCTGTCATAGAATACTGCTCCGAGATGGCTTCTTCTGATCATCTGATATGGATGCAAGATTTTTTTTCTTTCTTTCTCCCCTTCCCCTGGTCGATTAATTTGACATTTTCTTGGATTTTGGATTATGGGAAGAAGAAGAAGAAAAATCACTGTCGGTTTTCACGGTGTTGTGCTGTGCATTACTAATTGACAAATCAACAGTCTCACATGCTGACCGGATTCAGTGAACGGTCAGGCACAGCCAAATGATGGAATCCTCACACAAAATTTTCATCCAAAATATATTCATTTCTGCATATTGATCCTATTATAATTTGATCAACCCAAATATTCACATCTAGTAGGGAATGTACAGGAGACAGGCGCGAGATGTTATTAATCTAGTATACATGCAGGCCACTGGGCCCTGACCAATATAAAGAATTAATCTAAATGACAATCGTAGAACACTGCATCTAAAGTTCTAAACCAATGCTTTGATCATGCATAGAAGGATTATAAATGTTTCTAACACATCAAAACCCGTCATAGTAGCCACTGCTTGCCCTTGTGGATGCACCTCCCATGACTGACGACATGGCCTGGTTCAGTCTGGAGGCCTGCTGCACAACCTGCTGAATACTCTGCAGATCAAAAAAGCAAAATAATCGTCAGAAACAGTGGGCCATTCAACCCAATTCTTTAGTACTTTAGCCTAATCTGTTCCAAGACCATTCTGGATTTCAGTAAAAAAATCCAAAGATTTCTTTTTAATTGGACAGGGTGATGTAAAGTTGCCGACCTCATCCACTGGCATATTTTTGCACCAAGTATAAGTGAAGTTTAAGTAAGCTAGTTGAAAGAACATGCCTTTAGGAACAGTGCACATATTAAAAGGATGAATGAAGCCAAAGAATTAAAGAGAGCCACTAACCTCATCATCAGCATACATCTGGAGCTGGATCTTCTGATTATGCTGCCTATTCTTCTGCTGCTGCTGCTGCCTGCCACCAAGCAGGAAGATGTAGAAGGTGGCAGCTGCAACCCCAAATGAGCACAGTGCTCCAACACCATTCACTCTCAGTTTCCCCACACTGAAACCAATGCAATCCAATCCTCTCCTGTCTTTCTTGACACCTTCTTCCTCTTCAGCACATAGATCAGGTACTGCTTCAACCATCACCTCGTCCTCACAAACTTCCTTTGCACCAGCAGGGCATTTGATCATCTCTTCCTCCTCTTCTGCATCAGAGATCAGTATCTCAGTCACCTTAGGCATGAACTCCCCTCGCGTCGATTCGGTCTGCACGACACCGATGTCCTTGAATTCGATGACAGGATCCTGCGCGCAGGCATCTTGTAATGGTGGCAGAATCGATTTCTTGCCCTCTTCATCTAGGATGCAATCATAGGGGGAAAGGTGAGATGCAGGGGTGAAGTGGTCCATGTTGATCATGACCAACTTGGAGACAAACAAGAGCTGATCCTTACCACCAACAGTGCCATGGCCAGTGGTGCACTCCTCCATGAAGAAGGAGCTCTTGTGGTCAGGCAGGAGCTCCCACTCATCCAGGCTGATTGCATCCATGGAAGCCCCTCTGCTCATGGCAGGCAAACTAGTCAAGAACAAGCTTGAATCTGGAAGTTATATAGCTGCTCACTTGCTTGCAACTATGATACTATGGAATGGTCAAGAATGGATGCTCTCCCCAAGAATCAGTACAAGTGGTGGTTTGGAAGGATACTTTCTTTTTTCTGGACGGGAACAGCTGAAGAAGGCAGATGTTTGGAAGGATACTTTCTTTTTTCTGGAAGGGAACAGCTGAAGAAGGCAGAAGCTGCTGGGAACAACCTAGATGGCAAACCAATTTAAGGAGTTTGTGTGTGTGTGAGCTTAGCCTTCCTGCTAAGTAACAAAGATGAAAATGTTATTTGGGGCCTACCAGTGGGGACTCCTTCCTTCCTTCCTACTCAATTCTTCCCATGTTTCTGCAAGATCCTAGCAGACCGAAAAGATGGATTGTACGGAGCAACCCATAATTAGAAAATAATTATGTAAGGAGATACAGATAACAGAGAATAGGAGATACAAACTATAGAGAACAGCTTTAGGATAGAATATGTGGAAAGCCCTAAAATTAAACGCTCCTACTGGTAAACCCCCCAACAATTCTAAAAACAATCCCATGCAGATGCACTAGCACTACGTTAGTAAAATCTTACTTGGGACGGCACAACAAACTTTTATTAAATATGTCTTGTCGATTGCTGTCAAGGATTAGGGTGCCACCAAATCCGAAAAGGCTTTCCACGTCCATCCTTTTTAAATTTCAATCAAAGTTATGAAGAATGTTTCCATAATGTTATGTACAAGTCAAATTCACAGAAAACTGCATAGTAGGAGTGACACGATAGAGGGTCAAAGTTAGTACACCGTAGATGAAAAACAAAGGAGTTGATAAAAGAAAGCAACAGGAACTAATAAAGAAGGATAGACACACACCACTTAACACGGCAGGTATAGGAGAATGAGACGCGTGTTCAGAAGCTTCAGCATAAATTTAACTCTGCAATGTTGAGGTGCGACCCATGATTGACAGATAGCGATGGATAATCATGTAGGAGCAGAGCTATGCACTGGGCAATGTAAACTGGGAGAAAACTTGAAACAGATCTTCAGAGTAAATTTTAAAAAAATCACTTATAAAAGAGAACCTCTCAGATTCGACATTGTTTTGTTTCTTTCAAACAGCATGATGTGTATAGGAATCAAGACAGTTTTACAAATCTGAGCATGACTCTGGAGCCCAAGCTTCAAGCTGGTGCAGAAGACGACGACAAAGCGAAGCCAAGTTCTTCGATGGAGATTAACACTGTAAATTACCAATACAGTACCAACGACAGCACAACGCCATCCTAAAAACTACTCAAATGTTCACCATACGTCGCAAATTTACTGTAGTTAACTGACAGAAAGATTAGGCACTGCGTCAGCAATGCAGAAGGTATTTCTAATATACAACAAGATGAGGTCCTCAAAATTTACAAGCCTGGATGCAGAGAAGGGCGAAGCATGTCATACATAGCAGGATGGGGAAGCAAGATTAAAAAAATTAGGATCATATGAGCAGCTATAGTAACAAACATCTCCAACAAGGCTAGGCTTGCCTCGACGAGGATGGTTCACCCAGTGAAACAGAAGCAAATGAGGAAGCCCAAGCTCGAGCATTACTCGCCCCTTTCCTTAGGTCCCTTGTCTTATTGCTCAGTCTAAGCTTGCTCCAAAGCCTCTTAACATCAAGCACAGTCAATACTCGTTCCATGAGTTGGCTTGATCCCCTACGTATCCCCAAGTTCAAGTTCCGAACACGCACAGCCAAGAAGGCTCTCAGATGGGAGATGACAATGGGGATGAAGTCTGCAACGACCTTCAGGATGACAAAAAGCACTGCAAACAACACAAAGGGCTCGTCTTTTGCCAATTTGAGCATAGACCAGTATCCTGGCATGACTGATCGCGAACTTCCAGTGCTCTCTTGCTGATCAACATCAAAATATGCAATTGGATCGAGACCTGCAGAAGGAAAAATCGTCCTTAACACAAATGCTTTGAAGTAATAAAAACAACCCAAAAATATAATCATCAATAGCTGTGGTGTGCAGCATATCCCTGTTTGATTGGACAACGGGATCCAATCCATATTATCATGGCATGTTCTTATGAACATGCCCAGCTTCCCATAAATAATTACAATGTGTTGCTCGTATACATTCACAAGCATCAATCACTAGAAGATTTCAAAGAGTGGAACATTATAGTAAGATGTCAATCCTGGTGTACCAGGTCAAGTGCATAAATTATAATGAGGCTCATAGTGTCATTCATGGGTGCAGCTAATTCTCCACTAGGTAACCATATTGTTTCCAATGTAAAAGAACACTCAACCAATTCGAAGCAAATATATAAAGAAAAAATAATCCGAACTTCTAATGAAGGGAATCCAAGGCTACATTCTTAATTCTGAGTTTTGCGCAAGTTTCAAATACGGCATATTTGAAAGAAGTCGTGACCATTCAACAAACTATATCTGCAAGTAACAGAAAAGAGTAATGATTGTACCTGTAGTTTCTTTGTAAAAATCCACCAGAGAGTTGAGATCTTTTGGGCCCCGGTATCGAACCATTGTAGTCTCATGGACCAGAAGAATGGCTGGGAAGCCACGGACACCGTATCTTGAAAACAAACTACAGTAAGCAGAAGCAGTAGGATGAGCAATAATCCACTGGTCAAATGACATGTTATTAAAAAAATGGACAGGATACCTCATTTCAAGGGACAGGCACACAAAAAAGAGTTCAACATTCACATACCTAGGCATCACAGAAGATTCTTCAACAGCAAAGTGATGTATCTGAGGGAACATAGTGCTGAGAGCTTCAAATATTGGTCGAAATTTGCTCGAGAAAGGACACCATGCAGCATAGAAGAGGATGGAGTACGAAGCACCTCTATGGCGAAGGTTCAACTCTTTATCAACAGCCTCCTCTCACCTTCAGTAGGAGGCACATATTTATAAGTTATTATCGTACAGTCAATAACTACAGAAGAAACCAGAAGTTTGCAAAACTCGCAATATGAACTATCAGCATTCTTTACAGTACCAAGGGTTTTCAGTTTTCACTTATCACTGCTGGATAATTAAATGAAGGCAGACCCTTCAGTTAAGCAAGTCAATAGTGACTGACATTATGGTTAGGGGTTCTGAAGAAAATAGCATGTTAAACATGCATTGCACAATCTCATCATAGAAGTACTTATATGATATATCTATAATAATTTTAGGTTGGAAAAACATTATGACACTATTTCCACTTCAGTGCCAAAATCACCCAAAAGAAGTATGGAAGTATCATTTACCCAGTCTTCTTAAGGATCATGTTACATTTTCCCTAGACTGATTGCTAACCAACTAAACTTTTTTCTTCTTTTTATATGTTGGATACAGATGAACAATTAAGATTCCCCAGCACCAAGCAAACCCACATAACACAGAAATATATTACTAGTTGTTGTTGCATTGCATAGTTGTTGTTGCATTGCATATGGACACTCTTCAAGCCAAATTTTAACTCGTTGGTTGGTTTGCATAATAGTACGTTGAACCTAAACTTCAGTCTAAACACCAACAAGTCCACAAGATGTCTTTCACATATGTTGAAGAAGCACCTGCCTATTTTTATTTCTTTTAAAAAAACACCAATACTGCATAATGTAACATGTTAACAACACTTTCCAACTACATATTTAACATTCTGTAAGCTTTGGGGCCATCAAGAGTCAATCAGCCTAGTGTCACAGAAAGCCTAATTTTGGGGGCTCTGATGGATGAATTCTAGCTCGCCCGATTCTAAGCAGCTGAACTCTACCTACAGTGTGCCATTTGAGTCATTGCCACTATTGTTGTTGTTCTCTCTTCACATTTCATTTCTCTCCCAACAACTTGCTCTGATTAAGCATAAAGGACTAGCTCACCTTTTTATTATAACTCATCTACATAAACTCACTGTATCCGTGCCACATCTCTCTTTGCTCAAACCCAGACTTCATTCTTATTTCTTAATGTAGAAATAAACCAGATGCTTCTAAAACTAAACACACATAATCATGCTATTTATGTTGACTCATGACTTCCTTTTTGAATCTCACCTAACCCCCCAAAGTCCCTCTTGCCAAGAAAGTGTTATTCGATTCACATCATGCTTGTCTTAACATATGGATACTACTGCTGGCGCCTGGACACCATGGCACCGACGCATCTTGCATCTCCATGATTCTCCTTCGCTGTGCCGATCATGTTTTGTTGGCCTTCCTTAATTTCCCCTTGTTTGCGCCCGTTTATCGGCTGATTGTACGCACCAACGCATTTCTACACACATCTTCGTGCGAATATTGCTCACAACAAGTTCCCCCGCTCTCTTTCCCAATCCATCTCTTAACATCGTGCCCCCGCTTTGCACCCAAAATCGCACGTCTCTCATCAGTGATTCAAAAGCACGCTACGTCACTACTGCTTGGCAGCATTGACATGTGAAGATTCCACACGAAGAAGAAGCCGCGCCGCGCGCGGAATCTCGCGGCCAGCAGGATGCCGGGTTGCGGCGCAAGGAGGGGGAGGGCCGGAGGAGGGCACCTACCTCGAGAGGCGGGGAGGGCTCGATCCGCACATGGGGGCAGCGTGATCCGAGCGCGTCGAGGAACGGCGGGCCCCTCCGCGGGCAGGTGGGCTCCGGACCCGCACCAGGGGACCCCGCGGCGGCGCCGCCGACGACGACGAGGAGCACAGCGGCGGCGACGACGCAGCGCATCATAGCCTCCTTCCCTCTCTCTCTCTCTCTCTCTCTCTCTCTCTCTTCCTTGGATTTTTTTCCTTGGAAATTTCTCCTCTCTTCCTTGGATTTTTTTCCTTGGAAATTTCTCCGTGCGTAGTGTGGCGGGCGGTAGATTAGTATTTTTAGGTGGGGGCGTTGGCGTGGGCAGTGGTCGTGGTTGTGGTGGGGTACGTGTGTGTGCTGTGCCGGTTCGGTTGGTCGGCGTCATGTGTGACCGACCGACCGGGGGCGGCGGGCCCGCGGGACAGTGGCTCTCTCCCTCTGTTTTTGTGTTACGGATGGATATGGACGATTGGACGTGTAATCTCGGTGTTGTGCCGTCCTAATCATCCTACGTGGCTGCCAGGTTTCAGTTTCGTGGACGCGGATCCGCCGCGGCAAAGATACATAGTAGTATAGTACATTAGTACTAGGGTTTATCTGGGCTATCAACAAACGGTCTAGATCAAAAGCACACAATATCGTGATATAGTGATGAATAAGAAAATCACTACAATATTTTGTTTCTAGAGTGTTGCTACAGAAACAATGTAGCATTAGACTTAAAATACTGGATATATATATAGTGTCTCTCTCCGAACCGTAGAGGTCCCGAATCTTGCTTGGTTAGACAATTGGAGACGATGGAGAGATATGGTTGCCATGTATTTTTAAGCGTGTGCTAAAAGGCGAAAGTTGTTAGTGTAGATTTTATTTCTAAAAAAGAACCTGATTCCTCTTTCCTGCGCCTCTAATCTGATGTGGTGACAGCAGCAGATGAGAGAGAGAGAGAGAGATTCCACAGGTACTTATCGACCATGCTGCCTACCCTGCAATGAAAAATGCTTTAGGCCCATTTGGAACAGAAGAATTTGGACCCTGTTTAGGGCAAATATTTTTTTCACAGATACTGCAGGAAGTAAAGTTATTTCCGTGAAATTCACATCAAAATTCAATCCTAGTACGAATCAGAATACTTTTTCCTGCGTTTCGAACGGGCCTTAACAATTTAGTGCGAAGCTGATTGATCAAAGAGAAATCGGACGCCTTTTGTGGGCGTAGTAAATTCAGCCCACATCGTAGGCCCGGCCCATGTTCACAGGCCACCCTGCGGCAGTGCGGCGATCCATTCTAACCTGCTCGTCGTACCGCGGAGGCGCAAACGGCGAGCCCCAACTTATACAGAGCATAAGACACTGACCGGTGGGCCCCTTGGTCCATGAACTCAACCCACACACGTTGAAACACACACCTAACTTTTCCATTTGAGTGACCCCACTGTCATAGGTATTACACAAGTGTGACACTTCCGCCCCCGCGAAAATCTGCTTGTCCTCAAGCAGTGAAGAACTGAAGAAGCAAGCCAAGCTAGCAGTGACTTATTTTCCTTCTCCCGCTGTGCCCATGGCCGATTCGTCACCTCTGTAATATTCACTGCACGGGAGTTATAATGTGAGTTGAAGGCCTCCTTTCCTCTTCTTTGCTCACAATCCACCGTCAACTCCTCCTGACACCCAATGTATGGTATGACTTCTTCAAAAAAAAACAGTGTATTCGGTCTCCAAGCAATGGTAAACACCAGAGAGGTTGCCGAGAGAGTCTCATTAAGAATTGAACGAATTTCTTTAGTAGATTATATTGGATAATTGTCAGGTAAAGTACCAATAGCTCCATTGATCGTGCAATCTTTTTGAATGAGTGGAATTGCTTATCTTCAACATATATGTTTTCTTGGTAAACCTCATCTGCCAGAAGAATAAGTCCTTCATTCTTGCAGAATTCAACAATTTCCTTTTGGTTTTCCTCAGTAGTACCTGTCCAGTTGGGTTTCCTGGATTTATGACAACAAGCGCTCTGACAGTGATACCCTTAGATCGAGCCTCCTCCAGTTGTTTCTGAAGCTCATCAACCTCCAGTCCCCAACCTGTCTCTTCGTCAAGGAAATAAAGAACAAGAGAACCGCCGTAAAGAGCAATTGATGCAGAGTACAACGGGTATTGTGGAATAGGGTAGAGAATGCCATCCTTCTCAGACCTTACAACAATTGCATCATCATGTGCACTGGTGGGCTTGCTGTTAGGAAGATGTTATCTCCGCTAGCATAAAAACCATCACGGACAACAATTCCAGCAACGATTTCATCACACAAACCTTTTATACCCTGACTATGGCTATATGCTCCTGTTGCTCTTCCTAGGATCTTATCTAGAATTTGCCATGCTCTCTCTATAGCATCTGAACTGTATAGAGCATGAGTTTCACTTTTGTCCAGGAGAGCTGGATGATCACATAAAGAGAGGACCTCTCTGAAAAATGTAACTGGTTGTTGACCAAGGGATTGAGGATTTCCAATGTTGCAATAAAGTATCTCGTCAAAAGGAAGTGATTCTGGATTTTTTTTTGTTGTAAGTTCAATAGCTCCAACGACCTTTGAACTATCTCCTCAGTGTAAGTAGCCAATCCAGGAGGCATCCCAGTGAACAGAACACCAATTTTCAGCAGGTATATATGGACCACAACTACTAACACCCAGGCAAAACAACCATGAGCAATGCACCGTGTGTTGTACCTCCATAAGCAAAGAGCCAAGAACTGCTTCAAATTAGTATATAAGATAGTTTGAAGGATAAGCACCAGTAGCTCCAATGACTTTTGAACAATCTGAATCCAACTTTGCCTTGTGTAGCCTAAGTGTCCCTTGAAGAGGTCAAGTTGTTGGGCAAAAACACAATAAACATCACTCCATGACTTGTACCTTTCTGTGTTAGATGACCCATCCATAATAATAAGACCCAGAATACCTGGATCCCACTGCACACCAGGCACATCTTCTTGGGGACATTTCAAACCCATATTTGTAACAACTTCAAGAAGTTGTTGCTGAGTCAGGGATGAGGACGCATGTGCCTGCACGATTCTCTCTAGTATATTACCAACAAGCTGAAGCATTGGTTGCCCTTTTGAAACAGTGTTGTTGAGCACATCATCCACACATGCAATATTGTATAGCTCACCTCCAATAGGAAGGCAGTTTCTTTGTATAAGCATGTCCTTCAGCTTTAAGGTACTTTCATAGTTTCTTATATCACCGACGGATATCAAGCTGAAAAGCTTCTGATCAAGATTCCAATCTCTTATAGCTTCCCCTATGACATTATATGGCCTACTCTCAGAGTTTAAGACACAAGCCTCCTTAAAATGTATCAATCTTTTGAAATCAGTAGGCGAGGACCAAAACACACCAAACTTGATGATTCTCCTTTGAAGCTTCCAATCTACAGTCATAGTAGGTGGCGCCATGGTTGATGCAACAATAACGCACTGTGGGTGAAACTTTCAGGTGACATCCCCATCTCCACCCCCAAACTTTTCACACCAATTGCTTGATCAGATGGCCAAGGTGGTAGCAGCCTCGTTCCACTGTTATTTTTCATGAAGAATGGTTGAGATCGCAAAAGGCTCACCTCAGTGTTGCATGTGTTGGAGTCGAGACCCGACGTTGAGCACTTGGTGGGCATCACAGTGCCCAACTCGCCGGTGGCCAACGACTTCGGCAAGGAGGTCTTCTCCGGCTCTGCCTGCGCTTGGATGGTTGTGGACATGCCCCTTGAGAGCAGGGGCATGGTCATGACCTTGGCGTCGTCGACGTTGGGGTCAGGGCCAGACGTCGAGCACTTGGCGGGCGTCACGGTGGCGAGGGTGGAGTCTGTGCATGGAGTAGCTTCCGCCACGGCGTGGTCGACATCCGCGCGTGGTGGCATTTCGCCAAACAGTTGGTGCGCGGTGATGATGCCAGTGTCGGCACACACACGAGGTGCGCCGATGGATGGAGTGGAGCTAATGATGGCGACGTCGAGCAGGGTGGTGGTCGAGGAAGAACTTGGGGTCGAGTCGGCGACAGCGCTGAGCAACCGAGAGGTGGTCGCAGTTAGGGATGAGACCATGTCATCCAGCTTCCGCCCTTGCGTGTCCATCCTGGTGAGGATCTGCTGCAGAATCTGCTGCACCCTCGCGTCGTGCGTCTCTGTGGTCGCTATGGTGGTTCGTCTCCCTCACCGATCAACCATGGCTGGGATTGCAGTGGTCGCAACGAAATGAGCGCAACGAAATTTAGGCTCTGATACCAAATTGTAATGTCCCAGTTGCGCTACAAAGTCCTATCTATCAATGGAGTACCATTTTGGCTGGTAGATAAAGGTTCGGAGGGGATCTCACGAAGAATCAGGATGAGGAAGGGAAGAACAGAATGGGGAAAGCAAGACTGAGTTTCTTCATTCATTCGATGATTCCCAATGGACATACAGATCTGCTCTTATACAGAGCATAAGACACTGACCGGTGGGCCCCTTGGTCCATGAACTCAACCCACACACGTTGAAACACACACCTAACTTTTCCATTTGAGTGACCCCACTGTCATAGGTATTACACAAGTGTGACACTCCTACCGATCACCGCCACGCCCATGCCGTCGCCACCCTCGCCGCCGCCCGGTGGGACCCGCCTGCCGGCTCCCTCGTCACAGCCCCGTAGGCCGCCACCCAGCGCCGCGGCGCGAAGATGCTCGGCTCCGAGGTAATGCCCTTGCTGCTGCTGCTGCTGCTCTCTCTCGCGCGCGCGCGCCTGCTCACTTGATTCGTGCCCTTCTAGGGTTTTAGCCAGGGTTCTAAGCTAGATGCGAACATCTCTTCTGGCTATTGCTGTTTTGTTTAATAAGGAACGAATTTGTGGGAGAATTGGTTCGCGAACGGGGTGGTTCATCGCTAATTTGTTTATTGGTTCTTAATAGACGTCTTCTAATAGATGCTGTGAAATGCGCAAGTTGTATACGCTAGTTTGGCATCTTCATGCACGCTGTAAAACAAACTCATTAGATCGTGGTCATGGACTCGCCATGTCTACATGTAGTGGTAGCACCGCTGGTGCAGGACTTGGGCGCGAGGAGCCTATTGTATCTAGCAGAATTAGCTGGCCGTTTTAGGATTAGATCGATCGTCTTGTCATTAATGGTTTTTTTTTTTTTTTTTTAAAAAAAAGTCTCCTATTATCTGCCTCGTCATGGATGTTGCATTCTACAATTAGCATTTAGCAGGAAGGCAAAGCTTCCTCATGGTCCAAAAATGCATGAAAAAACAATTCTGGGTTATCATTTTATAACATGTTGATATCGGTTATATCCTTAGCCTGGTTCTCCAAATGCTTTTTTCAATTCTGGATTCTGTTCTCTTTGCTGAAGCACATAACGATGCTTACATTTACTCGGGACTGTCTTCGTATGTTGTAGGTGAAACTTGGAAATGTAATACAGAGAAGAAGTGTGTGCTTACATCTCTTTTGTTTCATTTTTTCCTTCAAGTATTGTGGATTATTACTTATCCATCCCTTTGGTCAACCTTAAAATCAAGGTCGCATTTATCAGGTACAGTTAACTGCTAATTGTGTTCCGCATCCATTGATAGTTACTTTTTTGCATGAACTTTATGGTTTATAGTCACGTGTGTTTGTTACAAGAACAAGCACTCTATCCTTACCTGACTTGCTTCTGTTTTGTTCAGGTAATAAAAGCACTGCATTCACATCAAGGAAGAGGAGGAGCCACAATACAGGTCATTTAGTTTGTTTCGTACTTTCATTCTTTTAATCTCTCGTAGCACTTGACACAGCATACTTCACTATCATAATGGCAAGTAACTGCCAAAGTAAAATTTGCTAGATCTTTCCTTCTATGTACGTCATCGGACACAAATTATTGTCACATTAGAGTACCTTCTTTAGCAACGGAACACGGAAAAGATAACTTAGCAACAAAATGAGAATGAGAAATAACAAGGACAGTAAGATAAACTGCCGGACACCCCAAAAATACAGATGAATATAGTCCAAATTGCATCTGGTTGACCCCTACAATTCAGCAGCTGCATCCCATCAGCGAGTGTGCAGGCTCATGGGCACATCTGCACGAGAGAGAGAGAGAGAGAGAGAGAAGTTTCAGGGGCACATAGTTTTTTGCTAACCTAGTTAGGTGCTTGACTTAATTTGGAGCTTACAGACATGATGTTTTTATTCGTCTAATTTAATTGTCAATCTGAATTTTATTCTCAACTCTTGAGTGTTGCAGGTGGAATTGAGGGATGTTGACACTGGAAACAAAATAGCAGAAAGATTCCGTACCGATGAGGCTCTTGAGAGTATGAACATTTTTTTCACTCGTTATAGGAAATACATTTTTAGAACTAAGATATATGCTTTTATGCTGTAGCGGTGTAGCCTAACTTTCCTTGTACGGTCATATATAACTTGTCCTTATTGAAATGTGTTCTTGTGCGATTTTACATGGCAGGTATTTCTTTTTTCTGTTTACAAATCTAGGTAATATATTCTTCTGTTCACACTATATTCTTCTAAGGTGTTTCATTACATTCATGCGCCAAGCGAGTTTTAGACAGTCACAACCTATCAAACTAACTAAGTTGAGATGATGACCATCTAGAATCAACTCAATCATGATGAGGATTGTAGAAACTGGTATGTATTAACCAGCCAGTTGGGAGTTTTGGGACCAGCACCTCATATACCAGCCACAACCAAGAGCATCTCTGAACTGATTTTCATTTAATTATGCTTTGTATAATTTATTTGCCATGATTTGGGCCATGTTTAACATTATTTTTGCACATAAATACACCATACTAATAATATTTGAAGAAAAGGGAAAATAACTAGGCACCAACCACCAAATCTAATTGTGTTTTGCCAGAAGCTGGCGAAAATAATCTGGTTTCAACATGCTCTTGGCAGAGTTGCTGGCTACTCAGCTTCTTTGCAACAAAGCCTTGGCTTGTAGCCTGGTATTGGACTTACCACCACTGGTAATTGGCCAGGAAGCAGCACTGGCTGCCCAACTGTATCCAGTCCAGTTGCAGTCGCAGTTTCATAAAGCACAGCCATGATACTAGTTTGGTTTGGTTGTTTAGATTTTTAAATTACAATCATGTTCATAATGGTATCCTAATCATTACATATCTTTTTTTTCAATACATTCAGGAGTTTTTGTTGAGGAGAAGTCATTAACATATCTGTATCAGGAAGGAGACACTGTGATGCTTATGGAGTATGTTTATTTCTCTGTTTTCTTGTCATTTAACCATTCACATGATGTGCTGTGGTGCTGTCCGTATTTATTTATATTCATTTAATCATGATTTCATCTGGAACATTTTTTTTTTGACCAGGCCTGACACGTTTGAGCAACTTGAGGTTTCAAAGGAACTGTTTGGAAAAGCTGCTGCATATCTGAAAGGTAATTTACAACAAGAAGGAACAACAATTGGTATCAATACTAAATTCTAGAAATATGCTTATGTACAGTGAGATACTTGGTTGTCTTCTGTTTCACCCTCGCATACGCAAGTTGGTGCTACTAGCCTACTACAGTAGTTGCTTTTCATAACATCACAGCTGACTGAAATTTCAATCCAGAATAATATAACAAGTGGAACATTTGAGTTTTGCCTGAAGACTGATATTTACAAATGATAGTGATATGTATAGCTGCCTTGTATCATCGTGCTTAACCATATCCAGCATATGTGCATTCTTCATAATTTGTAGCCATAATAAAAACGCCAGCACCTAAGCGGCTCACTAACTTTTGAATTGGCAGTGTCCGTGTTTTTTTTTTTTTGCTCTTTTTTCGGAATTGTGATTTATGATGCATTTGTTCATGTCATGCCATCCTACTGATTTTCTCACTTACAACAGATGAAATGAAGGTGACTCTACAGTACTTTGATGGCCGGCCAATGTCTGCTTCGGTACCTCCTCGTGTGACTTGCACTGTTGTTGAAGCACAGCCTCATACAAAAGGGCTAACTGCTCAACCTCAGTGAGTTTTATATTATTATTCCATCATTCCATTATTCTTATTTCTGTAATCTTTGTTTATGATATCTTCACGATTTTTGGGTTATTCGTTGCTTCTCCTACCTTTTATGGGTTTGATATTACATATTAGATTATTAGCAGGTCAAGTGGAAATTCTGGCTTGCTGTTTATTTTTTGTGGCTCAAAATAAGCATTCTTGTCACATGTTCAGCAATAAGGTTATGGACTTATGGTAATATAGTAATATACTAATATGGTTCCATGCTATTGGTGCACATGTTACTTTGAGCGAGTATTGACGGTGATCTAACCATTTAATTTGAGCTTCTAGTTGGGGGGGTGCAGAAACCAAATGAATAGTTATCTGTGCAGAGAAGAGGCTGGGAAGTTACCAATATAGCTAGTAGTTACGAGCAGTGGAATGCTGGAGCATGGCAGTAGGCCAGCTTCCATAACACAGAACTTGCAAAAGCAATAAACAGCAGGTCATCAGTACCAGGGTTGTCCAAACCATTACCATCTTGTGACTACATGTCAGCTGGCTCCTGCTCTCTGTACCGGATCCCATTTAGTCTCTCACAACTTCCATTGACCAATTCAATTTGTAAGAGATTCTTTTTTACCTCAAGTCTCCATTGAACTGTTCATAATTTTCCTTAAAGAACTGTTAATAAATAACATTACATATGGCAGTATTGGAACGGTAAGATTCAATACAAATATTTTTTAGTAAAAGTAAATTGTCTAATGCTGCAGAGGCCAGAGGACTTGAGAACCGAGACTCGTTGAGCATTGTCTGTCATTCTCCTTACGTGTTACATTAAGAGCATATCTTCTCGGATGCTTGTGAACTGCAATACTATGGAATTATATCTGTGCATTATCCACAAGCCCAAAACACATATTTCACTATAATCAGCTTCATAATATTTTATCATCAGATGTTGAAGCTCAGTGCTATGCGGTAACTAAGCACATGTTTGTGCTAAATGCAGATATAAAAGGGTCTTGCTGGATAATGGTCCTACAGTGCTTGTAAGTTGATGGGCATGATTTCCTAGAGTTTATTTACCCAGCCTTTTAATGAATGCTTGAAGTACATCTAGAAATGGTTGTTATATGCACTGTGACTCTGATATCCTTCTCTTTGTGGAATTATGTGCATAAAAGCTGTCTTTGCAGTATACATGTTTTTGTTTTGTGATGTTTTATATGATATAATTTATATGACAAACAGATCCAAAGGACCACAAGCCCTAACCAAACTTAATTGAAACTAAGACAATTAGACAAGCTGAGAACTGATTGACTTGAAATGTTTTTGCTTTGTAATGTCTGTTGTAAATTAATCGGTTAGCACTTAGCAGTCATCAAATCATTTCTGTACAAAATTGATTTGGAGTCACTGAATCAGCACTGTTTCTTTCTATATATGATGTACTTGAAAGTTTAGATACATAACTTATATTAACTAATCATGATCTGCCCCTTTTTGCCTTTCCTTTGGTGACAAAAAATTTAGCCACTAGGCCCAGTACAGACCTGCTTCATTTCCCCTCTTTAATTCGATTGTTTTGATCAATACCACACCTTGCTTTTACCTTCGAATAAGTTCCTTCTGTTCCAAAACTTTTCTGGCTACACATCTTAATGTTGATTATTGAAAATTAGAAATCATGAACTTAGATGGAGTCCTGCAGCTTTGAAGTATTTCTTACTTCCATGACCCTTCTGCCGTTATCTTAGGCACCAGCTTTTATTGAAGCGGGTGAGAACATTGTTGTCAGTACTGCGGATGATTCATATATGACGAGGTAAGTTATGGGGAATCTCAATTGCTCAAATTGTATAGTTTGGTACTATTTTTTAGATGAATGCTGCTTTTATGTCCATCTGTATTGTGATAGTTAAATTCTTGATAAATTTGCTGAAGCAATTTTGCATTTCAGGGCTTAAGAGCAGTATCTTGTAAATGAGTTGTGCTCCAAAATTGGGATTTGACCTGCACTTGGATAAGTTTGTTTTTTGCTATTGCCGTAATTTTCAATCTGCGTCCGAAAGGCACCCAGGTTTATCTAGAACTCAGTATTCAACAACACATTTTGTACTCATAGGTGTTTTTTAACTTGTTGTTTTGAGTTTTATCATGACATAATCCCACCGTGGTGACCCATAAAATTTTTGTGGAAACAATGGTAAAGAAGCTCTATTGTGGAATTTGTGGTGTACACGCTGATAGTAATAGAGTATGCTTGTTGGTTTATTGCCCTTTTATGACTTGATGTTTTGTGAAATAATAACGGGATTTGCTCAATATCTGGATTTCCATGCAGATCAACGTGAAGTTTGATTTTTGTTCCTTATATGGTTTCTGTTAGAGATATGTTAGAGATAGAATAGAGAGTCTTTTATATTTCCTTATCTCTACCCTTGTACACCCTCTATATATTGCTCATTGGGCCTCTTATATGGTTTCTGTTAGAGATATGTTAGAGATAGAATAGAGAGTCTTTTATATTTCCTTATCTCTACCCTTGTACACCCTCTATATATTGCTCATTGGGCCTCTTCAATACACACAATATTTATAACATGGTATCGAGCCAGCCTCCGCTCCGCCAACGCCTTCAGCCTCATTGCGCTGCCCGGGAGGACCGATCTTCGCTCCCGGGGGCGGCCTCTCGTCAGGCCCCCCCTGGAGATATGTTAGAGATTATCAAGACTCGGACTTTGATTTTTTCATATTTTAGTGCCAACCCTTTCCAAATGCAATGCTATTGCATACGCTTTGCATTTGCGGAGATAAAAGACTTATCTCTAACATATCTCTAACACCCTCAATAAAGCGTATGCAATAGCATTGCATTTGGAAATGGTTGACACTAAAATATGAAAAATCAAAGTCCGAGTCTTGATAATGTCGTTGTAACATCAGACTCTTGGAAAATATGTCGATAAAAGATCTCCTCCCATCCAAGGTCCCGACGATCCATAAAACACAATGTGTAGGAGCAAAATCGACCGCGGCAACATGACGAAGAAGATGATGAAACCGACAAAAGATAAAATTGTCAAATCGAATAGGAATAGATAGAAGCATGGCGACGCGATCGAAACCCAAGGCGGCAATGGCGCGATGCACAAGAAGCGCAATAAAGACGCGGTGCACAAGAAGCGTAACAAAGACGCGAGAGAGCACAAGAAGCGTAACAAAGACGCGAGACAAAGCGCAGCGGATGCACGGTGCAAAAGAAGCGCGACGCAATGCACAAGAAGCGCATGAGCGCGATCTGAGAAGAAGCGCGCGCAATGCACAAAAAGTACACCGAGACGCGATCACGAAAGAAGTGCAATGACCTTAAAAGCGGGGCAGCGGATCTGCGCGGTTCAAAGAGAAGAACAGCGGCTGTTGCCATGCAAAAGAAATTCCTATGCTTCTATGACAGATAATAAATTTGTGGACTCGCATGGCATAAACGAACTCTAAAATAAAGTTTGACGGACTTGGATGGACGCAACGGAAGAAAAAACGACCTAAAGGATAGCTACAGTAGATACTAGCAAAACTAGCAGCAGCAAATACTCGATCTCCACCAACAGCACACAGCAGCAAGCACCAACAGAGCTCCTTAGTGTCAACTCTCAAGCAAGACCATCAGCAAAAGATGCAGCAGCAATACTATGTAGTCAGACGAGCAACAATAGTTAAGTCTCCAACCATCTCCACCGACACCAGCAAAACAAAGGGGAAGTCCTCTGGTGAAAAGGCCTAAAAGACCCATCTTCTTAACAGCATCACCAACTTTTCATTCCACCACCAGTTAAAGCCACTTTTCAATCCACCAGCAGCAAGTACCAACGGAGGGCAGCGGCGGCATCACTCCAAGAAAGGAGCAGCAGAAGGCTAGAGCTGGTGCAGTAGCGACGGTGTAGGGGCATGCAGATCCGAGCAAAGATGACCCAATGGCGACGAGCGGCACCGGATCAGGGCAGAGACGGAGCAGCGGCAACAGGATCCGAGGCGGAGGTGGCACTGCGCGCCGTCGCTCGGTGGCGGCGGATCCGGCAAGATCGATGCGGAGGAGCAGCAACGGCGAGAGCCGCCAAGAAAGGATCGGGTGGGAGTCGCGGTGCGGGGTGAGCTCGGCGAGTCGCCAAAGCAGAGGCGCGGCGGCCCGCGAGACCACGGGGAGGCAAATCCACAGCCGGCATAGCGGCTCCCGGCGGCGGCGGTGCGCAAGCAGCGAGGCGAGCGGACGAAGAACCGGCGGCGGGGGCGATTCCACCGAGTAGAGATGGCGCGGATCTGTCGAAGGAGGAGGTCGGCGAGCAGCGCCCCAAAGCCGGATCCGAGGTAGAGGATGTGTAGTCGAGCAGCGAGAGGCCGCCCGGAGCGAAATTGCTCCTCCGGGGGCAGCGGCGCGCGGCGGCCGGAGGCTAGGAGGTGGCGACCACGGTAAACCTAATTCTAACCTTGGCTCACGATACCATGTTATGAATATTGTGTGTATTGAAGAGGCCCAATGGGCAATATATATAGGGTGTACAAGGGTATAGATAAGGAAATATAAAAGACACCCTATTCTATCTCTAACATATCTCTAACAGTTTCTATATTTTCTAGCAGAATGCCATCATCTAGTTTCACCGTAAGAACTTTCACTACTTGATATGAAAATCGGAAGCCAATCTCGAAGAAGAGAACTAGTTGCTTTATATACAGCTGCTATCAGTATCACATAATTTGCTATCCTTCCTATACATTTCTAAGCTGTATAAATTACAAGCTACAAACTCCTAGCAACAAAAAAACATGCGAGTGCCTGAACGCATTGTTAGAATATTTAGCACTTAGTAATTACATAACTCCACAAATAAATCATGACTACAGAAATAGCATGAATACTAAACATGTCCAGAAAATAAATTAGGACGATAAACAATACGAACAACAGAATGTATATGTTCATATTGACAATTCAAAGTAAATGCGGAGTGTTAGATGTTACCGATGCAAAACGAAGAGTGTCACAGAAACGAAGAAGAAGACATTGCTGATGAAGAGGATGATGATGTAGGGAACGACAAGCCGATGAAGAAGATACCGATGTAGGCAATGCAAGGAACAGTGAGCAGTCGCGTGGTCGTTTCCCAAAAACTTGATTCGCCCTCTTCCGTATAGGATCGCAAGGACAATGGTTTCGGAGACATGCTCTCCCCACTGCCGGTGCACGCCAAGCGCAGGGACGGAACACTTAGCGGCCTGCAGCGCTCGGAACAATCTCACACAGATGTGTTTTCGCGATCAACCAGAAGACAGACAGTGTCTTCCCTTTTCAAAGATCGCAGAAGGAAACCGCGCTCGGATTTTTCAAAGATGGAAGGCTCATTAATCGCAATTGATTCGCAGTTAAAGCCGTGTAATCAGAGCGTTTCTTTCCATCCTGACATGATTAGCGTAATCAGAGCGTACGTGCGATGCAATGGTACAATTGAATTGTGGATGTGCAATTCCTGAGATGCAATGGTACAATTGAATTGTGGATGTGCAATGCAGGCAGAGCAATGGAAGCGTCAAGAATTCAAGATTCAGATGAGGAATGAGCATTGAGCATTGAGTTTACCCGTAGAAGAGGTCCTGATGCCGTACACGGTGACGAAGGAGGGTCGTCGATCTCCGGGATGCAGGGCGGCCGCTTCCTCTGCAGCACGTCCTGTGCTCGGGATCGCTCCTCGGGTAGAACCACAGGATGTTGTTCTGCAAATCTGCACCACGCTGGGGTACGACGCCACGCACGCCTTGCTGTTCTTGTGCACCTGCAAATGTTGCAAGGATTAGTTAGTCGAGAGAAAAGATTTCGATTAGCTTTGCGATGGCGACAAGCGGAAGATAGGAATGGAGGAGGAAGATGAAGAGAGGTTGTGATGGATGGCGTACTGGGGGGCCAAGGGCGGGGGCCTGGGGGATGAACTGGCAGGCGCCGCGGCGGCACGAGGCGGGCGGCGGCGCAGTGGTGGGGAGGGCAATCGAAGGGCGGGCGCGGGGGAGGAGCAGGAGGGAGAAGGGATCCATGTCACCGGCGGCGCCGGGAATGGAAGGCTCGAGAAGTTGGAGAAGAGCTTGTGGTCGTGGAGTGGCGGGGAGTTGGCATAGTTGCATGCACGCGGTTGCGGTTAGCTCACCAGACACCAGTAGATCTTGTCGGCAGCTGGACCATAGAGGCCGAATTACAATCTTAATTATTTGATTAGGAAAACTAGAGATTGTTCGGATTGTAGCGGGAGATAAGATAATCCGCTTTCCTGGTGGGAAAGTGCATTATCCAATTCTGTCTTTCCTCTGTCTTTTACTATATTTAGTCTTACAAGAAACAAGTCTATCAGAAATTGCAGTTAAAATTAGTATATCGTGATGATCGAGATCACCTTCTGGGTTTTTCGGTTGTCTACATTTGAGAAAACCTCTCCTTGAAATAGTCTCAACTCCTTGAAATAGTCATTAAAAACCAATATACTATTAGGATCCGCGTGTACGGGCTATGGAGTAACTGTGACTCATTTCCCGCCCCCAAATATCCTTTTGTTTGTATTTTTACTTAGATCAATGTTCTATTGTTCGAAGAACACTATATGTTTATTTCTACGCTAATTCCTGCCCAACAACCAATTTGACGAGCGGTACTGACAAGTTTAAGTTGGACACCTGGACCGCACGTGAGCGAGGCAAAGTTTTTCTCTTCGAATCGGGGAAAGATACTGTATTACCAATTTACCATAGGACACAGTAAATCTGAACCATTAAAAATGGCAAAACGCGACGTGACGATCGAGGCAAGACCATTAAAAATGACAAAACGGGCAAGTGGCCGGCGTAGAAACAGGAGGTGGGTGATGGTGATGAGGCCACGGCCGACGGCGCCGGTGGCGCAAACACAGGCAGGCGCTAGACGATACTGATTGCTTGATCCAGATGCATCGGCGGCACGCTTCTTTTGCGTGTAAAGGAAGAAAAAAACGCCTTACCTCTCTGGCTGACCGGGCGGTGTCGAATGCCGACGTCTTGATGGGTGCAGTGTGAGCTTCGGCTGAAAATTGCACGTAACCACCCGATCCAGATTCATAACCTCACCTCACCTCACCTCAGCGGCTCAGCGCAGCAGACGAACGGTGAGCTACCAGACACGCACGCGACGCACCGTGAGCTACCAGACACGCACGCGGCGCACCACGCAAGTACCAACGGAGGGCAGCGGCGGCATCACTCCAAGAAAGGAGCAGCAGAAGGCTAGAGCTGGTGCAGTAGCGACGGTGTAGGGGCATGCAGATCCGAGCAAAGATGACCCAATGGCGACGAGCGGCACGGATCAGGGCAGAGGCGAGCAGCGGCAACAGGATCCGAGGCGGAGGTGGCACTGCACGCCGCCGCTCGGTGGCGGCGGATCCGGCAAGATCGATGCGGAGGAGCAGCAACGACGAGAGGCCGCCCAAGAAAGGATCCGGGTGGGAGTCGCGGTGCGGGTGAGCTCGGCGAGTCGCCAAACAGAGCGCGGCGCCCGCGCAGACCACAGGAGGCAAATCCTGTCGGCATAGCGGCTCCCGAGCGACGAGCGGTGCGCAAGCAACGAAGCAGAGCCGGACGAAGAACCGGCGACGGGGACGATTCCACCGAGTAGAGATGGCGCGGATCCTATCGAAGGAGGAGGTCGAGCAGAGACGACGCCCCCAAAGCCGGATCCGAGGTAGAGGATGTGTAGTCGAGCAACGAGAGGCCGCCCCCGGGAGCGAAAATTGCTCCTCCCGGGGGCAGCGGCGACGGCGGCAGCCGGAGGCTAGGAGGTGGCGGCCACGGTAAACCCTAATTCTAACCTTGGCTCTGATACCATGTTATGAATATTGTGTGTATTGAAGAGGCCCAATGGGCAATATATATAGGGTGTACAAGGGTATAGATAAGGAAATATAAAAGACACCCTATTCTATCTCTAACATATCTCTAACAGTTTCTATATTTTCTAGCAGAATGCCATCATCTAGTTTCACCGTAAGAACTTTCACTACTTGATATGAAAATCGGAAGCCAATCTCGAAGAAGAGAACTAGTTGCTTTATATACAGCTGCTATCAGTATCACATAATTTGCTATCCTTCCTATACATTTCTAAGCTGTATAAATTACAAGCTACAAACTCCTAGCAACAAAAAAACATGCGAGTGCCTGAACGCATTGTTAGAATATTTAGCACTTAGTAATTACATAACTCCACAAATAAATCATGACTACAGAAATAGCATGAATACTAAACATGTCCAGAAAATAAATTAGGACGATAAGCAATACGAACAACAGAATGTATATGTTCATATTGACAATTCAAAGTAAATGCGGAGTGTTAGATGTTACCGATGCAAAACGAAGAGTGTCACAGAAACGAAGAAGAAGACATTGCTGATGAAGAGGATGATGATGTAGGGAACGACAAGCCGATGAAGAAGATACCGATGTAGGCAATGCAAGGAACAGTGAGCAGTCGCGTGGTCGTTTCCCAAAAACTTGATTCGCCCTCTTCCGTATAGGATCGCAAGGACAATGGTTTCGGAGACATGCTCTCCCCACTGCCGGTGCACGCCAAGCGCAGGGACGGAACACTTAGCAGCACAGCGCTCCGGAACAATCTCACACAGATGTGTTTTCGCGATCAACCAGAAGACAGACAGTGTCTTCCCTTTTCAAAGATCGCAGAAGGAAACCGCGCTCGGATTTTTCAAAGATGGAAGGCTCATTAATCGCAATTGATTCGCAGTTAAAGCCGTGTAATCAGAGCGTTTCTTTCCATCCTGACATGATTAGCGTAATCAGAGCGTACGTGCGATGCAATGGTACAATTGAATTGTGGATGTGCAATTCCTGAGATGCAATGGTACAATTGAATTGTGGATGTGCAATGCAGGCAGAGCAATGGAAGCGTCAAGAATTCAAGATTCAGATGAGGAATGAGCATTGAGCATTGAGTTTACCCGTAGAAGAGGTCCCTGATGCCGTACACGGTGACGAAGGAGGGGTCGTCGATCTCCGGGATGCAGGGCGGCCGCTTCCTCTGCAGCACGTCCCTGTGCTCGGGATCGCTCCTCGGGTAGAACCACAGGATGTTGTTCTGCAAATCTGCACCACGCTGGGGTACGACGCCACGCACGCCTTGCTGTTCTTGTGCACCTGCAAATGTTGCAAGGATTAGTTAGTCGAGAGAAAAGATTTCGATTAGCTTTGCGATGGCGACAAGCGGAAGATAGGAATGGAGGAGGAAGATGAAGAGAGGTTGTGATGGATGGCGTACTGGGGGGCCAAGGGCGGGGGCCTGGGGGATGAACTGGCAGGCGCCGCGGCGGCACGAGGCGGGCGGCGGCGCAGTGGTGGGGAGGGCAATCGAAGGGCGGGCGCGGGGGAGGAGCAGGAGGGAGAATGGATCCATGTCACCGGCGGCGCCGGGAATGGAAGGCTCGAGAAGTTGGAGAAGAGCTTGTGGTCGTGGAGTGGCGGGGAGTTGGCATAGTTGCATGCACGCGGTTGCGGTTGGCTCACCAGACACCAGTAGACACCAGTAGATCTTGTCGGCAGCTGGACCATAGAGGCCGAATTACAATCTTAATTATTTGATTAGGAAAACTAGAGATTGTTCGGATTGTAGCGGGAGATAAGATAATCCGCTTTCCTGGTGGGAAAGTGCATTATCCAATTCTGTCTTTCCTCTGTCTTTTACTATATTTAGTCTTACAAGAAACAAGTCTATCAGATATTGCAGTTAAAATTAGAATATCGTGATGATCGAGATCACCTACTGGGTTTTTCGGTTGTCTACATTTGAGAAAACCTCTCCTTGAAATAGTCTCAACTCCTTGAAAGAGTCATTAAAAACCAATATACTATTAGGATCCGCGTGTACGGGCTATGGAGTAACTGTGACTCATTTCCCGCCCCCAAATATCCTTTTGTTTGTATTTTTACTTAGATCAATGTTCTATTGTTCGAAGAACACTATATGTTTATTTCTACGCTAATTTCTGCCCAACAACCAATTTGACGAGCGGTACTGACAAGTTTAAGTTGGACACCTGGACCGCACGTGAGCGAGGCAAAGTTTTTCTCTTCGAATCGGGGAAAGATACTGTATTACCAATTTACCATAGGACACAGTAAATCTGAACCATTAAAAATGGCAAAACGCGACGTGACGATCGAGGCAAGACCATTAAAAATGACAAAACGGGCAAGTGGCCGGCGTAGAAACAGGAGGTGGGTGATGGTGATGAGGCCACGGCCGACGGCGCCGGTGGCGCAAACACAGGCAGGCGCTAGACGATACTGATTGCTTGATCCAGATGCATCGGCGGCACGCTTCTTTTGCGTGTAAAGGAAGAAAAAAACGCCTTACCTCTCTGGCTGACCGGGCGGTGTCGAATGCCGACGTCTTGATGGGTGCAGTGTGAGCTTCGGCTGAAAATTGCACGTAACCACCCGATCCAGATTCATAACCTCACCTCACCTCACCTCAGCGGCTCAGCGCAGCAGACGAACGGTGAGCTACCAGACACGCACGCGACGCACCGTGAGCTACCAGACACGCACGCGGCGCACCACAAGTTCTAATTTGACACCGTCTCCGGTCTCAATAGCAAATATGATCTTTAATCTATTAAAATTACAAAAATAGCACCAAGTTCGTACCCTAGAAGCACGGACTTTTTCTCCGCGCGCCACGTGTCCCGAATCCGTACCCTAGGAGCACGGACGAGCTTCTGCACACCACGTGGACCGAGTCTGTGCCCTGACTAGCTGCTCACCTGCCGTGTCCTGCACCCGATCTTCCTCGCTGGTGAGCCCTAAGCAGAGTTATGCGCGTCATCTCGTGCTCCCGTGTGTCCTCCACCTCCTCCATTCGGCCGCTACGCCATCGCCACCATATTCCACCACGCCGGCGCCAGCGCCCTACCACCTCGGTTCCTATCTGGCCTCCCCAAGTCACCCGGCATGACCCCCTCGTTGGTGTCAAACTCATACTCGGGCCAATTTTCGGCGAACGCCACCGAGCCACCACCGCCGCTATGCACTCATGTGTCCGTGCAACCGTGCCACTCCACCCGCGCCACCACCACCTAGAGGATCCCGAGACACTGTCGTTCCATTTTTTCCCCTCGTTGGCCGCTCCCGCTCCGTGCGCTAGAGCCGTCGCCGCCCCTCCTCTGTTTTCCTGCTCTGTTCCTCCCTCTCTCCCACTGACTGTGGCCCTGTCGGCTCAGTGCGTCTGGGGCACAGACTCGGAACACATGGCGTGAGGAGATGTTCGTGCTCCTGCAACACAGACTTGATGCTATTTTTATAATTTTGACAAACCCGATTTGCTATTGAAGCCGTAAACGGTGTGAAATTAACCAAAAAAAAACTCACGCACCGCGCCTCCTACCTACCTACCTAAACCCAAACCAAACCAACTAATCCAAACGCAGATAAACATACCACTACTCGCGCACAGGCTCAGACGGGGAGGCGGACAGCGAGGCGGCAGGGCATGGCGGCGTTCGCGAGGGGTAGCGTGTGGGAGATCCAGGCGCGCGACGTGGAGGCGGCCGGGCTCGCCGCCGCCCACGCGGGCCCCTTCCTCGCCGCGCTCCGCTCCGCCGTCGCCTCGGCACCCGATGACGCGGCTGCCGTGTGGGCGGCGGTAGCGCCGGCAGGGGTGCTGCGGCCGGAGCACCCGCACGCGCTCCACCGGCTCGTCTACTACTCTGTCTACGCCAACTGGGACCGCGCCGCCCGGGGCCCGCCGCCCTACTGGTTCCCGTCACCGTAAGTCACCTGCCGATCGGGCGATCACCTATCGGGCAGGGTAGCTTTCTAGTAGCTTCATTGCCTAGTTTTGATCAAATCGAGTAGCGGAAGGAAGTACGATGTGCTGCTGCTCAGCTGCTGGGAGCAGTTAGTGACTAACGAGAGTGGCGGCTGGTGTTAGTGTAACGGCCCATGCAAAGTTCGAGCCTGTTCTAGCAAACAGTCAAGCAGACGATAACATTCAACTTAGTTTTTAGTCTAACAGCATCAGTAATTAAGATATTAAATTTCGGTCTTGCTTCAGTACACCCCTTTTTAGAAAAGTTTATGAACCTTAAAGCAAAGTTAATACCAAGTGGGGGCAAATTTGTATCAGCACAAAAAATAAACCAAATTGAAGATTAGATATAGATATATATTTGAATATTAAGTGGGAGCAAATCTTTGATTTGATTTATTTTTTAGGTTAATGTAGATTTGACCCCGACTAATATTAGCTACTTTGCTTTAAGATTTGTAAACTTTTTCATAAAGAGGTGTACCGAAGCACACCCCATCAATTTTTTTGATAGGTTCCTTTACTTGATGACACAAGTGCTTTGACTGTAACAGGACTGACTGTAAGCAAACAAATCTTGGGAGAGTGATGGAAGCACATGGACCCAAGCTGTTAGGATCATCTTATAAGGACCCAATATCAAGCTTTGACGCCTTCTACAGGTTTTCTGTAGAGCATCAGGAGGTCAGTTACACCAAATTAGTAAATCATTGCTTCACACTATAAGTGAACAACTAAAATATCTGCTCAAATTTGTCTTGTTTCTTCATAATCACTAATGTGATCCTTTCTTAGGTCTACTGGTCAATGGTGCTAAAGGAGCTCTCAGTCAAGTTCCAACGAGAACCAAAGTCAATTCTAGATTCATCAGATAAATCAAGGAAAGGAGGAACATGGTTCCAAGGTGCAGTGCTTAACATTGCCGAATGCTGTCTGCTACCTTGGCCTTCCCAAAACAGGACAGATGACAGCACAGCTATTGTTTGGAGGGATGAGGGCCTTGATGATTATCCGGTGAATCGTATGTCATTGAAGGAGCTTCGCAGTCAAGTGACGTATGTATCTTTTATCAAACTAAGAGTAGGAATCACACAAAAACATCTTTAATTTTGCTGTGACTTATTCTGTATTGTCATCATCATGGTTTTGTTGCTTTGGTATTTTCAGGACTGTTGCAAATGCCCTTGATACCATGTTTCGGAAAGGGGACCGGATCGCAATAGACATGCCTATGACATGCAACGCAGTCATCATATATTTGGCAATCATCCTTGGTGGTTTTGTTGTTGTGTCGATAGCAGACAGTTTCGCACCTCAGGAAATTGGCACTCGCATGGCTGTCTCAAAAGCAAAGGCAATTTTCACTCAGGTGAGACCTTAGAAAGTGTTTCATTATACATCCATTAGTACTATAGTAGGGCTTATTCTAAATTTCACAAGTTTTCAGGATTTCATAATTAGAGGAGGGAAGAAAGTTCCACTTTACAGGTATATGATTGATCAGTTCATGTAGTTAGGATTTGTATTCCGATAACTTAATTTTATCAGTTTTTTTTTTTAAAGTTATTTTACCCATACATTTCTGCACCTAATATGCAGAATTTACACTTTGCAAGTTGGTAGGATGTCATCCTGTGAAAACAATCGCTTGCATTGATTTCACAGTATGGTTTTTACTTATACTTTTGCTTGCATGAATTTACTGAACTATCACAGAATAATTCTCAGCACTCATCTAAATAGCTCATAATAATTCTGTTCTTCAGTCGTGTCATGGAAGGGACTTCATATAAAGCTATTGTAATTCCTGCAACTGGAGGCTGTCTTGGAGTTAACTTGAGGAATGGTGATATGTCCTGGAAAGATTTTCTTTCTTGTGCTGCTGGAAGGTATGCAATAAGTTTGGTCCTTCCCTTGTCACACAGAAATAAACGACAGTTTGAGTTTAGATGGCTTCTTTCCCTGAGAACCTTAACACCTACATTGCAAAATAAAGGTGATTTCTTGATATGACCAACCTGGCAACAATGTCTTGGATTTTCAGGTCATCCATTTACTCTCCAGTTTATCAATCTGCAGACGCCCTAACTAATATACTTTTTTCTTCAGGAACAACCGGTATAGAGTATCCTGAGTTCTCGACACTTTTTCCTTTTTTTCTCTCGTTGCACCCTTTCTCTTGTTCACAACTTCACACGTTATTTTTGACTGTTCATTTGCTTTTCGTGTAGGAGAACCAAAAGCTATACCATGGACACAACTTTCTCCCATAAGATCCACAGCTGATGCGTGGGCACATTTGGATGTTCGCCCACAGGACATAGGTTGTTGGCCTACAAATCTGGGCTGGGTTATGGGACCTATAATCTTGTACTCATGCTTTCTAAGTGGTGCGGCTTTGGCTTTATATCACGGTTCTCCACTTGGACGTGGTTTCTGCAAATTTGTACAGGTGCATCTGGCGTAATTTGCATCCTCACTTAGTTTGAACTGCTAAAGAAGATTTATGCATGCTGCTTGCATATGTTGTAGTTATCTAGGCCTTGAGCTTCTTTAATTATCCATTACTTCGCTTGAAGGTAGTATAGGTAAGGCTTACTTCATATTTGATTACAGCACACCTCTGCTGAGCACCCAACTACCCACTTAACCTCAAAGCCTGTCTATGCTCCCAAATTCTGTTTTTCTATACGGTATTCTAGAGCCCTTTTTTTCTGAATGAATCAGGTAGGGTCTTGTCAAAAGTCTCAGTAATGCATATTTATAGTAGAAGATAAATATAAACTGGTCTTTCTCATGCACTTCACGGTAATGTCCCTTGAAATAATTGCAGGATGCTGGTGTGAATTTATTAGGAACTGTGCCTAGCTTGATGAAGTCATGGAAAGCTGGGAATTTTACTGAAGGGATTGACTGGACCAAAATCAGGTGAGTTGCTACTTACACTATCAGAAGGCATTCAGCTTCATCATAAGCTGGTCGAAAGAAAGTTACAGTATTATAATTTCAGGGTACTTGCCACAACAGGGGAGGCTTCTGATATTGATGATGTTCTATGGCTATCTTCACGTGCCTCTTACAAACCTATTGTTGAATGCTGTGGGGGCACAGAGCTGGCATCCTCATACATTCAAGGGAGTCTTTTGCGTCCGCAAGCTTTTGGAGCTTTTAGTGGCGCGTCCATGTCCACTGGGTTTGTCATACTTGATGAACAGGGAACTCCATATGTGAGTATTGCCCCTTGAAATTTCCATGTTTAGTAATTGTGTTCGAGGCATAACCATTTGAGTTGGCTATGATAGCCTGATGATCTACCTTGTGCTGGAGAAGTGGGTCTCTTCCCTTTATATTTTGGCGCTACTGATTGGCTTCTCAATGCTGACCACAATAAGGCTTACTTTGACGGAATGCCCATTTACAAAGGAAGGGTATGGACTTGGTTATCTCAGTTCTCCATTTTAAACTGCTATATGAACAGTGCACAATTCAAAATTTTAACAATCAAGACCATGTGGTTGCTTAGCTTTGACTATTTACCTAAACTGCGTGACAAATTTTTTAATGTAAGAAATTGAACATTAGCAGTAGTCTACTTGTCAAGATTTATAAAATCAATGGTGTTCTCCAAGTTTAACAGTGGAGCCACTACCGAGAAGGCGAGAAGCTAATATGTGATCTAGACATGCTCTTGTACTCTGGCATCAGTTGTGCAATGAAAAACTAGCAACTTTTGAGTCAATGTTCCCTTTTTTGCTGAACAAAATGAATCCAATTACATACTATTAGAAGTTATAACCAGAATGGTGAAAGGTCATATTTTGTAATGGTACTGCAGCAACTCCGACGGCATGGAGATATAATCCAGAGAACAGTTGGTGGTTACTATATCGTACAGGGCAGAGCAGACGACACTATGAATCTTGGAGGAATTAAGGTTGAACCTCCCCCTTTCAATGTCTTCAATCCCTTGTTATCATCCCTGCATTTCATGAAACCAAATCAATACTGTTCTCATTCTAAAAAAAATCAATACTGTTCTTATCTGAACAGACAAGTTCAGTGGAGATCGAACGGGTATGTAATAGAGCCGACGAGGGTCTGCTAGAAACAGCAGCAGTTAGCATCAAACCAGCCGGTGGGGGACCAGAACAACTGGCTATCTTGGCAGTGCTAAAAGATAGATCAGCACCATGTGATGCAAATCTTCTAAAGAGCAAGTTCCAGAGAGCCATCCAGAAGAACCTCAATCCTCTTTTCAAGGTAAGAGCTTCTCTTTTCTGATGTTCGCTTCAAATGATCGGATGCAAACACGTATACTGAGAGAATTGGGATCGTTTGTTCATCATGACAGGTAAGCTATGTCAAAGTCGTTCCCGAGTTCCCGAGAACTGCTTCAAACAAGTTGCTGAGAAGGGTCCTGAGGGATCAGCTGAAGCAAGAACTCTTAAATCGCAGCAAGCTATGACTTAGAAGGGGGCTGAGGGGAATTTCGTCTCTCTTCAATAAAAAGTGGCTCTTCACATGCCATATATTATTGCAACTCTGGGTGTGTTCGATAAGCAGCGGCTTGAATCAAGTGGTATTGTTCATTGGGGTTGTGTATAGAACTTCATAATACTTGTATTTTATTGTGTTCAGCTCACAAACGCTAACAAGGCGATGGCAGAATTTTGGGATATTTTTGGAGCACATTTTCACCCTTTTACGATCATTGTTACTTATGAAGGGGGAACAATCACACAGAAAGTAGACCAGGGAACATCAGCAAATAGCAATGTCTGGGATCTGAGAAAATCCAAAGAGCTTGGGTGTTGTCATTGTTTAGTCAAATTGTTTTGTTGGTAAAAAAAAATGTACAGGATGTCCTGTGCAGTATCTACTATCCACTTAGTTTTGCGGTTTGCACGTCTTGTGTTTCAAGGTATGTAGGCAATTGTTTCGCTTAGTTCGACAAAGCAAACTAAATTCGAATGCATGCGTCGTTATAACGTTCAAAATTTCACTCATAATATTTCCTTCCATTTTTTGTGTACTTATCTTCAAGCCAAGAAGTCTGTGGCACTATAAATACGACCTCTGCACACCCAATTATTCTTGTGATTTTAGCAAACTTAATATGAAAGTGTCCAATCCGTTATGCATCATGATTGAAAGGCAAAGTCGCGCTCATATTTTGGTCAATAAATAGTCGTGCTCGTATCACAGAACAACATCCATATCCTGACTTTATGCACACCCTGCCTAGAATAATTTATACTAGTAGACGGCTAATTTGACTGGTGAAGCTCAGTTGACAGAATTTCCTGCGTGCCAAAGCTGAAGGAATCAAGCTATAGTCACTATAAACCTCTGTTTTTTCTTACATAGAACAGCTATATTCCCATTCATCTTGGTGTGCTAAACAGAACTAAAAGATCTCCAAGTCAGTCGTAACATCAATCAATGAGATCACCACCCCATTCTCCCAAACCACAGGATTCCAGCTACAATATCAGATGCGTATTCTGTTGTATAATATTGCTTATTTTCTTCCAAGTTTGGCAAATGACTTTACCTATTATAAGTGAGCCTGCCACATATGGAATCCATTTATCTAAATACGTTAAGGGCGTGCTTGGAGCAGGGAAAAAATAACCGGCGGTTACCGGTTACCGCCGGGGGTCCGGGATCCAAAATTCCGGCTGGTTTTCCCGGGTTTTGCAAGTTCAAATTCTATTTTTTGAATTTTGGATGGTTTTAATCAAATTCGAGTGAATTTCATCCGAATTTTTTCCGGGAAAACCGGTAACCGGCCGGTTACCGTTTCCGGCCATGATCGGGAAGTGGCGTGCTTCCGGTTCTTTTATCCCTGGTTTGGAGCGCAGGAATTTCAAATGAAACAGTTCTATTCCTGCAGGAATTTCCATGTTCCAGACGGTGCGATGCATAAGCCAATCCATCCAGTTTACACAAATCCAACCTGTGCTGTAAGCGATGGCGTCGATTCTTAAGTGCCAGCTAATAGGACATTTTCGGTCCTGTTTGGTACAGCTCCAGATTCTAAGTTCTCGTCTGGATCTTGTGGAGCAGTACCAAACACCCAGCTTCTCATAACCACCTCATTCTAATTCTCGTAAGGAGCTGTCTCAAAAATGAACTAGCAACGAGAAGCAGCCTTCCCGCAGATTCTCGTGAGAATCCAACCTTACAAAACAAAAATACCCCTCAAATTGAGAGTTATTTACCCACCTTTTGGCACTCCATATAAAAACAACTTTTTCCCCACCCGTCGCCTCTTCGGTCCCCCTCCCGTCGCCCCTTCGGTAACCCCTCCGTCCCCCCACTCCCTTCCCGATTCGCATGAACCCTCACCGTCGCCCTCTCTCATCGCCGCTGGCGGTGCCTGCTCGAGTCCTCCTCTCGGAGCTCCCGCCGTCGGCCGAGCCCGCCTGAGCCCTCCTCGGCGCACGTGTCCCCATCGCTTTGCCCCGAAGCCCCACCTGGAGCGCGTCGCCGCCGGCCCGAAGCACTTCTTCACCGCCGCCTGGAGCACTTCGCGGCCAGCCCGGAGCCCCACCTGGAACCCTAGCCGCTGCCGGCCCGGTGCCCCGCGCGGATCCCTCCTCTCCTTCCGCTCCTTCCAGGTGATTGGTTGTATACGCCTGTTTGTTTATGATTTTGGATTTGCCGGTGCCACCTCCAAAATCTATCCCCAAACTTGCCGCTAGGAACTAGGAAGCCGATGCATTGTTGACGTGCTCGTGTCAATAGTGTGTCATGCTTGTTGGGATCGTGCGCATTGCTGATGGCTTATCCGCGGATCATGCATTGTTGAATTATCCGTTCATTAATACCAGATATTCAAATAACTCGCTTACATTAGTTCTGCCAAACTATAATTCCTGCTAGATTGCACGAGGGTATGAGATAATCTTATGGAGCCATTGGATGATCTTCTCACTTGTTAAGAATTGGTTTCCTAGGATCAGCTAGGCTGATTCTTATCTAAATCTCAACATTTAGCATTTGACCATGTAGGAAAATGTATCACTGCCAGTGTACGTTTGACATAGGGAATGTTTGCTGGATATGACTGCTTCTTTGCAAATGATTTTTTTGCGATGAATGCAAATGATATTGTTAGCTCTTGTGTATCTGATCTCATTTACATTTCCAGATAACATGAAGATAAAAACATTCTGGGTCTATTCTTATTATTGGGGGTGGGCTATCCGGTGTTGAACTAGCTGCTGAAATAGCTGTGAATTATCCAGACAAGATTGTTACAATCTATTGGCCAAAAAGCTGGCGGCAAGGCACTGCATTGGCTGCGATCAAAGAATGTTAGAGGGAGACATGCTCTACAGAACTTCATCTGGGTTGAGATAACAGCCGATTGCTACTTCTCTTGCCTCGACAGTCCGCTGAGTTCATCATGGATTAGAGATTCTCGGATGAGAGATTGCTTGAATGGTGATGGAAGATTGATGGTTGATGCAAATCTCAGACTGAAAGGCCAAAGTAATATGTTGTAACATTGATATTATTCTGGAGCTGCCTTGCTACAGGGTACTGTTGTTACATTGTGAATTATTACGCTTAATGTATTCATGTAATGGAAGCTCATCAGAAAATTCGTTATTCATATACTCATCCTCAGTTTGTATCTAATGTAATGAAGCCATTACAAATTGAGCAACTCATGGACCAGGAAGTTTGATCCGGATCAAGTCAAATATTGCTCCTTTTGTGTAATTTATCTAGTGGTGTAATTTTTCTAGTCGTTGTTGAGAATGTGTTCTCTATTCCAATGTTTTTGTTTACCGTTTATGTGCTTTCATGGTGGATTGAAAATGTTTGGCCGAGTGGATAACCGAGTTCACATTCATGATGAATGACAATATGGACATTTGCCGAGTTTATGTCCAAAATGTTAAATACTTTTGGCCAAAAATATTTTTAAAAAAGAAATAATATCCAAAATAACATACAAAGGAACCACATAAATAAGCTAGTAATATGTACAGAACAATATACATGTGCCAAAACCAAGGGTAGTATAGACATTTTGTATACAATCCTTCCATTCTTGAATCCGGAGTCAACCTACCTGCCAAACACTTTTATCTGACAGCTCCAGATTCTCAGAGGAGTGGATTCTTGAAGAATCAGGAGCAGAATCTGAAAAATAAGAATCCGGAGTTGTACCAAACAGGGGTATTCCATTATGCTTCCTCAGGTTCATTGGCATAAACAGCTACGTGGTAAATATTGAAGAAAGAAAGAACATTCCAAGTCTTACTCCCAACTCGGTCGTCCATGCTCTCCAATTTTTTCCACGCAAATAAAAGGGAAGATGGTACTGAAGTCTGAACGGCTAACTGCTAATTGGCGTGTCTTCAGAAGTTTCTTGGTTGACAGTACTACTACATATCCTTTTAATTCTTTCGGGAAGCAACAATGTAGCCTTGATAATTTTGGCTCTGTTGCCTAGTTTAATGTGGCATGTAAAGATTCTAGACATGCAAACAGTCACTAATCCAATCCTTACAATAAACCTTTTAAAATTTTATAATAATTGGGCTAAGCATGCAATAAAACTCGTTATTTCCTACCCGGCAAATTTTACACATCTCACTCACGCGAAGGCGTAAGCTAGTGCTCTAACCAATGACATCTAATTCCCAGTAGTGAAACTAGAAATAGGTGACAATACCTAAGTGAAAGAATTCAATATCTACGAGAAATAATCACAAAGGTTTATAATGGAGTCATCGTCCTTCGTCTATGCCAGTTAATCTAGTGATAACAAAAGTTTATCTTATGTGGCATGTAAGGGTGTGTTTGGTTCGGTGAAATCAAAATCAAGAGCGAGAATTAGAACCTTCCAAAGTCAAAATCAGGCCCGGGCGGAGCATAAGTAAAAACAACGAAGCCAAATATAAAAGAAAAAAGTTCATATTTCAACATTTATCTATGACTTCAGTTTATTTTTCAAACTGCAACCGTAAAATCATTCACCTTACATCTTTAAACTCTCAAAACCGTTTAAAGCACAACCTTCCACACGTTCCAAGCCTCTCCCTGACATGGCATCCTAGGTGGCAAAGGTCGCTGACATGGCACATTATCAGCAGCATATCAATTAAATTAGCAAATAGAAATAGCTGGCCCACATGTAAGCCTCTTAATCATTCTCCTCCCTGGCTCCCTCCTTCCTCTTCTCTCTCCACCCTGTCCACCTCAATCCTCTTGCTCCTCCCGCACCGCCACAAACGGAACTAGCGTCGCCTGCTCCCTCGGCATCTCCTCCTCCACGGCCGCACCAGCCGCCACCGTCAGTGAACCGTCGGGGTCGATGGGAGACACGCGGCCCAGGGAGATATCCGGTGGGGGTCGATGAGGCCCGCGAGCTTGGACGACGGTGAGCTGTGGAAGGACGACAGCAAGGCGGGGTGTCAGCGTCCCCTGCACCCCCACCCCACTTTCCTTCTACCTCCACTCCGGCAGCGACGTTTGGCGAGATGCTGTGGACGGCAGCATGGTGGCGTGCCCGAAAGGGAGCACCGACGAAGAGGGTCGATGATGCCTTCTGCGCCCCAATGTGGCTTCCATTCTGGGTTTCCGTAAAAGCAGGGCTCCAATTGGTTGATTTTTTGAGAGGGGGTGAAATCGAATGATAAAGTAATGGCCCGTCGGTGCTGATTAGCTACCAAATTAATTGGATGCAGCAGGTAGATTCAAGAACCAATCTAGTTCTTGATTCGTGTAGCTTAGGGGTGGGAGTGGTTCACCATGGCCTATTGGATCACCGATCCGCTCCACAAATTTCAACAAGATAGGTAGAAGGTTCAACTTCAAAAAAAATAGGGGCAAAAGATTCATCAACCTATTGGTCCATAGGTCCAAGGTTCGACCCTAGCTTAGCTGCGCCGAAACACCATCCAACGCGTCGGTCGCGCGAGCTTCACGCCATCACCGTCTTCTCCCCTGTCTTCTCCACCACAATCCATTCCATCCCCCCTCACCGCCCGATGAGGAGTCAGGTCGCGTGGCTACGTCTAGTTCGCGGTGCGCTGAGAGGGCAGGTCGCTGGCGCCGAGAGCTCTCCTTCACGTGACTGACCACGACGTCCTTATCCATCATGCAAAACAACCCAAAACCAACGAGATTTTTATTTGTATTGTTATCCATCGCGACTCATAAGTAATAACAGTAGGAATCGATAAATTGCAGATGCTACTACTAATGCATCACCGACCTACAGCTCTTGAACTCGCACATGATCTCGATGAACTCGTCGTACTTATCACGCTGGTCCGACAAGCTGTCCTTCACGACACAGAGGAACAAGAGCGCGTCGACTGCGGCTGGACCGGCCTTCAGACAAGCACATCGAATGGGAACACCATTAGAACACAATACTATAACTCGATGAAGAATAATCGCAGCAAAACAGAGCTTTTTATCACAATAAAATTCGAAATTGCGCCAAGATTAAAGAAACATCAAGTATAAACACAATCAAATCGCTGAATCGCTAGCTTCCCTTGACTAGAAAAGTAACACCTGAGAAAAAGCAAGAACAGGACGATGGGGAAGCAAAGGGAGAGATCGATAGGTGAAGCTACTCACGGATCTGACCGTCGGGACCCCATCCCCATGGGCGTCTGCTCCCTTGCACGGCTATTCGCCCCGACCAACCCCAATCCCTTCTCCGCCGCCTCCCACCAGTCACCGCCGCCACCGTCTGATGAAGGGAAGGGAGGCTGGCAGAGAGAGAGCTCTCACGTCTCACGTTCTCCACTCGCGAGAGAATGGGCCGGCTTTTAATGACAGGAGGCAAGTCACGAGGTAGGAGCATCGGGCTAGCAGCAGAAGCACGTATCAGTCATTAAAAGCCGACCCACACAACCCAAAGGATCATTTGGGCCAAGGGAGGAACGCAAGGGGGGCCTATCCATTACCCAAAACTGGACTCTTGGGCATTAAGGATCGGTTCATTGTCGAACCGAACCTATCCATTCCCATCCCTAGTGTAGCTTTCCTCTTTAGGGATGATTTTTTCCGAGGCGTGCGACTAAGCAATTATCACGAGGCCATTACAGCAGTATCTTAATGTATTTATGTCCGCTAAGGTTTCACTACCATTGACTAACCATCCTCAGGAAGCCCCCTTCACCACTATGGGACTAATGTCCAACCAACACCACACATACAACATAGCATAAATATCACTAAGATACCACAGATTATTTAGCCAAATATGTCCCATTCCATATGTGGGTACGGTAAGGCGTAGCAAAATACGCCAAAGACCAGGCCTTAATCGACTTAAGCGACTTTCCATTTAAATAAACCCATGGGCGTAATCCTAACCGCATTAGGCCCATGCATGAACTCACACTCACCATACTTCCATCACGCCAAGTCCAAACCCATTTTATTTTGTTTAGAGTGAAAAACTCATAAAAGCCTTCCGTGGTAAAACAATACCACGAAATGATTTAAAATCAAATTGTAAAGGATTTGGCTAAACCTTCCCAAATAAAAGTGGTGCTAAGCGTGGCTAAGCATATGTCAAATTTTAATATAACTTTGCCTAAGGGTGTCATGTGTATTCATATTCAAAATCAAATTGGCCATACAATGGAGATTGGAGTGACTATATATAAACAGGACATTTTAACCATTATATAAACATATGCATGCGATAGTAATTTAAAGCAGAATCAAATAATTTAAAATACTGGAGCAATATGATCAATAGTGTAACTTGCCTTCGTTGAAGTCTTGAAATTCTAAATCGTTTGGAAGGATTTAACTCTCCAGAGTCGTCGAGGTCTATACGTGAAATTACGACAAAATCAACTCAAATTCAAATAAATTAAAAAGACAAATCAAATTAACTCCAAATTGAAATATTTTGGTTTAGTTAGCTAGATTATGATTTACACAAATTTTGCAATTTGAACCACCCAATTTGGAGTTCTTATGCAAAAGTTATGAATTTAGAAGTTTAATACAAAATCGGAATTTAATTGAATTTTCTGAATTATTTTCTAAAGCCTCCCGACATGGCATCCTAGGTGGCAAAGGTCGCGACATGGCGCATTATCACAAAGATATCAATTAAATTAGCAAATAGAAATAGCTGGCCCACATGTAAGCCTCTTAATCATTCTCCTCCCTGGCTCCCTCCTTCCTCTTCTCTCTCCACCCCGTCCACCTCAATCCTCTTGCTCCTCCCGCACCACCACAAACAGAACTAGCGTCGCCTGTTCCCTCGGCATCTCCTCCTCCACGGCCGCACCAGCCGCCACCGCCACCGTCGGCGAACCGTCGGGGTCGATGGGAGACACGCGGCCCAGGGAGAGATCCGGTGGGGGTCGATGAGGCCCGCGAGCTTGGACGACGGTGAGCTGTGGTAGGACGCGACGAAGGCGGTGTCGCGTCCCTCGCACCCCACCCCACTTTCCTTCTACCTCCACTTCGGCAGCGACGTTCTGCGAGATGCGGTGGACGGCAGCACGGTGGCGTGCCCGAAAGGGAGCACCGACGAAGAGGGTCGATGATGCCTTCTGCGCCCCAATGTGGCTTCCATTCTGGGTTTCCGTAAAAGCAGGGCTCCAATTGGTTGATTTTTTGAGAGGGGGTGAAATCGAATGATAAAGTAATGGCCCGTCGGTGCTGATTAGCTACCAAATTAATTGGATGCAACAGGTAGATTCAAGAACCAATCTAGTTCTTGATTCGTGTAGCTTAGGGGTGGGAGTGGTTCACCATGGCTTATTGGATCACCGATCCGCTCCACAAATTTCAACAAGATAGGTAGAAGGTTCGACTTCAAAAAAAATAGGGGCAAAATATTCATCAACCTATTGGTCCATAGGTCCAAGGTTCGACCCTAGCTTAGTGCGCGAAACACCATCCAACGCGCTTGCCGCGAGCTTCCACGCCATCACCGCTCTTCTCCCTGCTCTTCTCACCACAATCCATTCCATCCCCTCACCGCCTCGGATGAGGAGCGTGTCGCGTGGCTACGTCTAGTTCGCGGTGCACTGAGAGGGCAGGTCGCTGGCGCCGAGAGCTCTCCTTCATGTGACTGACCACGACGTCCTTATCCATCATGCAAAACAACCCAAAACCAACGAGATTTTTATTTGTATTGTTATCCATCGCGACTCATAAGTAATAACAGAGGAATCGATAAATTGCGATGCTACTACTAATGCATCACCGACCTACGCCTCTTGAACTCGCACATGATCTCGATGAACTCGTCGACTTATCACGCCGTCCGACAAGTCAGTCCTTCACGACCGAGGAACAAGAGCGCGATCGCGGCCGACCGGCCTTCAGACAAGCACATCGAATGGGAACACCATTAGAACACAATACTATAACTCGATGAAGAATAATCGCAGCAAAACAGAGCTTTTTATCACAATAAAATTCGAAATTGCGCCAAGATTAAAGAAACATCAAGTATAAACACAATCAAATCGCTGAATCGCTAGCTTCCCTTGACTAGAAAAGTAACACCCGAGAAAAAGCAAGAACAGGACGACGGGGAAGCAAAGGGAGAGATCGATAGGTGAAGCTACTCACGGATCTGACCATCGGGACCCCATCCCCATGGGCGTCTGCTCCCTTGCACGGCTATTCGCCCCGACCAACCCCAATCCCTTCTCCGTCGCCTCCCACCAGTCACCGCCGCCACCGTCTGATGAAGGGAAGGGAGGCTAGCAGAGAGAGAGCTCTCACGTCTCACGTTCTCCACTCGCGAGAGAATGGGCCGGCTTTTAATGACAGGAGGCAAGTCACGAGGTAGGAGCATCGGCCAGCAGGCAGGCACGACGCTATTAAAGCGACCCACACAACCCAAAGGATCATTTGGGCCAAGGGAGGAACGCAGGGGGCCTATCCATTACCCAAAATCGACTTGGGCATTAAGGATCGGTTCATTGTCGAACGAACCTATCCATTCCCATCCCTAGTGTAGCTTTCCTTTTTAGGGATGATTTTTGTCTAACCCGGAACGAAGGATCCCGACTCTCTGTGTTTATACACTAGTCCAGATTTCCAGTGTACACAATCATCAAAAGTGATAGCAAAATCATATCACGCTTTATTAATATTATCTCGAGTTTTATTACAACCGGCTCGAGGCCAAATGGAAAGAAATAACACAATGAAAAGTAGTAGTAGGCCACACGACTTGCCACAGCAATCGCTCGGGACGTAGCCTATTCGCCTGTGTCCTCACCGTCCCGATAGAGGTCTTCTCCGAATAAAGATTATTCAAAGAAGAGTAAGCACAACTACCGTGCTTGCAAGTTACACCTAATATTGAAGATTAATGCATGCATAGGGTAAACAAAGAATAATGGCAGGGTTGTTTTGCATAAACGGCATTTTCGGATTAAATAACGCTAATAGTTTTCTAAGGCCAATTTTAATACCATAGTTGCAATCAGTGATTAAGATGACAATGAATCGTGGATAACCTCCAATAAATGAATAGTGAAGGATACCCTCCTGACACTTTGGCTAACCACCCAATTTTTACCATAGGATTATCCATCCTAAAAACATATGTGGAAAATATTTTATAAACCAAAAACAAGTCTAACTTAGAGTGGCTTTGCTAGCATGTCCATGATCATGACGCGCTATTCGAATAGTTTCTACTCGCAGAGTTTGTACAGCTTTACCCACACGAGATAATATGCTTTTAATGTCGGCCAATGCACGCTCCAAGGCGCATGACTAAGCAATTATCACGAGGCCATTACAAAGCAAAGATCTTAATGTATTTATGTCCGCTAAGGTTTCACTACCATTGACTAACCATCCTCCTAAGCCCTCTTGCACCTGGGTGGGACTAATGTCTAACCAACACCCACACATACAACATAGCATAAATATCACTAAGATACCACAGATTATTTAGCCAAATATGTCCCATTCGCATATGTGGTGGTACGGTAAGGCGTAGCAAAATACGCTCAAAGACCTGGCCTTAATCGACTTGGCGATTTTCCATTTAAATAAACCCATGGGCCGTAATCCTAACCGATTAGGCCCATGCATGAACTCCGCACCCACCATACTTCCATCACGCCAAGTCCAAACCCATTTTATTTTGTTTAGAGTGAAAAACTCATAAAAAGCCTTCCGTGGTAAAACAATACCACCGAAATGATTTAAAATCAAATTGTAAAGGATTTGGCTAAACCTTCCCAAATAAAAGTGGTCTAAGCGTGGCTAAGCATATGTCAAATTTTAATATAACTTTGCCTAAGGGTGTCATGGTATTCATATTCAAAAATCAAATTGGCCATACAATGGAGATTGGAGTGACTATATATAAACAGGACATTTTAACCATTATATAAACATATGCATGCGATAGTAATTTAAAACAGAATCAAATAATTTAAAATACTGGAGCAATATGATCAATAGTGTAACTTGCCTTCGTTGAAGTCTTGAAATTCTAAATCGCTTGAAGGATTTAACTCTCCTGAGTCGCCGAGGTCTATACGTGAAATTACGACAAAATCAACTCAAATTCAAATAAATTCAAAAGACAAATCAAATTAACTCCAAATTGAAATATTTTGGTTTAGTTAGCTAGATTATGAATTTACACAAATTTTGCAATTTGAACCACCCAATTTGGAGTTCTTATGCAAAAGTTATGAATTTTAGAAGTTTAATACAAAATCTGAATTTAATTGAATTTTCTGAATTATTTTTCTAAAGGAAATTTATTTATTGCGCAGTCGACGCCAAAAAGAATTTCCGGAATTAAAATAATTAAAATAATTTTCGACGAATGGGCCCACATGTCATAGACTTACCATGGCGAATCGATCTCACCGAGCCACGTGTGGGTCGGCGCGGTGGACTAGTTACGCGGCGCCGACCGCGTGACACGCGGCGGCGATGATGTGGCGCCAGTGGCACCGAGGTGGTCGCCACGCCAAGACGCGCTCGACGGTGGCGCGACGGTGATCGTGGTCGCCGCTACATGCGCACGCGGCGGCCGGTGATGGTGCAACAGAGAGAGAGGTTCGTGCGATCGTGGGTTACCAAAGCGCGCGAGTGTGGTTTAAGGTCGTCGGCGACGCTTTTGGCGGCGGCGGCGCGCGCCGCCGATTTATAAGACGATCCCGAGGTTCTCCGGTGAAGTGAATGACGCGCAGCAGCCGCACGCATCGCGAGGCGATGACGCGGGTGCCGACGGCGGACGAAGCGAGCCGGTGGCGCCGAACGGAAGAACCGCAGGCTTCACCGCGAAGATCTTCGAATTGGGCGCCACGGCGACGGAGGAGCTATGTGGATGGCGCGCTGAGGTGCGGGTCAATGCGGTCCCGAGCACCTATTTATAGGGCGCGGCGTGGCGAGTTGCCGTGGAGCTCAAGAAGGTCCGAGCGCACGGCGAGCGAAATCGGGATTCACGGCGAGAAGAAGGAAGGAAAGGGCCGTGTCGGGGTGGAGAAGATCATGGATTTTAATGCGCACGATATTACGGACTTTAGATCGGATTGCGCGAGTATGGAAGGTCTCCGATTCGGCATCAATGGCGGATCGCGCGAAGAAGGAAAAGGAAGGAGGAAGAAAGGAAAGGAAGACGATGATGGTGGGTCGTCCGATTTTGATCGGACGGAGGAGATAGAAGGTGCGAAACGGTAAGTGGGGTTCGTAGTAGTTGATCCCGATCGCGACCGAGATTAGAAGGCTGCGGTAAGTGAAGGTGGAGCTTGCCGCTGGATCGATCCAACGGTGGACGGGTAAGGCGCGCGCGAGGAGTCAAGCCACCACAAGCGTGCGGCATGCGCGATGGACTGGGCCGAGTGGTTTTCGCCCAAACACTATTTGGGGATTTTCTTTTGATTTTCGAATTAAGTAATTGCTGATAATTCAATTAAGGTTTAGAATATAGCATCTTAAGTCCAAAAATTCTGAGAAAATTCACAGAAATTCTCTGGAGTATTTGGGACTTAAGAAAAAATATTTCCAGCTATTTGTGGTAATATATTTTGCACATAAATTTGCTTAGCTTTAAATTAATTAAGGAAAGCTTTTGAAAATTCCAGAAAATCCACAAAATACATAAATTTTAAATTCTTCAAAATTTGGGCTGTTACAATTTTTTTATGTTATCTTTTTTTTGTGGTTAGTCTGATCCAATAATGTCACGAACCGATCGGTGGATATGATCATCACCGAAAGAACGTATATCGTAGATAGGAAAATGCGAAAAATAAGAGGAAAAGTAGAAGAGAGGGAGCAGGTGGGAAGACAGAGTTCATTCTTCATTCATGCCTCTCAAATGAGTTCCCAGTACATGCTTTAACCCCACCATCAATTACACTGCCAGGTGGGCCCTGCGGCACCTACACCCGTTCTACGCACGACTCACACTGAGTCCACCAACTCATCCACAACTTTCCCGCCTGGTCCCGCTTGCAGCGCCACCATCTTCTTCTCCCTTGAATCGTCTCCCTCTCGTGCCATGTCCACCGCCGTGGCCAATCCTAAGCCTGGAGGTGTGACCTTCGCGCCTCCTTGAGCCGGAGCTGGATCCCAAAGCGACGAATGTGGAAAGCAGTTCCGCGGCACTGAGTAATCCTCCCATGTGGCACATGTGTCAGGTAGAGTGGACCATTGAACTAGTATCTGTTGCATGGCTGAGCTCCCTTTTTTGACCAGATGGTGATCGAGAATGGCGACCAGCTCGGGAGTTCCCACCATTAAGTCAGCGACCGCCTCCAAATCCTTGAACACCGACGAATAGTTAGGAGTGAAAGGCTTCAACTGGGATACATGGAACACCGAGTGAACGACGTTGTTGGCTGGTAACTGCAATTTGTAAGCGACGGCACCGATACGTTCCAAGACTGCAAAGGGACTAAATTATTTGAAGGCCAACTTGGGAAACGGATGATTGACAACGGAATGTTGAGCATAAGGCTGAAGCTTCAGAAGCACTTGTTCGCCCACCCGGAATTGTCGGTCATGCCGGTGTTTATCGGCCTGTAACTTCATTCGGTTTTGTGCTCGAGCCAGATGAACTTTGAGCATTTCTATATAGGATTATCGATCCTGAGTCACTGCGTTAGCTTCAGAAGTCGCCTGAACTAACAGATTGGGCATAGCACCAAAATTTGGCTCCACGCCATACAGAGCTTTGAAAGGGGAACAACCCAAAGCCGAATGAAAACTGGAGTTGTACCAGAATTCAACCATTGATAACCAATATTTTCACTTTGTAGGACAAGTATGAACCGCACAACGCAAATACATCTCGAGGCATTGGTTAATCCGTTCTGCTTGCCCATCGGTTTGAGGATGATGTGTTGTGCTATACTGTAATTTGGTGCCCACTACATGGAACTACTCCCTCCATAACACATTGGTAAACACTTTGTCCCGATCCGACAAAATAGAGCGTGGTACCCCATGCAATTTCACAATATTGTCAAGAAAGACTAGAGCAACTTGAGATATTGTGAATGGATGTCGCAAGGGAAGAAAATGTGAGTACTTAGTCAAACAATCCACAATGATCATAATCACATCGCATGTCTCGGACTTGGTAAGCCTTCAATAAAATCCATGGTCAAATCTTGCCAGGCACCTTTGGGAATGGGCAAGGTTTGCAAAGTGCCAGCTGCTGAGGTGTGTTCATGTTTGGCTTGTTGACAAATGGAACATTGCTGACATAGTCCTCCACAGCACGCTTGAGCCCCAGCCAATAGAAAAGTTTCTTGATGCGGTGATAAGCAGCCAACACACCCGAGTGCCCTCCCACTGCTGTTTCATGAAAGTTGCTGATAAGTTTTGTGCGTAGAGCTGAATTGGTGCCAATCCAAATTCGGCCATTGTACTTAATCAAGCCATGTTCTAATGTATAGTCCCTACTGTCCGGACTCCTGATGGCCAATGACGTCAGAAGTGTTTGAGCATCAGAATCCATCTCATAATAATTCAGCACCTCCTATACCCAATCAGGACGACAAAACAAAATTGCTTGAAGTTGAAAGAGATGAGTAACCCGAGAAAGTGCATCAGCGGCCCCATTGTCGACTCCCCATTTATATTGAAATTTGAACTATAAACCCACTAGCTTGGCCATTGCTTTGTGTTGCAACTTGGTACCCAATTATTGTTCTTCGAGAGTACACAAACTCTTATAATCAGTAAGGATCAAAAAAGGACCACGCTGCAGATAGGAGCGCCACTTATCCATTGCCATAATCACAGCCAGAAACTCCTTTTCATAAATGGATAGTCTCTGATTTTGAGGACCTAGGGATTTACTCAAATATGCTACAGGGTGACCTTGTTGCATCAACACAACACCCACTCTAGTTGCACACGCATCGGTCTCCACGATAAACGACAAGTTGAAATCCGAAGGGCCAAGACGGGTGTACTCACCATAGCTGCTTTTAGATTCATAAAAGCAATCTTTTCTTGCTCATCCCAAACAAAGCATTTCTTCTTCAGAAGATTAGTAAGTGGTTTGGCAATCAACCCATAATTCTTAATAAATTTTCGGTAGTATCTAGTTAGGCCCAAGAATCCATGCAACTATGTAACTGAGGTGGGTTGGGGCCACTTATCCATGGAACTGGTCTTCTCTGGATCGGTGGAAACTCCTTCCTGAGAAATGACATGTCCCAGGTACTCCATGCGGTCTCGAGCAAAGGAGCACTTAGAACACTTGGCGAACAATTGATGTGTGTGCAACACCTCCAGTACTATCCTCAGATGCTCAATGTGATCCGACAAAGTGCGACTATAGACCAATATGTCGTCCAAGAACACAATCACAAACTTGCAGACATAAGGAGCAAAAATAGTGTTCATTAGACACAGGAATGTCGCCGGGGCATTGGTTAAACCGAATGACATGACTTTGAATTGGAAATGACCTTGATGAGTTTTAAACACCATCTTCTCCTCATCTGCTTCGTGCATACGTATTTGATGATAACCCGAACAAAGGTCTAACTTGGAGAAGATCTTAGTGCCAGCCAACTCGTCCAGAAGCTCGTCAACTATTGGAAGAGGAAACTTGTTCTTTACAGTGTATTTGTTGAGACGACGATAGTCAACGCAGAAATGTCAGCTCGCATCTTTCTTTTGAACTAAGAGCATCGGAGAAGCATAAGGACTCATACTGGGTTGAATCACCCCAAACTCAACATGTCGGTGACTTGGCGTTCAATTTCGTATTTCTGTATGGGTGAATATATGTATGATCATGAAATCACCATAGGTGCTCCTGGTTCCAACGTAATGGCATGGTCATATTGTCGGTGTAGTGGTAGACTTTTTGGTTCCTTAAAAACATCATTGTATTGTTGGAGTAATGTATGCACAGCAAGTGGCGTTTCTAAAGTTTGCTCCTGATTTGACCATGACTGTTGCTCAAACACTGTGACTGACCATAACTCATTGTCGATGCACAATTTGTGCAGCTGTTGCGACGATGATAACTCGGTCAGGGAAGCTTGCTGGCTGGTCTGAACACCTCAAAGACAGACCTATTTGCCCTCATACAGAAATGACAAAGTCTTGTTACTCCAGTGGCAAGTCATCGGACTGGACGGTCCCGGCCAGTCCATGCCCAATACTGCATCATATGCCCCCAAATCTAAGACTCACATATTGGTGCGAAAAGTGAGACCCTGAATCCACCAGTTCAGTGAGGGACCATACTGTCACAATGTAACATTTGCCACTTTGATAGTAACCAATGGCATAGTGTGTGTTGTGAGGTTTGTGCGATGCGAAATCTCCGATCGACAAAACTATGAGTACTTCCCGAATCCACGAGAATCAGCATCACCTAGTTACCAACCTGAGATTGGTATTACGGACCGAAGTGACCACCAACCTTTCTAGGGATTTTACAGATCACTCAACACAAAAAATTTCCCGATGGATCGATGGCTCTGGATACCAAGTTATCACGAACCGATCGGTGGATATGATCGTCACCGATCGAACGTATATCGTAGATAGGAAAATGCGAAGAACAAGAGGAAAAGCGGAAGAGAGGGAGTAGGTGGGAAGACAGAGTTCATTATTCATTCATGCCTCTCAAATGAGTTCCCAGTATATGCTTTAACCCCCACGATCAATTACACTGCCTGGTGGGCCCTGCGGCACCTACACCTGTTCTACGCACGACTCACACTGAGTCCACCAACTCATCCACAGCCTTCCCGCTTGGTCCCACTGATGAGAAACTATGCAACGTCGACGTCCTCGCATGGACGCCGGGTCTGAAGGAGGTGCACACCATGTCGCCGCCATGAGAAGACAATGGGGAGAGAGAGAGAGAGAGAGATGATGATGATGATGACGATGTGTAGGTGACGTGGCGGATATGTTGGATGATTTGGCTGTTGTTGGATCCACGTGGACGCTACGTTGAGACAAAAACACCCACGCTTGGGTCTAAGAGTAAAGTGGATGGTTTCGTCAGAGTGTCTACAATAGTTTGTTATTAAGATGAGAGAGAATACTCAATCTAATAAAAAGAAATAAGTCTTCCAATGAATTGTTTTTTGAGCTTGTATCTAAAACTTTAATTACTACAAGTGTGCTTGGAGACAGTGAGATCCACAAAATAAGTTTTTAGGTAACAAGTAAGTTTTAAACAAAGTATTTTGTTGTTTCTTATGTCTTGATATTAACAACTTGTTTATTTTTTTATCTAGTAACAAGCCCATATTTTTTCTCATCATTTTTTCTCCACATTATCTAAATATTGATGTGTTTATCCCTTAATAACAAATGACATAGACTATTACCGATACTCTTAGTTCCGGTTTCGGTTTGGATGGAAACTGAGGGTCGAAAAACGAACCAAGCCAGAGTTAAGTTTGAAAAGCGGACTTTTTCCGGTATAAACACGAGGAAGAGAAAACAATTTCCCCAGAGCCGCGTGGCGGTCCGGTCTAGAGCGAGGGTCGGCAGCAAACCGCAACGAACGAGGCCACCTTCGCCTCCCGTCGCCGTCCCGTCCCGTCCTCCACCACCAGTGCACGACCACCACCCGGGGGACCCCGTCCTCCTCGGTCTGCGCCCTCCGGCCCCCTCCACCCATACAAGAATCCCGTGCGCCTGCGTTGCCCTGGGAGTGTCTCTCCTGGGGATCTTGTGTGGTCAAGAACGAGAGGTCCAAGAACCAGGCGGCTGCGGCGGATCAGAGGAGAGATGGAGGCGGTTACGGTTGCCGGTGGCGCCGGGCTGACCAAGTGGCAGGCGGCGGCGCTGTCGGCTGTGGCGGGGTGGGTGTGGGCGGCCTCGTTCTTCGACCTCACGCGGCGGGCGCGCGCGCTGACGCAACCGTGGGTCACCCGCCGCGTTCTCGCCGAGACGCCATGCATCCTCAGGTTCCAGGTTCGTTCTTGTGCCGTCTCACCTTCTGGCTGTTGAACAACCAACGAAAACAAAAGGTTCAAAGGAAGGAAGGAAGGAAGGAAAATTACTGCATTTGTGGTTCTTTTGTTACGAAAGGTGGAATTATTACCCATCCTAAGTTCCTAACGCGCAGTTGATGTTCCTTTTATTGGGATTGATGTTTGTAGGATTTGTTATTTTGTAGAAAGAATCAGTAAGTTTATATTCTGAGAGGGAGGGAGGAGGGAGGGAGGGAGGAAGGTGGTTTGATCAAGTAATTTGAGATGAATTTGACTTGCAATACCTGGAGTGGATAGGGGGAAAAGATAGAAATTGTCTTATAAAAACACCGAGATGTTTGTCTTATGGATTTACCTGGCTTCGATTTCTAAGTTGTGCCTCCTTGTATGTTCCTGATTTTTTTTGGGCTGTTGAATTATTGCAGAGGTTGCATCACAAGTTGCTGGACAGTTTCTTCTCTGTGCTGTCATGCGTTGTCTCTGTCCCTTTCTACACAGGGTTCCTCCCTCTCCTCTTCTGGGTATGTTTTATGGCACATTGATCACCTTGTTTTATTCTGTTCCTGTAATTCCAGGTGGGGTTAATTGTGAATTGTGAATTGTGAATTGTTCATGGATATTGTAGAGTGGACACTGCAAGCTGGCTAGGCAGATGACCCTCCTCATGGCTTTCTGTGATTACCTTGGCAACTCTGTGAAGGTCATCATCTATTTTTCATACATACAATGGATGGGAGTTAATTTTTGCAGTTCTATTGGTTTAGCTGTTGACACTCTGGATATTTGTGGATATAGGATATAGTGTCAGCTCCCCGGCCAAGCTCCCCTCCTGTGAGAAGAGTCACAGCTACCAAAGATGAGAAGGAGAATGCCATGGAATATGGATTGCCTTCATCGCACGCTCTCAATACTGTTTGTTTGATGGGGTATACTCCTATTCTAATTGTTTTTATGAAGAATTGTATTGCAATGTATTTGTTGGGTTTGCTTGAATGAGGGAAGTTCAAAAGGATTTCTTGGCTAATGCTGCTTCTGGTAAATGCAGATATTTGTTGCATTATGTCCTAACATATGGACCACATGACGATGTTATAATTGCCATGGGTTTATCTCTAGCTTTCTTGCTTGTTATGCTAATTGGTATTGGTGAGTGTTTAATTTCTTTATGTGACTGCCTCTTAGAGTTAATAAAAGGTACTGATTATGTGGTTTACTTGAAATTGATAGCAAGGATATACTTGGGCATGCATAGCTTGACCGACGTTATCGCTGGGATCTGTTTTGGCATTGTGATCCTTGCATTCTGGCTGGTTGTCCATGATCATGTTGATGCCTTTGTTGTCTCCGGGCAAAATGGTATGTCTATATGCCTCAGCACTTGCATACTGTGAGTCTCGTGATAGGTAAAATGTGATATTCAAAGGCGAAGAGTATTCTGTCTTTTCTTCTGCAGTTACATCCTTCTGGGCAAGCCTTTCTCTATTGCTGTGCTTTGCATATCCAAAGCCAGAATTCCCAACTCCTAGCTTTGAATACCATGCAGCATTCAACGGGGTGGCTTTCGGAATTGTAAGAACTCTCTGTTTCGACTTATGGCTGCTTAATCCAAAATTTTATTGCTTCTAAACTTGCTTATGCCATACTGCATTCTGGTCACATTGAAGATATTATCTATAGTGGACTTGACTTGAAAACCAAAATATTTTAAGATGAAGCAACACAGCATGCATTCTTGTTGGTTCTTTACGAGACATTGCTCGACCCTCTGTTTATAGCATCTCTAGTTTTTACTTTAATTTGCCAATGGAATTTCAGTTGTCTTTCGGATTTGAACTGTAGTTAGTTCATGATGTTAGTCATTGACTAAATATGTGTCCTATCCAAAAGAATTTCTTAGCACAAAATCTGTCTCCTGTGTTTATTCAGTTATTGTTTCACTCTTTCTATTGTTGTGAATTTTATGGTCTACATGAAGAAGCTCTAACATCGTTTTTTTACACACCTGATTCAGGTCTATGGCATCCAACAAACCTACTTCCATTTCCACAATCCTGATGTTCCCCTTATTTTCAGCCCACAACTACCCCTTCTTGCATTTGTCGGGAGGGTCCTCATTGGGATCCCAACCATCCTAGTTGTCAAATTCTGCAGCAAAGCGCTCTCCAAACGGCTTCTACCGGTCATGTGCAACACCCTGGGCATTCCTATTGTTTCATCCTGCTATGTTCCGGCGCTGAAGGCGTCGGACAGCAGCAAGAACAAGTCGGACGCCAAGCAGGCTGGCTATCTCCAGAAGGTATTCTCCCTCTTCCCCCAGAAGGCATACGATGTGGACACAGGCATAAGGTTTGTTCAGTACGCCAGTCTTGCATGGTCAGTGGTCGACTTGGTGCCAGCCATATTCACTCATTTAAATCTGTAGCCAACCCTACAAGCTGCCATTTTGTTTTTCTCTTTGCGGAGGCGCCCAATGGGCTATTCCTACTCACAAGACATCGTCATGTGAGGCTGTAAATTCAACGATCTCGGGTTTGTTTTTTGTATTGTATGTTTGCCTAGCACGTCCTCCATGGGTTTTTGTCCAAAGTTGCAATGAGGAAGTATTAACGTATTACTACATTTGTTTCACGAGATAACTAGGGCCACGATGTGTGCTTTCAACTGCTATTGAATTCCAAAACTTAACTGCAAAGATATGCGTTTTCTTGCCTTGCATTCTAGAACTAGTTCATCTATGTGGATGCGACTTGCATGTTGCTTGTTCCTTTTTTGCGTGTGTTTATTTTACTCGATTAGCCGCCTCTGGGCATCATCAAGGCCCAAATGTCGCTAAAAGAAAAACAAGTGGAGAAGGACTGGAAAGAAAAGGAGATGCTGGAATTTATCAAGTCTAAGCCTGACGATGGGTGTGTGACTCGAGCAATTTCGACTCCGAATTCTATTGGCTGCTGCATTTCCCTTTGAAACTCATGTTAGCCCAGGCAGAGTTCTTCACACACCGATTTGTTATGTGGCCCGCAGTGCAGATTCATTTGACTGCAGCAGCGAACACACGTTGGCGAGAGCGACGCACGAGAGGGGATGTCTAATGAATCCATCGACGTGCCTCCGGGCGTCGCTTGTCGCCAACTTCCAGCTGCTGCCGCCCCAGATGTGACACGTCCTGTGGCCTGTGGGTGTGGGCACGGTGCCACCATAGCCTTCTAGATTCTAGATGCTATTCTAGCAGCACACAAATCGAACACCAATCGCTGATGGGAACCAGAGAAGCCACAAGCATCACGACAGAGGAAATGGGTTCAATGCATAGGAGGATCCACAGTGCCACTTATCGGAAGCCAATCTTAACCGTTCAATTGAGAAGTAAGGCTCGTGTTAGTGCTACTGTGCTTTGTTACAGTAAATTTTTGTTGTTGTTTGCTACCATGCCGCTGCCGAGTGATGTTCGGTCGCTCACGGATAACTGTTCACACCGTGATCTTCCAATGACAGAGCTCATCTCTGTTTCAGCCAGCAAGCACATCAGTCCAGATGGTGACCAAAGAGCCGGGGTATACCAGGTATTTCACGCACAGCTACATCCCAATCCCAAACGGAAAACACCGGAATTCCACAGTTGGTGACACGGAAACTATATTTGGATCGAAGCCAAGTTAACCCAAAAGCCTAAAAAAAGTAGAGCAAAACTCTTTTTAAGTGCTGAGAACACTGCTAACAACAAGTAAAGGCTCGATCAACTGTAGTACAGGGCTCCGCTAAATAGGATTTGCAACATTACAGATCGCACAAGGCACAAACCAACAATCCGCTAACCACACCATTAACTTCCTCTTCCTCGCGACTGGTACCAACAATATTTCCTTTCGCCGAACCACACAGACGCTTCATTTTTTGAAGCACGAAAGCCCTGGAAGGGCCTAGGGCTCCGTTATTGAAAAGAAGCACAGTACATCCATATATTACACACAAAAAAAAGTTGAAAGAAACGGAAATGACAACCATGTCCTTCACCAGTAGAGTCGTCGTCTCCCACGCCGACAAACCTAGATCTTGCGGCGGCGACATCATTGACGGCGGCGGGAAGTGGATGAAGGCCTCCTTGGCTCTCAGCGGAGAGCAACTGGAGGTTGAGTTTGGCCGACATCTTGAGCGCTTCGCGGCAGCACCAAGTTTGAACGCCCATGAGCATCCGATTGAGCCAGCCGGAACCACCGAGGACACAGATGATTTGAGGATCCTTCCTCCGGCCATGCCATACCAGACGGCCTTCCTCCTTCCATAGACCACACGGCGTCCTTCCTCGACTCCTCCCTTCTCCCATGCCATACCAGACCACGCTGCTGCCATCATCGTCTCATCCAGATAGCCATCGATCCTACCAATCACCATTTCTCCTTTTGCTTTCCCTTCCCAACAACTCAAACATCACACCAATCAATCCGATCCAATGCTCTTGTGTAGAAATTTGGAATCGATCGTTAACAACTGCTAGAGGGGAACGAAGAGAGAGAGATACGGGCCGTGGAGACCATAGCAGATGGAGCCCCGGTGGCAGATGAAGTGCCGAAGATGGCGCTCGAAGGCAGCAAAGTGACCGGTGCGACGCCTTCGTGGCCGACGGTGTCACCTCCCCAACTCCTCACACTCCAACGACTTGTTTAGGAAACCTAATCCCAACAGAGATCCATATAAACGGATCAAAAATTTGAACTAAAATCTTAGTTTATTCACATGGATGAGCAAAAATTTTGGATCAACCACGCTGCAGTGCACCCTCCCCTCCACCCAGCGCAGCGCCGCGCCAGTGACCCTGCTGTTAGCACACACACCGTGGTGAGGACAGAGGGGACTAAGGAAATGGGGTAGTTTGAGAATACATTTCTGATTTTGTCTCGGCCAGCAGGAGAGGAGTGGGAGTGTATGGGCATTTTGGGCAATACTAAAGAAGTTGACATGGTTAGCGGCTGGCCACTAACGACAGGTAACGGCAATGGAACGGAGTGACAAAAGTTTTGGACACCGACGGTGGAGGAATAAGCACTTGTTCGGTGGCGGATCGTGGAATTGTAAGTTAAGTAATTCTATACGGCAATCAATAAGTGTTCAGAAAGACCTAACGGCTCAACAGAGAACCATACAGCTACATTGTTCATCTCTACAAGAATCACGAAAAGGAAATTAGGTCAAACATGTGAGAAAGTGAGGGGAACAAAATGAATACAAAGGGGATAGTTTCCTCTGTCATAATACAAATTGCTGCTTGATGCTTACTTTAACTCACCACTGCAGCCCCCAAGCCAAGCATCAACCAATTAGATATAGGTGAGAACACAATGAATCCTTCCAGCTGTAGGTATACACTTGAATCACGATGCAGCAAAGCAGCTCGCAATAGCCAAAGGCGCCATGGGCAAAAAATAGCAAGAACAACACACAGGAGATTCGAGCAAAAAATATCTGCAACCAGGAAACTTCATTTAGCTATCAAACCTTTGCTGCAGAAATAGTCACCACTTTCGCGTCACAGGAAATAGTCAGGCGTTCTACGAGTTACGTCTGGCTCTCCCCTTCTTGGGGCCGGCTCAAACTGCAGAATGACACATCAATTCATAAGGTACAACAGAAAATAAGTGTGGAACTAGATAACAAAAGCGTTAACAAAAAAAAAAAAAGAAGCAAAAAAAAAAAAAAAAGCAATTTGTAGCACAGGCGATGCAAAATGCTGAACATAACTCAAACTCATGACAGACAAACTGTCCATGATTCAAACCGAAGATCAAGATATCAAGAAGAAAAAATCAATTTGTGAGAGCAGTAAGGACCATTAGTCCAGCACTATGGTTAGACTTCATATCAATTCTCAAATTGGTTAGCCTAAGAGCACAATATTTTCATCTCAATCCAATACTTACACGTGCTAGTCCAAATAAAGTAACCCTTATATGTTACAGAAATATGTGATTTGGAAAATAATTTACTGATCTCAACTTGCATCTGGTAATCCATGTCCTCAGTGTGAGCCACAGTTTATCAGTTTGATTACTTATGTCACTTGGGGTACGTGAGCGGACATGTTCTTTTATTTTTTTGCAGTTGTCAAAGTTCTTCATCTTTCGAAAAAATCATGAAATCTGCAAGAACAAATGGACGAATGTTGTAAAGAGTCAAAGAGAATGTTACCTGGATGAAAGTATGCTCCCTACAATCATCAACTTCCAAGATTGATGCCATGTTTCCACAGCGATAGCAATAATTAGGTGCACTAAATATGGTGACCACCTTTTGCTCCTGTTCAATGTAGTAAAGTGTTAATAAAAAATAGTGGAGAAACCACAGACAAGTATGGAGGTCAGGAATAGATACTTACATGAGCCCAATTGAATCCCTCCATGACCAATTGGTGAGCTCTAGCAATAAGTCTTAAATTATTGGTATGGTTGAACTGCTCTGATATATCCTGAAATGATAGAATTGGTGATGTCAGTCGAGAACAGATTGTACTGCTTAATATGGTGAAAGAGATAAATGTACAAAAAATACCTGTCCGAAGGTATATCCAGCACCTCGAGGAGAAATACCCCAACCACATCGATCATCTGGATCAGACCACAGAAGATCACACATGGGCCCTTCATGAGGAACTTCTTGGACTCGGTCGAAGTTACGTATGTTATCAAGTGTCTCAATGGATGGTGATAATCCACCGTGCAAGCAAAATATTTCTGACTCGACCTATGAACAGAGTGAACAGCTTGCATGTAAATTTCACTAGATAAAGTGAAAAGGACCTTCACATGTAAGTCACCTTATAAATGAAAATGATACAATAGTGCAATACACACCAATGCGGTCAAGGGGAAGTAGTCAAACAGATCTGTAAAGGTTTTCCACACATTTGCATTTCCGTACCTGCAATAAGCGCAGTAAAGTCATTGTCGTAATTCAATGTGCCAAAAAGAACACGACATGGTCAGCTTTATTTTGGACAGGACAAGTGGAACAAGTTTCATAACCTCTCACAAAAATTAGATCACAGGCACGATACAACCATAAAAAATGTTTAAACTAATGATCAAAATGTTGGAAGATTACCCAAATACTTTTATATGCATGCTTCATCACTATGTTGGATTATCAACATAAAATGGCAATTCCAAATAACAGAGTACTCATGTAAAATTGCATACCAACTTAAGAAGAAATTTTGACTCATATTAGGTTCATCTTAGGGCTTAGCAATAGCAGTTGCAAGTTGCAACCATTCATCCTTTAATGGTAGTTCAGCCAAGCTGAGGTGTAATGGACTAATGCCTAGGCACGTTATATGCAAATTAAACTAACAACTTTCCAGGATGTACTAGTCTTCAAGGACAAAAGGAGGACTGAATTGAAGTAAGTTAGTTCCTAGGCCATCTTACTATTTTATTATTACATGCATTTAACAGAATAAGAATCAAGAAAAGATTGTTTAGAGTTTAGACTTTAGAGCAGAACGATATATCCTATATAGAAAGATACTTACTTCCTTAAGCACTCATCGTAGAATCCATAGACTTGAGTGATCTGCAAATGATTGACAAATTGTTCAGTCCAATAGTTATCGTGTACAAAAGGATAACAGAGAATGAAGTGATGTAACAAAAAATACTAGAGTGGTGATTCACTGTGAAACTAAAAGAACCTGTTAAAAAATCTACATACCTGTCGGCTTTCATGGTTTCCTCTGAGAATGGTGATTCGCTGAGGATAACGAACTTTTAAAGCCACCAAAAGCTGTTTGTTTTCAAGGATTACGTTAGTACCAAGAGCTACTAAAGTTACAAAATATTAGAAAGTTAAATGTGTCCAACCAAAAAGAAAATTTGCTAATCCACAAACAAATATTGCACATGACCTGCATTTTTTTTTTCTGTGGTGCAAGCATATAGCTACATTGATGCTTATACTACTCTTACCGTGACAGTTTCGACAGAATAGTAGCCACGATCTACATAATCTCCCATAAACAAGTAGTTTGTATCTGGGCACTGGTAAAGGCAGAAAGCGTCAAGATATTCAAGTTAGGCCTTGTTCTTGATGACTCAAAAAGATGGCACAAAAAGAAGAACAAGAAAAAGCAACTGATACCTTTCCGCCAATTCGGAACAGTTCTGCAAGGTCATGAAACTGTCCGTGAATATCACCACATATTGTAACAGGACTCCTTACAGGCTGCAAGCATGACAAACAAATCACCAAAGTTAAACTACCAACAAAACAAGAACCCAATTCTGAATCTAGCATATGACAGGCACATAATCATCAGAAGGAACCATTGTATGGTTAAAATTTTCACACACTCCACAGGTCTAACTTCAATTGCATGGCCATTTCAAAACAAATATAACTCCATACCAGTTGCCACACAAGATACAGAGCAAACAAAAGTAAATTTTGCCATGGATTCTGATAGTGTTCTATATGTCTATTCTATCCAATACCGTTCAAAGCCAGTAATTCAGGGAAACGTTTGAGTGAACTCTGTTGTGATGTTCAACTACCATTATCATAAAAAAGGTGCAGCTGGATTCATTGGTTCAAGTGTTCAGCCTGTCACTACAGATTGAAAGGCTGGTAGCCTGGTACAGTCACATACATTATTTTTATTGTTCCAAAGACATTCCTAGTTTATCTAGAAAAAGCATGAGATGGTTTATTCAAAACTGACAATAGCCAAGCAAATAGACAATTGGGTACTTGGCTCGCAATGATGTGGAGATTAAGATATATACGAACACAATAAAAATCAATGATAATATAAAGTAGCTAAAATTTAACATTTAATAACGCAGACAAGCTTCAACCAGTGGCAAATCAGTCTAATCCATGGAGTGATGAACTGGTGCTTCAACAGTTTGATCACCATTGACCAATTTGGTTACAACTTACATAGCTATGCATGATGTGTCCTTTGCACAAAAAGAAACATAATTCCAAACATGTGATGGGTATCTGAAGGACCTAAACAAAATAAAATAAGTACAATTGCATTAGAACAGTTCGTGTGCATTACAGCTCAGATTTTCCGGGCTTACTTAGGCCGAGCCTTTGAGCCTATTGGAAGTTTTGGGCCAGGGCCAGACCCAGGCTTTGCTTAGGACAGCCTTGTAGGCCAGGTTCAGTGTGTGCTCTATACAGGGTATAAAATCGTATAATTGATGCAGCCCAACAACCTTGGCCCACTATCCTTCTCTGTGGTATTCAGGTCTTGTCCTAGCAGCAGGTGCAATATCTATCCCATCCCCATTTCTCGTGAACGCATACAAACCTAGGGAGCGAGAGGCAGATGCCATGCCCAAACTGTGGCCATGTTATCTTTGAGCTGCTGGGGTTCAAGATCCTTTCATTTTTCCTTAACCCATGTATTCAGGAAAGAAGGTGTGTACATCAGTACATCACTATAGTGTATATTTTCTCCTCTCTATCTCAAAGATTTGGTTGCTTGATTCTGATCTTGCCTGATTTATGTAGTTTGTTGTTTTAGGGAACTTGTGCTTAATACATGGTTATCAAAGCGCTAAGGCGAGGTGAGGCGCCAAGGCACCGCCCCGTGCGAGCTGCGAGCTGCAAACATGAAAAGAAAAAAGGAAAGGATGAGGAGAAGAAAAGTAACAGAAAAAAAAAAAGAAAAGGCCCATGCGCCCAGCCCAGCTCACCCCCAGGTCCCAACTGCCAACATCTTCTAACCCTAGCGCCGCCTCTCCTCTCCCGAAGTCCCCATCTCCCACGTCTCTCTCCCCCCTACCTCTGCATCCCTCTCTCCACACCCGGGGAAGGCAGATCTGCGCGCGCGGAAAGCACGAAGTCGGTGGCACGACGGTGCGTAGGCTTCATGCCGGCGCGCACGGCGCGAAGGTCGCGCAAGCGCGGCGGGGTCATCGTGGAGCAGTGGCGGGAGATCCGGAAGCGCGGCTTTGCACGGTGGAGGGAGCCGTCGTCGTCGTTCCAGAGGTCCTCGGCGACGGGCTTGAGGAAGCGGTCGGGGAGGGCGACGGGTGGCTCCCACACCTTGTCGACGAACTCCAAGATCCAGGTGAGCTCTCTTCTCTCCTTCTACCTCCCTCTCCACCGAAGGCTCCGAGCAGAGGAGGTGAGGGACGGCACGGGAACCGCGGGGAGGAGGCGCCGAGGAGCCACACGACGGCGATGGGGAGCCAGGAGGAGGAGCCGCGCGGGGAGGAGGCGGCAAGGCGGGGGCGACGCAAGGCAGGGCGACGCCTTAGCACACCGGCAGCGCCTTACCGCCTAAGCATCGCTTAATAACCATGGCTTAATATGAAGGGTAGAAAATCGATAGTGTATTCTTGCTACATACTGGAACTTCTTCTGGTTAGTGTTATTCGAATTTAGCACTTTTAATATTGCTATATAATTAGCCGGGTTCCATATCTATTGCAGGCAGTGTTGTGGTGCTGGGCTTCTCGCCATGAAACTGCTAAATGCTAATATATTGGGCTTACGGCCGAGCTCATTCTTAGCAGTTTGAGGCCAGGCATGAAGGAGACCCAGTTTGGTATGGAATTTGAACTGGTTGAAATAGCATGTGCCTTCCTACTTCTATTTTGAGTAAAATAGTATTTGCCCAAATGGAGTTTTTTCCCAAACAAACGTGAAAAAACAAGCTACTGAAAAATATATAACCATTTTTTAAGCATATGCGCATTTGCTCAGCAAAACAAGGATAGGAACAAAGTAGATGACAAAAACTCACTAGTCGCTAACACTCGTAAAAAAGGTTTGGACATTTTTTTCCTAAGCATCATTGTTGCTAGTCTAACATATATTGCTATAGTGACTTCGCTAAACAAAAGGTGATCCTAATGCATCATGACCTATTAGTATTAAACATTTCACACAGAAGAAAGTGTTTTTTAAGCATTTGTAGTGCGCCAGTCATCACTCATCTTCCTCATGAGTTGCGAGTATATAACCAGATTGTTATTCATTAGCGCAGTCATCTCAGACCATCCATGTTACAACCTATGTTTTCCTCCTTATTCTAAACTGATTATACGTTAGTGTCCAAAAGTGATAATGTGCTGCCATAGCAATGGTGACAAGAAGTTAGCTTTGCAGTTGTACACTGGAACCAAATAGCTAGACCAACTTCCACAATAAGGAGCATATAGGTATTTAGTCCTCAGGAAGTGCATTGCAAATCTCCTCAGAATATTATTGGCACTTTATTCTTTAATTTTATCTTGTCGTCGATCTGACCAACCGATTCAAGATATTTTAAGTCTCAGGTTACCATAAAATTTGAACTTAGATGAATGTGTTTAACGATCTCAGCAAAGATCCATGACGACAATAAGAGCCTAACAAGTAATGATTCTTGCACAGTCAACATGAAACATTTGTTCTTGTCAAATGTCAACCCATGTTTCATAGGCTTACTTGATACTTATATTACCTAAAATAGTTAGTCAATAAATATCATCACAACAACTATCCAAACAACTATCCAAGAAAAAAAATTGGGAGATATAGACAAAATAAATTCAGGAAGTTTTTCCTTAGAAAGCATTTTACCAAATGAGCTAAAAGGACCTTCAAATCTTCTTTTCTATGGGGCAGAATACATCTTAATTCTTAACAGATGGCACCAGTACAGTCTACAGTTGGAAAGACCAGTATTGTACAGATAACTTTATCCTATACGCCACAAGATATTCTTGTCTTGTTCATTCAATTAGCATGACATTTACCTTGTCGCTTTCTCTTGAACCATTAACACCCAAATGGTGAGCATCAAATGCGATGAACAAAACCAGGCCCAAACAAGAGGTTCTGGCTCATCCTAAAAAAGCATTTCATGATTCAAGTCAAGGCAGACAACTTAGAGATACAAAACGGCGTACCTGAACGTTGCTCTCCTCCATTAATATCTCCTTAGCCTTCTCGCAGAGTGCTCTAACCTGTACGATAAATACTCCAGACTCAGAACAAATTAATGGTAACCTAACTATTAATTGTACAGGCAATCTAAGAAAGGTATCGATTAGGCCGAAGGTTGATATCAAACAGTTTGGGGGAGCCATAGCCCCCTCAACATTCTCCCGGCGTGACGCCTCCATTTTTACCCCCAAAACATCGATTGACCAGAAACCAAAATTCAGCGGCCACCAACGATCACGGAGAAACCGGCTGACGTCAGTGTTTCAGCTAATGCAGACGTATTAATAGCATAATGTTGCGAAATCCGTAGAGGCCCTTTGAGCAGCAATTAATCCCGCGTTTCGACATCTCGACGCACCTAAATCTGCGGAACGCAAACCTTATTCCACACCGGAGAGCAACACCCAGCTTCGCTCATAATCGCAAGCCCAGCTCGTAACAACCCAACAACCGCAGAAACAACTAAACAACAGCCACTGCAACCCATTTCCGCGTAAGCAAACCACGAAAAGGAGCCGAGCGCCGTCTCAGGGACGATCTCCCCCGGAACCCCGCCCGGCGCCCCGCAATCCGCCAGATCTGGCGAAACCCACCCACCCCAACCGAGACGAGAGGGAGGCACGAGGGCGGCGGAGGAGGGGCCGTTACCTCGGGCTCGGGGAGGGGCTTGCACTGCGTGAGCCGCTCGATCTGGTCGTCGAGGCCGCCATGGGGGCTGCTCATCTTCGCCGGGGCGCGTCCAACCCTAGATCTCGCCGCCGCGCGCGCGTGGGGAGGAGAGGACGAGAAAGAGGTGCGGAGGGGGAGCAAAAGGTCTCGAAAGGTGGAAGGGACGGTGGTTATATGATTGAGATTTGGAGCCTAGTATAGCGGCGAGCCCGAGGAGAGGAGAGGAGGCGGAGCGCCCTACTCGTGGTGGTGGTGGTGGTGAGGTCACAGGGGTGAGGAAAAAAAACTCGTGGGACTCGTAGGCTCGATTCAAAATTGTTTTTGGCTGAACTCACTATTTGATTAAATATTAAAATGAAATAAATTTTGAATAAAATCAATTTTATTTTGGCTTGATTCAGCTTGGCTCGTTAGCTTGGTTCTAAAAATACTTTTAAACTATAAATAAAATAATATTAAATGAAACTATATCAATTTTGAAGAAAGCTCAATAAGACGATTAACTGGCTCGATATCCACCCCTAGATGAGGAACTGGTCGTGTCGTGCCCAGCGACAAGTGATGATGAGGAAAGAGGTTGCCCTGGTGGGGTCAGTCGAGTTGGAAGTTTGGAAAGATCTGGGCAAAACATGGCAAGCCAAATTTGAACTCGACTCACTTAAAAAAAGTTACTCAAAATTTTGAACTAGATTAGGGAAAGGTCGGTTTTGTTTAGTTTCACTGAGGTAAAGAACTCAAATTTAGGCCTCATTTGGGAGATGGAGAGTATTTTAAATTTCTATTGATTGATTGTTTCCTATGAAATTCATGTGGCATTTCTACGAATTTTTCACATTGCAAATTGGCCCTTAATGAGTTAGATAACTATTTTAATAATATTATTTTAATTGAAAAAACAAAAAAAAATCAAAAATACAAAAACTATCTTCTGTCGTCATTTCAAATGGTGACAAGAAGACAGTAAATACTCAGTCACCGATTCAACATCCTGTCGTCATTTCAACTAACGATAGGTTCAACCTCTTGTCGTCATTTAAATTGGCGACAAGAGGTGAACAGTGATCAAATCACCAATTCATCTGACGGTAGGAACCCACGGGTTCCTAATACCACTTCAACCGACGACAAGAAATAGGCTACAAAAATCCCAAAAATTTACCCAAAAGTCATTTTAATTCTAAGAAGAAGAAAAAAGATGGAGAGAAGGGAGAGGGGGACAGGTGGAAAAGTGACGTAGCGTAGCTCTATCAGTTCGTAGCGGATGAGAGAGAGGCAGAAGTAGATCCCATCGCCTACTTTGCAGGTAAATATTTTTGCAATTTTCTAATTAAATTTCAAACTTTGGTAGGTTAACAAATAAAATTAGCGACATATAATTGTTTTTATTAGATAATTTTAGTTGTAGGGTAGTCTATTGTAGTACATTATTTTAGCCGTGTGCGGTTTAGATTATCATATATGTGTTATTTATGGTGCACGACGTGGCTGATTTAGATTAAATCTGCAAAAATACAAAACAAAGCTCAAAAATAATTTTGAAATGATGAAAATACTTTAAAAACTAGCAAAATAGCTCTAAAAATTATATAGAAATTCTATAGTAGCTAAATAGGATGTTTAAAACTTAATTAAAATATTGTCCGCTTCAATTTGGTAGTCTTTTTACACGGTAAATAATTTTGAAACCCTAAAAAACATTTTAAAATAAGAAAATAGCAAGGTAGTTCTAAAAATTCAATAAAAATCTAGAGTACCTACATAAGGTGTGTAGATGTTAATTAAAATATTGTCAACTTTAATTTGGTTCTCATTTTTGCACGGTAAATATTTTATAAATGCAGATAATACCTTTTAAACAAGCAAAATAGTAAACTAGCTCAAAAAAATCTATAAAAATTCCAGAGTAGTTAAATATGGTGTGCGAATCTTAACTAAAATATTGTCAGCTTCAATTTAATTTTTATTTTTGCATGCTAAATATTTTGTAAATACTAAAAATACTTTTAGAATTAGAAAAATAGAAAGATAGCTCTACAAATTATACAAAAATTACAGAGTAGCTAAATAAGATGTTTATATATTAATTAAAATATTGTTAGCTTCAATTTTATTCTAATTTTTGCATAATAAAAAAATTTGAAACGATTAAAATGCCTTTTAAACAAGGAAAATAGCAAGCTGGCTCAAAAAAATATAAAATAAAAATCCAGAGTAGCTACATAAGGTGTGCGAATCTTAATTAAAATATTTTAAGCTTCAATTTGGTTCTCATTTTTGCATGGTTAATATTTTATAAATGCCGATAACACCTTTTAAATAAGAAAAAAAAAACAAGGTAGCTCTAAAAAGCACTAAATATTCTATAAAAAATCTAGAGTAGCTACATACGGTGTGTGTGGATCTTAATTAAAATATTATCATCTTCAATTTGGTTCTCATTTTTTGCACGGTAAATATTTTGTAAATGTCGATAATACCTTTTAAACAAAGAAAATAGCAAGATATATAGCACTAAAAATTCCAGAGTAGCTACATAGGGTATGCATATCTTAATTAAATATTGTCAGCCTTAATTTGGTTCTCATTTTTGCACGGTAAATATTTTGTAAATGTCGATAATACCTTTAAAAAAAGGAAAATAACAAGCTAGCTCGAGAAATTCTATAAAAAAAAATCCAAAGTAGCTACATAGGGTGTGTGGATCTTAATTAAATTATTGTCAGCTTCATTTTGGTGCAATAATTGAATTAATTAAATATGTCCCATCTTATTCATTTTTGTGTATGTTTCGTAGTATTTACAATGTATGCAGTAAATTTTCAGGCATGTCAACCCTAGGAGACGCTACAGTGGTCGTACGAGCTGCTTGACCTGGCTGTTGACATGACTCATTGTATCTACCTCAGTACCATCCTCCCCAAGAGAGCGAGCAACCCATTGAGCTTGGCATGTTGCGGTTGCGCACGCCCATGAGGGCATGGAGGTGGACCCACGTTGGGTTCCGAGGTACATATGGTTCTAACCGTTGTGTACTCAATTTCGGTCTAACTTGTGTGGGTGGATTCACGTATATTCTTAATCCTTTCGATGCAAGTTGAGAGCGGCAGGTCTCCTTTCACTAGCAAGGATAGTGGAGGCGGTGTGGGAGGACGACCAGGACATCGTGGGCGGTGGGCGTACGTTGAGGCAGTTTCCATACGACCAGTGCCTCTTGATGGCACTGGTTGACCGTTGGAGGCCGGAGATGCACATGTTCCACCTTCTGTGCGGGGAGATGGTGTCAATGCTTCAGGACATGGGCTTCCTGACCCGGTTGCCCTGCGCGGGCTTCCCCCTAGCGGCGTACGATGTCCTGCACATGTGGCGCACAGAGCTCATCGCAAGGTTCTAGGGGTGCTGCCAACCAACGTCGGCTACACAGAGTTCAGCACTACACACGGGCCGTCGCGGAAGTGGATCTGCTAGTTCCACGTAAGTGTTTATAACTCTTGTCTTTCTGTTTCAATTTATTTGTTGAACTTACTGATGTGTCCCTGTCTTCTTGTAGCCGGAGCGTATGGCACAAGACACACTCGAGGTCACACTGAGAAGTCACTTTGATGTCTACTTGTTGTGGTTGTTCGGGTAGGTAATGCTCTTAGGGTCCCACGACGACAGCGTGGATAAACACATGATCTACTACGCATGGGAGCTAGCGAACCTGGAGGTGGAGGCGATTTAGTTGTACGCCTAGTGCCCGACGGTGTTGTACGTGGTGTACCGTGCATTGTGCAACGCGTGCCACCGGATTCAGGACAACTCTATACTTTTTGGATGCCCGTTGCTTCTTCAGCTGTGGTCAATCGAGAGTTTCCAGATTGGACGACCACAACTAGACTTAGAAGCCTACACCAACACCATGTACGCACACCGTCAATGACGTGGACCAGCCGACCATGGGTACGGTGTGGTGTCGCCGATTGGTATGTTTTTTTTTATTCTTTTGTCTTTTTTGTAATGTGATTTAATTGCATGTGCTAAGTTTCTGTTGTTCTATTACATATGTCACCTTCACTCCAATCACTACGCACATGTCCTAGTCGAACTACGTTGTGGTGTTCGATCAGTTGACGGATGATCGCTCCATTTGGACACCGTACTCTCCCGAGAAGGTGTTAGCTCGTGCACCCGGGCTTGTCCAACTTGTGCACGTGAGATTGGCAGTACTGGTACAAGCAGAGGAACTTCATGCATGATGTCTTCGTGAAGGAGTACCACGTGCATCGGGTGATACGCTAGTTTGGTCTACGGTAGGATACTAGGAGGTCCCAGTGCCCTAGGGACAACGGTTGCCACCAAATGTCCATGGATAATTTCACATTTTATTTCTGTCGTGGTCTTTCCTTACGTACTTACGAATTTATTGTTTTGCCTTCCATAGGTACACTAGGAAGGGAGTACCTGATAGGATTTCCTAGGCTGACAAGATGTCCCCTTGGGTTGAATGGTGGCTCCACGCCTTGGAGGACGTGCTCCGGGAGGATGCTCCCTACGACGTCGGGACATACGAGGAGTACGTTGAGTGGTACTCCACTCGGACAAGGATTCGTTGCGTCAGGGTCGTGGACGACCCACCACGACACAAGGCCATTACGAGCAACACGTACCCCTACCCAACCGAACTCTGCATTCCATCGCGTTATACGTATTGAACGATCCATACTTCTTATTTACTTCGCATGTTTTCGGTTTCTAACTTGTTAATTCTTTGTATAAAACGATCTACAAAGGGAGATGCACGGGTTGGCGACCTCCGTGCATAGTCTAATGCTCAAGGAGCGCTTCAGCATGTCGGCGCAGGAGATCAACGAGGTCATGGGCCGGTTCATGGAGAAGATGAGGCGAGACATACAGCTTATGTCGTGTCATAGGTCGAGGGACGCGGTAGACCCACCTATGCGTGGACAGGGTGAGCCACGGTGCGTCACGCCCCACGGCTCCTCACTTGGACGTGGCGGTCGGATCCTCATGGCACCGTGTCAGGAGTACCCCAGCACAAGCACAAGCACAATTCACATGTACACTTGAAACACTTACATCTAGTTGTTTATTTTGAACTCCACTAGTTACTAACAATAATTTCTTCTACCAGGTCCTCAGTACCATTCGTATTCGGGGCAGGACTACACCGAGCCATCCGCTGTGATGCAGCGACCAACTATGTCTATCTTGTTTACACGTATAACATACTATTTCAGCATTTCCTTCTTGTTTACATGCATAACGTATTGTTTCAAAGGTCGTAGACCCCTATGGGACGAAGAGCTGGTGTCGCAGGAGACTACGAGTTCGACCAGGAGTGGGCCTTTGCATAGCGAGAGTAGTCAGGTCTCCGTTGGAGCTTCACAGCTGCACGGTGCACTCGAAGCGAGCCAGCTGATGCATCACCCTCTCGGGACACCCCTCTCTTGACACCTCCTCAGGCTATCTCACATCGGTAGGGTACCACGGCCGCCGAAGCCTTTGACGTACTCGCACTAGCACCCACAACCGCCCCGGACGAGGTCAGGGACCACACGTGGGGCACGCCCCAAGAGGGCTACGAGTATATATTTGTTCTTGTCAATATCAGTCATGTCATGTAAATACTAATTTCTATACAACTTACATTGTGTTAGTATCGTGTTTCGATACTATTTGTTTTTGTTGTTTGTATAGGTAACCATACGAGGGAGTCAGCATTGCTATACCCCACACCACCCTAGCACTAGCCTTTTTTGTACATAAATGACCACACCCTCTTTGCATAGTTATTATCTCTCTAAGATTTTGTTTGGTACTCTCAAATAATCCGGAGTTATTTTTGTTATTGCGCCTCGAAGGGGGTTATTTTTTTTATTGCGCCGTCGAGGGGGCTATTTTTAATATTACGTCGTCAAATGGAGCTATTTTTGACATTGCGCTGCCGAAGGGGGGCTATTTTTGATATTACGACGCCTAAAACTCATTTGAAATTTATTTGGTCACATCAAAACTTCCAAATTGTTATCTACTTTATATTTTCTTATCTTTTCAAAAAATATCGGGTGCACGGACACTAAAAGATATTACCAACATTACAAGTAAAATTTAATTTCGAAAAAGGGCTAACACCAATTGTTTGTGTCTGAGTAATCACCCCTCCTCACCAATTGCCAATTGGCTAACACCATCACTCTCTCCTCTTCCATGCAACCTACATCCCACATAGCCGCCCACTACTGGTTGCCTCTGAGGAACATATGCTAGCAGTGCCATCAAGTGGCTAGCTCGACAAATGACTAGATATTAGTAGCGGGACGGTTTCACAACCTAAAGCGATGATGATTGTAATCTATTTAAGTGGTTTTAGAACATGTAATATGATTCTATTTTTTAATCCGTAGCAACCCAAGGGTATTTAGCTAGTAAATCTTGAATCCCTAATCCCCTACCGCCACTTGTTTTGTATTATACTGTTATTCCACTAACAGATCAACTCGAATCTATTGTACAAGCCTACGAGCTACAAACTACAAAGCACAAATAAGTAATCAAATAAGAGAAGAGACCGAGATCACTGAATGTACCTTAAAAAAGAGCTTGAGATCAGTGAGTGTACCTTAGTGGCTTAGTTCAACTCAAATCTCTTGTAGCCACCGTCGCCTGTCAGTATCAAGTCGTCGCCGCCAAAGGCCCGCCATACCCTTCCATGAGTCCACGACACCATGTCGACACGTCGCCGCCCGACCCGTGTCGCCGATCTTCCACTGTCCCGTGACCTTGCTCCGGTGTTGATGGGTTGATTCCTCGCCCCCGTGACGACGAATCGCCGCAGCGGCAGCTGAATCTCCGCCACCGCCGCCAATGCATGATGGTTATGAGCTTGGATGGAGGGGGCTGTGAAAGAACAACCCTAAAAACATCCCAACCTACATAGTTCCCCATTTTACTACTAATTGTATTGCAGCCTATCGGTCTGAACGAGAGGTAACAAGGTCATGGACAAAAGCTGCTCGGTTTGCTAATAGCCGACCGGTTCAGCGGTTACGACAAAAAACCGACCGGGTTGTTTGGTTTTCTGCGTCCAATTACATAAACAGTCTTTGAAGCGAACCAAGCAGACATAGTCTCTTGTTTTCGGGGTTTAGGGTTCAGAGTTTAGAACCGAAATAATACCTCCGGATCCGACAGGACCACCGTCACAGAGGAGAGGAGGAGGAGGAAGGGCGAGGAGGCGTGCCGGTGCCGTGTTGCGTTGCGGGCCAAGTCAGAAAAGGGTAGATATTTTTGGTGCCCTCCCCCTCGGCTCCCGTATAACTTCCTAGTTGCACGCTTCTCCGCCTTTCGGCATCTGCAGCTATTGCTCCGTCCCTTCGCTTCCTCCTCTTCCTTTTCATCTCCCTCGCATCGCATCGCCTCCCTAGGGTTTCTCGCGGACACCCACCCCTCCCGCCGATCCGATTCCAACCCGCCTCGCCTCCTCCTTTCGCTCGCAGCAGGTCAGCCCCCGATCCCCCGCTCCGTCTCGATCTGGGCGCTTCGCCGCTTTCCGTTCTCGATTTGCTCGTTCCAAATCGCAGTTTTTTTCCTCTTTTTTTTTTTTTGGTCGTGAGCGTGCTTGAAGTTAGCCGTGGCGTTAGTGCTGCTTGTTATTTTTGTTTATTTTTCTAATTTTAGGTGTTTCAGTGGGTTTGTTGGTCAGCTGCTGGCGCTGTAGTAGATGTGTTAGATTTGTAGGGTTTTTGTGGGGGAGCAGCAGTGGATTTTGCTGAATTATGGTAGATTTTCTCTTAGCGAGGGTTTCGTGTAGGATGCTGCTGCTGCTGAATCCGACCTGAATGGTGTGGTTGGTTTCCTCCTCTGGGGACTTTGATTAGCCCCCTTGCATGCTGCGTTTCTCTTCGTGGCTAAGATGGCCGCTGCAATTTGGTGCATTTGCCGCGCTTTGGCCGTGTTTTGGGTTGTATCCTTAAATCCCGTTCTTATCCTATATGAGATCTGGTAGTTCTTAATCAGTATAGCTCCTTTTGTTCGTCTCTGTAAGTAGATTTATGGTACCACAGTGCCGATTATACTGGTTTAGTTTTGATTCCGGGGACTTGTCATGTTTTGGTGCTAGGTAGTAAGTAGTAACTTGTTTATTTGATTCAGTGCTGCTTTTGGCTAGGCTTGTTGTAGTTGCTGATGCTCTTGAGCAAAATTGGGAGAGTTGTATAACACACGACCAAACCTAATCGAATCACACACGTTTGTGGCCATTTTGTTTTGTTTTTGTTCTGGGTTTTAATCTTAATTTCTACTTTGTATATGATGTTTCTATATTAATGATTGGACCTGCATTATATTCGCGTTGGTACAGTCATACTTTGATCCAGTTAAACAATTTGTTCACTTTATTTTGCCCGTTGCTTATCAAAGTGTAAACAATTCTGAACTTATATTACTTTTGGCTGTACGTTGTGGTGATTGGAATTTTGTGTACGGTTAAACTGATGCTTTCTTTTGCTTTTAGTAATCGCTGTTAATATTGGTAGAATATTGAGATTTTCTTGTGCTGAGAAAAAAGAAAGTAGTTCTTTTCATTGAAATTCTGTATCTTTTGCTGCTGAAATACTTGTGCTTCACATTTGTTTTCTACTGACTTTCATTCTATTTCGGATATTTCTAGGTTTTAGCGATCAGCACTAGAATCTTCATTAAAGGTTTTGTGCAAAATTATGCGATCTTCATGGGCTGATTCAGTTGCGAACGCCGAGGAATCGGCGCCCGCGACTGGTGCTGCTCCCGCCCCTGTTGTTAATCACCAGAATTCGCGCCCCACTCGTAGTGCGTACGTCCCTCCTCATCTCCGTGGCCGCTCACCAGGTCCTCCATCTGAGAACCAAGCACCATCTTCAGCAGCAGCACCAGCTCCAGCTCCGGCATCACCACCAGCACCAGCACCAGCACCAGCTGGCATACAGTCCTCAACTGCTGTACAGCCTTCTGGTTACGCAGCTATTGTCGGTGGCTCTCGCTGGGCTGGTCCTGCTGGTGGTGGTGGTGGGAGTAGCGGTGTAGGTGGTACCCGCCAGGGTGGCGGCGGCGGCCGTGGTGGCGGTGGCTGGAATTCCCGTCCTGGATGGGACCGCAGAGACCGTGAACCTAACCCTTTTGCCAGTACTGAGGCCACAGAGGTTGACTTTGAGAGTCAGGGGAACACAGCCATCAACTTTGATGCCTATGAGGACATTCCTGTGGAGACAAGTGGCCATGATGTGCCTCCACCAGTCAACACCTTTGCAGAGATTGATTTGGGTGATGCGCTGAATGAGAACATACGGAGATGCAATTATGTGAAGCCTACACCAGTGCAGCGGCATGCCATTCCAATCTCCATTGCAGGGAGGGATCTCATGGCCTGTGCTCAAACAGGGTCTGGAAAGACGGCTGCTTTTTGTTTCCCGATCATTAGTGGGATCATGAAGTCAAGGCCACCACAGAGGACAAGAGGTTCGAGGACTGCGTATCCTCTTGCACTGATATTATCACCTACTCGCGAGCTGTCAGTCCAAGTATGTCACCAATCTGGTTTTATCCTGGGTGTTTTTTTTTTTTTTGGTTTCTTCTGACACTTTTCATGCCTCAGATTCATGAAGAAACAAGGAAATTTGCGTACCAGACTGGTGTTAGGGTGGTTGTTGCATATGGTGGAGCACCAATACATCAGCAGGTATTTCTTCTTTCTGCATTATGGTTTTCTTTCACTGTGATTAGTGATTACATGGATGGTATTTTAGTTTCTCGTGTATCTCACAGTGTTTAATGTACTGTACTGTGCTTATTTGCCAAATCAAATTTATTTTACATGGATGACATACAATATTAGCCTTGTTTTAGGAGAGGGCACACTATATTAGGTTATGATGATGCACCAATCCATTGGTACTGTCAATTCATAGCAGTATAGAGTATTCTAAACATGGGTGTTAATTTATTATGTGATGAAATAGAAATTTAACAGTGATCTTTGTTGGTACTCTCTCTCTCTCGCTGCGCGTGTGCTCATGTGCTGAAATGTGCGAGACAAATTATTCATTATATGCGTTATGTGAATAATTTTGTATAGCATGGAACTTGCCACTTCTCTCTCTCTCTCTCTCTCTCTCGTGATGAAATGTGGGAGACAGATTGTTCATTATATGTGTTATGTGAAGAATTTTGTATAGCATGGAACTTGTCATCTACACTGCTAGAACGGTACCCCAACTGACTCAATACTAGTAGCATAAGTTTCTCAGAGAGGAATCTCATGTGTTTGACTTTCTGTAGAAAACATAGATACAACATTATATGAATGCTTCAATTATGTAGGTCCTGAAAAATGGTTATGCATCCATGTAGATTGTCAAGTAGTGATAAAATGTGATGAGAACAAAACTTCCTTGCATTTTTAGCAGTGTTCCCCTAGGCACCCGCCTAGGCTGCCTAGGCGCTAGGCGCGGCCCTCCCCTGCCTAGGCTGCCTAGCCGATTTATCCCGCCTAGGCGCTAGGCGTTGGTCTGCCACCCGACTAGCGCCTAGTGCCTCTAGGGGAACACTGGTTTTTAGCTTTAGTGACATATTACAAATTCGAATTATGTTACTTATAAGCTTAGGTAAGCTCACAGAACTTAAATGGCCATGCAAAAGGAATTTTCGTCATTGAGTAATTTAATCAACTTCAAATTTATTTCAAATGCAGTTGCTTGTTTTATATCTTCAGAAATTAACGTATGGTGTTGGCCACATTGTTTTTGTCTTTCACAATAGCCTTTTGCAAATTGATATACACAGCTATTGAACATATACTTTTATCTGTTACTGTAGTTGAGGGACTTAGAAAGGGGTGTTGAAATCCTTGTGGCAACCCCTGGTCGTTTGATGGATCTGCTGGAGAGGGCTAGAGTATCACTTCAAATGGTGAAGTACTTAGCTCTTGATGAAGCTGATCGAATGCTCGATATGGGGTTCGAGCCACAGATACGTAAAATTGTTGAGCAGATGGACATGCCCCCTCGTGGTGTTAGACAGACAATGCTGTTTAGTGCTACTTTTCCAAAAGAGATACAGGTATGTCTTCTCTTTTTGATTCCCCACTTTAATAATATAAGTTCAAATATCATCAGCCTCTTCATTAGCCATTACTATTTTATTGGCAATCTAGCAATTTAGCTGAGGTTCTGTGGACTGGTGAGTTTGCGTGCAATGCCCGTTTGCTGTCAACTTGTACGACAAAATTACCAGTTTTCCTAACATATGGTTCCATGTTCTCAAGTCGCAATTTACCTTTATTGCATTGTAGTTTGTTCATTTTTATTGGACCTCTATTCCATATCCAAAATTATTAAATATTGAATTCTTCTATTATACTGTTTGAAATGGTCAGAAAAAATGTAGGCATTAAAATTTATGTTTACTAATTGCATTTAAATCTGAATAACAATAAGATGAATAGGCTTACAAAAACACAATCAACACTTTTTGCACGTGATATGAAGATATGATAATCGGTGAATCAATATGCAATTATTTTGTTGGTTTTCTTACATGACAGGGAAAAATTTATTTGGTTGTTTGTTTGTTGTAGCATGTGATAATGATTTCTAGTGTTCCTTGTGCTGAAAATGCTTTATTTTATTTTTGGTGCAGCGTCTGGCTTCAGATTTCCTTGCGGACTACATCTTCCTTGCTGTTGGAAGAGTTGGTTCAAGTACCGATTTGATTGCTCAAAGGGTAGAGTTTGTCCTTGAAGCGGATAAAAGAAGTTACCTCATGGACCTTCTTCATGCGCAGAAAGCTAATGGTGCTCATGGGAAGGTACTATGCATTAAGAGTTTTCGATCTACTTTATTTTATGCCTCCAGTTCATGGATCTTCTTTCACTAGGCTAAAGCTGCTGTAAGAAAGGTTTATAAATAGTGGTTTTGAGCTTAAAATCTCAATTAATTCTGAACTTGGTGTCATAATTTCTAGGAATATTTTTTTGACCTTAAATCAATTTTGAACCCAGTGTCATAATTTCTATCAATATTGGTCCACCAACTTGTGTTTTTCTCTTGTTTGCAGCAAGCTCTTACTTTGGTCTTTGTGGAAACAAAGAGGGGAGCTGATGCTCTGGAGAACTGGCTGTATACAAATGGGTTCCCTGCAACAAGTATTCATGGAGATCGTACCCAACAGGTACGTCAGAGCTGTGGCTTACATTATATGTTAGTTACACTTTGTTGTTGTATGAAGTATCCATGCATACATTTTTATTACTGTCTGAACTATCCATGCATATCCTAATTGTACTTTGGAAAGTAAGTAAGAACTTCTAAAAACATATGCTTATCTGAATGTGGTACTTGGAAGTGATATCCTTCTCAAAACAATTCAATGATACCACTATCTGATATGCTTGCGCATGAGGGATCAATATTTCTGTCCCATCCAGGTTGAGCGTGCTTGTCTGTATGCGTTATGGTGCTAGAGATATACGTGTCTTCTTGATGTCATATAGGTCTGATTGAATATCACATTGTTGGTCTTTTGTTTGATTGGTCTTATTCAGGAAAGAGAGTATGCTCTAAGATCCTTCAAGAGTGGAGCAACTCCCATCCTTGTTGCAACTGATGTGGCTGCTCGTGGGCTTGACATACCACATGTTGCCCATGTCATCAATTTTGACCTCCCAAATGACATTGATGACTATGTTCATCGAATTGGGAGAACAGGACGAGCGGGGAAGTCTGGTCTGGCAACTGCATTTTTCAACGAGGGCAGTATATCATTGGCAAGGCCATTATGTGAACTAATGCAGGAATCTAATCAGGAGGTTCCTCAATGGCTTGAGCGTTATGGTGCCCGTTCCTCATTTGGAGGTGGTGGGGGCAGAAACCGCCGATCAGGCGGTGCTCGATTTGGTGGCCGTGACTTCCGGCGGGACCACAGGGGTGGCCACGGTGGAGGTGGAGGTGGAGGTGGAGGTGGAGGTGGAGGTGGTGGAGGTGGTGGGTATGGTGGCGGCTTTGGTGGTGGCCAAGGCGCAACTAGTTCCTGGGACTGAACTGATTCCTGGTTACTGTCAGAATTGAAATGAACGATCATATTCTATTGACTCGACTGAAAATAGATATGGGATTTGTAGTCACCCTGGTGGGCATGGTGCTGGAAAATGCACCCTTTTACCTTATTTATTGTTGGTTGTCACTGCACTTCTGTTTCCCCTGTAATGTGTTTTTTCTTACTGTCATGAAGTTTGGGTGGGTTAATTCTCCTGTTCTTTTGCCACTGACTGTTTCTTGCTGTAGTTTTGGATGATGTGTATTTATTGGGTGGCTGGTCGTTATTGTTGCGTTTCTGAATGCTTTTATAATAGTGATAGTGATGGTCGGAATGGATGTTTTTCTGCTTGATTCCCTTGATGTTGTCTTGAGAAAGCTTATTATGAAATCGGAATAGGAAAAAGTCGTGCTGGAGTTTGATTTTCACCCTAAACTTCAATACTGTTTTATTTGCGTTCCTCCGATGTTCAAACCAGAGCAAATCATGTCCCTCATCCTAACCCTCCTGGGTTTTGGTCTTGAGCCTTTTTATGTTACGCTTAATTTAATATGGGTTTAATTTAATATGGATTGTCGAATCTTTTCAATTTAACATGGATTGTCTACTTTTTTATTCAATGGTTCAGATTAGTTAAGATTTAGTTGTTTAGTTGCACTACATCTGTTAGTATGAGTAGTAGAATTGTTAGTACGAGTATAGAATTTCGAGGGAGAAGCATTCTACTTACTCGTGTGGGGATCATATTGCTCGCCAAGTCGGGGCTACTAAACACTAGGGTGTTACTTATTTTTTCTAGGATAATATTAACATTTGGCATCAAACCAAATGAGAGCCAAAATTGTGTAGGCAATACTAAAAAATTGGTTTGGCTACTCCAAACCAAACCGCCCCTAGATTCTCCTCGGTATGACCTCATCCGCTGGGCAACAAGCCCCACGTGTCGGTGACAGAAGAATTCCTCTTCTTTCTTCTCAACTCCACCTGAACAGGCCGCCGTCTGTGCACCGTTCGCTTGCTGCTTGAGTTGGGGGAGAGAAGCTCCTCCCGACGAGTCCGCGCGCGGACATGCAGCCACCACAGCCTCCTTGAGTGCGGCGCGGCGGATAACAATGAGGGCGCGAGCGACAGCTGCCCTCTGCCCGAGTTCGCCAGCCGGGAGCCACCGCCGCGTCCTTCGCCACCACCCCTCGCAGCCTGCGCCGTCCCCATGGCTTTACACGCTATGCTCCATTGCTCATCAGCATCGGCATGGCCAGGGCTGTGCAACTCTCTTTAAGAGTGTATCTGTGTAATTTACTCAACACAACATTGAGGTTACTTTCACAAAGTAATATGGCCTATATATGGACCTTTGTTTCGGGTTGTTATCGTTCTCCTCGTACTCGTTTGTTATCGTTCTCCTCGTATTCGCTGCGTAGTCTCATCGGTGGCAATTTTCCATGGAATGGCAGTCTGATCCTCTCGGCCTCGCAGAAACTAAACTCTCGTTCGTCGTCACGCATATTTGTATCGTCTCAAGTAATCAACAAGCTCGTCGATGTACCGCACTTGCCGCACCTTGATCCGCGACGACCTCCTGTAGCCTCGTGGCGTTGCTCGCAAGCACCTTCCCTTCGTCCTCCACCACGACGCGCCGTACCGCCGCCGCGACGCCGTCTCTGTCGAACGACCCGTCGCTCTCCTTCCTCGCCACCTCCACGCCGGTCCCCCTCTCCGCCATCGCCTGCGCGTTCAGACCCTGCTGGACGACAGCATCACCAGCGGGTGCCCGAACACGAAGCTCTCGATCTGCCGCGTAACCGGAACAAAAACAGGGTGTTCACTATTTTACCATACATATAACAATATATATAAGTTCTAAGCAATATAGTGCTAAACAGTAACATATCAGACAATTTTTAGTATCAATATTTTAACATAACTAATTACAATGTACAATAATAAAGAAGTAGTGATCAAAATGCTTATCAAGATAAAGAAACTTACTAATAATATTGGTTGATTGTAGCAAAGTGAAATCATCTAAGGGCGAAATTATGGGCAAAAGATAGCCGGTATTGGCAAAATACATCACCCGACCTCAATGAATTAAAATTATCTATAAAAAAATAGAACGATCGAATGAAAGTAAATACATTACCTTTTAGTATTTACATTCTTTCAAATTCATGAAACGTTGAACCACAACTTTCTTTATTTCTTCTTTTCCCGCGTAGCAAGTTAGGCTATCAGTCAAGAATCACTGATGCGATAGTGGGCGACCAGGCGTGCGGGGCGTGGGCAACTGGCCTAGCAGCTGCTAGGCGCGGGCCGCACGGGCGTACGTCGTGGCCGAGGCCACAAGGCAGCGACGTGTGCTGTTGGCCTGCTCGGCGGGGGGCCGTGCGTGAGCGTGGGCCGCATAGACGCCTGGGCCTGGGACAGAAAGGAGGCCCGGGTGGACAACTATTGGGCTGGGGTGCACATATGGTAAAAACAAACTGATCGCCGCTATTTTTTTTTTGACCGGATGTTCCGTGACACCGGGTGAGTCGAGCAGAGCCCCACTAGGAACGCCCCCACCGCGCCATGCGCGAGCACCTCCACCTGCGGTATCCACCCCATCCACACCACGCCGCGCCCTCGCGTCCGCTCCTCGAACCCGTCGGGAAGCACGCCGCCATTGTCGGAGCTGAACATGCCGGCCGACTTTCGGAGGGCTCACAGGAAGCGCTCCTTGTTAGAGTTAATCTCGTTTTTAGAAAGTATTTTCCGTTTCTGTTTTGGAGTTGGAGTCCGAGTAGGGATTTGAGTGCGTGTGTGTGAGTCGGTTTGATCCGCATGTGTATATAAAGCGCACTATCTTTGTAGAGTTGTAGTATGGATTATGAGTTGAAGAAATAAGAAAAGAAAGAAAGAGGAGCGGCAGCTCCGGAAACAAATCGTTGGTCCGTGCTCGTGTTCGGTTTGTTTCGCGTCGTCTGCTCTAGCCGCAGAAAGAAGGCGAGACCGTGAGACGCCGCTATCATGTGGAGAAGTCAAGTCCGGAGGTTGCTTTAAAGGGGTCACGTCAAGGAAAGAGCCAGTGGATCTCCGGCAGAAAATTGTGAGCGATTTCTTTGCAGCAAGAAGCAGAAATAGTGCAAGCATAGAAGGGAAGCTCCAACACTTGGTATCAGAGCCAAGGCTGCTCGATCCTTGCGCAATGTCGGCTCCGGTGGCGGTGGTGACCGAGTCCGTCGCCGCCGCGGAGGCCGAGGCCGAGGACGGCGCTCAACCTCGCCGATCGTCCCTCGTCGTGGACGCACCCGTGGCTGCGACGTGGTGATCCAGAAGACGGTGCGGGAGGTCGGAGGCGCGTCCTACCCAATGCTCGCACGCGACAACTACACGGATTGGTCGCTCGTGATGAAGGTGATGCTCCAAGCAAGGGGCTCGTGGGGCGCCGCCGAGTGGCGACGCGATGTCTGAGGATCGTGCGGCGCCGAGGCGCTCTCAAGGCGGTCCCACAGGAGATGGTTCGCGCACTCGCCATCAAGCGATCGGCCAAGGAAGCATGGGACTACGTCAAGTCCATGCGGATTGGCTCCGATCACGTCCGCAAGTCGAGGCTCCAGAAGCTGAACACCGAGTTCGATAGGCTCGCGTTCAAGGAAGGCGAAGATCCTGAGGATTTCGCGCTTCGCTTGAGCTGCCTGGTCGGCCGGCTCTCGGAGTACGGCGAACCCGTCGACGAGCAGAAGGCCGTCGAGAAGTACCTTCGCGTTGTCCCGCCCAGGTTCGGTCATGTTGCCTACACCATTGAAACCATGCTTGATCTCTCCAGGCTGTCCATTGAGGAGGTCACCGGGCATCTAAAAGGCGCCGATGATCGTTGTGTTACGCAACCGGCGCCTCCAACAATCACCTCTATAGGCATGCTCTTGCTAACCGAGGAGGAATGGATGGCACGCCACAAGGAGAAGTAGAGCGGCGAGGGATCGTCGAACAAGCCTGGTGGCCACGGTCGTCGCCACGGCAGAGGAGGACATGGAGACTGGGATGGGGAAGGCGGTGGTGCCAGATCCCGTGATAAGTCACATGTCAAGTGTTTTAAATGCGAAGAATTTGGTCACTACGCAGCGGAGTGTCGCAGTCACATAAAGTGTTTCAAATGCGACAAGTATGGGCACTATGCTTTGGATTGTCCAAACAAGAAGAGGAACGATGAGGCAAACCTCATCCGAGCTTGTGAAGACGATGACGAACTAGCCCTGTTTTTCTCCTTATGTGACAAAGAGGCGCCGATCGTGGTGATGTTGAATGAGGAGAACGTAGTTCCTAAACTACGCACAGCAGGAGGCAGTCATGATCATACTGATGAGTGGTACTTGGACAATGGAGCAAGCAATCACATGACAGGAGATCGCTCTATGTTCCATGAGCTCGACGAGAAGATTTCGGGGAAGGTCAAGTTTGCTGACGGCTCAACTGTGGAGATAAGAGGCAAAGGATCAATGCTACTGCAATGCAAGAATGGCGATCAGAAGGTGATGCCTGATATTTACTTTATACCAAGTCTGTGTAACAACATACTCAGTCTTGGGCAGTTGGCGGAACGGGGGTGCAAGGTGGTGCTGCAGGATGAGTTCTTGCGTGTCTATGACAAGAACAAAGATCTGTTGATGAAGGTGAAAAGGTCCCCTAACCGGTTGTACAAAATTTCTCTGAAAACTTGTAAACCGATTTGTGTGAGGGACGATCTGGAGGAGCCGAAGTGGGACTTGGGTATCGAACCAGGACATGACAGGACCCAGGGACTGCATGTAGTTGGCGCAGGAGGCGCAGCAGGCGGAGCTTTGGGTGGTCTAGACGACACGCAGCAAGGCGCACAGGGCGCTCCAGGGGACGGCGAATCCTACGTGCATGAAGGGCACGGTGTACACGAAGTTGACGCAGGAGAGAGAGGCGGTGTAGCCTCAGCTAAGATGTATGCGGGGAAGTGGACAGACTTGGTCCAAGAGAGAAGAGCGAGAGGCTCATGTAACGGAGAAACCGAGGTGGTCGTGGGGCAGTGCTCGGCCTGTGGTCGTGGGGCGGGTACTCCGGCCAGTGGTCGTGGGAGCAGGTGCTCCAGCCAAGGTAGGCGTGCAAGGAAGGACGAGTTCAGTCCAAGTGCGAGGCGCGGTAAGCGTTGGTTTATGCATGGCTCAGGATGGAGCAAATGCGATGGTAGGCGGTATCAACCCATGATGGAACGCGCACGGAGTGCAGTAAAAGAGGAAGACTTGGAAGTTCAGATGAGAGAGAAGATCAGCGTGATCAAGGTGAAGAAACGAGATTAAGGGGGTGATTGTTAGAGTTAATCTCGTTTTTAGAAAGTATTTTCCGTTTCTGTTTTGGAGTTGGAGTCCTAGGGATTTGAGTGCGTGTGTGTGAGTCGGTTTGATGCATGTGTATATAAAGCGGACCTATCTTTGTAGAGTTGTAGTATGGATTATGAGTTGAAGAAATAAGAAAAGAAAGAAAGAGGAGCGCAGCTCCTAAACAAATCGTTGGTCCGTGCTCGTGTTCGGTTTGTTTCGCGTCGTCTGCTCTAGCCGCAGGAAAGAAGGCGAGACCGTGAGACGCTATCATGTGGAGAAGTGAAGTCCGTGAGGTTGCTTTAAAGGGGTCACGTCAAGGAAAGAGCCGGTGGATCTCCGGCAGGAAAATTGTGAGCGATTTCTTTGCAGCAAGAAGCAGAAATAGTGCAAGCATAGAAGGGAAGCTCCAACACTCCTCGACGAGCTCCAGCCCGAGCGTGAGCTCGTGCCTATTCTTGGTAGTCGGCGACGTCTCGCTTCCCAATGCCACGCAGATGACAGGCTTTGGGGGCTAGTCGTTGAGCCATTGCAGGACCTTAGAGCGGCCGCAGCGCTGTCACTGTTCGGATCAGGCGGTGGGGACGGCAGGCTTCTGGAAGAGGTCGACGAGGAGGTTGAACAGTCGGGGCTCGACCTTGTGGCAGCTGCGGTGGATGATGAGGCGGCAGCGCTCGTTGGTTTGCAGAAGCGTTCAATGTCAGACACGCCTGACGCATTGGGCTGGAAGGCGCCGACGATCCACTCGCCCTCGTGGCTGCGATAGGCGGTGGATTCAGAGTAACTGATTCACAATCACAAAATCAGACTGTTGACAATGATTCAGAGTATCTGATTGTCTCGTGGTTGTGAGTCATTTTGCGTATTTAAATTTAAAACTTAGTTCTTTTGGTTGTCGTCTCGTCAGTGTGTTAAGTTAGTCTAATCTATATGACAATGCATGCTTTTAATCTATTACTTGAACTCGTTGCAAGTCGTACTTTGGTGCGGAACTATAATAGTACACCGATCAATCTTGTTATCTTTTGACTTAGTAATGAAGTTATCATGTACAATCGGGTGATATAAGTTTTTTTTGATAGTATTGACAATATATTGTGTTCAAGTATCTCTGTAACTAGCTTTATCATCAAATATGTGAGAACACCAAATTATCCGTATAATTCCGATTAATCATTCGCATTCCGATTAATCGCTTGACAGTATCATATCTGTCCAACAACCGTATTCTGTTTTTTACATCACTGCTCAGGAGCGCTTGCTTACAGTCATTTTTGAAAATAACTCTACCCATATGCATTAGCGTAAACATGCACGTAAAGTTTCTCTGAGCCATTTGTTCAGTACGAAGACACTTTACCGAAACAGGCCCATTAAAATCCAAATCCAAAGACCCATTAGATCAGTGTGGCAGGGGCTCTATGTGTCCTTGATTGCTCGATCGCCAGCGACGTGACCTCGAATACAACAGTGTTGAACGATACTGATCCGGTGACATGCATTTTTCGAACCTATTGCCTGCAATAATAATGCATCTTTTAGCTGAAAAACAAAGGGGTTTGCAGTTTAAATTTGCACAGTAAAGATCCAGCGACATGGATTTTTCGTATCTATCGTCTTTGACCAACTGACAGTCCTGATCCAGTGACCTAGGTCCCACTATAATCATTCCTTTGTGAAGCAAAAGGCAAAGAATGGAAGATGGAAAATAAGAGGCCAAGAAAACAGGTTTGCTATATGTAGGTGGCCCGACTTTTTGTTAATTCCAAGTCGATTTTCTTGGCCCTTTGGATTAGCTTTGATATGTGTGTTTTTATCCTAAATTGATCCAATGGTTCAAAATGTGGCTTGTACTAAGCAAAGAAAGTATTAGTCACATCAGTAATAAAACATCATTTTTTTTCCCAAATACTACATGATGTTTGCTAGTTTGATTGATCGAGTATGCGCACGATAATTTGAAAAGTAGGACTAATTACCAAGTCTAGCTTAGTTGGTGGGAAGATGTGGATGTACACTCTTACCACCCAGGTTCAAGTCCTTTTCGAGGCAAATTTGAGTATCTATTATGACTATGTGCATCATTAGTGGGTGCAGAGGCTGGAAGTTATACTTCTATTTCAAAAAAAAAAAACCAAAAAACTTGTCCGTACGTAAAATGGATCAACACAAGCACGTTCCTCCCGTCCGTGCGTACCTTGTGCTCGTCGGCGATGGGCGGGAGCCAGTTGTAGCAGAAGTCGTTGATGATCCAGTCGAGCTTCCCCCCGCCGTCGCAGGCGCCGACGAGGAAGTCGACGAACGGGCCGGGGCGGCGAGGCCGTCGAAGGCCATCTTGACGAGCTCGATCTTCTCCGGCGGCACGTCGGCCGTGGACTTGGCGTCGTCCCGCAGGCCGTCCACCGTCGGCAGCGGCAGCGACACGAACCGGGCGCGAGCGGACAGCTCCGCCGGCACGGGCGGGAGCCTGGTGAGGTTTCTCGGCGTGGAGACGATGGTGACGGCATGGCCCCTCGCCGCCAGCCGCTTGGACAGCTCCAGGTACGGGTTCATGTGCCCGAACGGCAGCCACGGGAACACCACCACGCCGAGGCTGCCGGCGCCGTCTGCTACCATGGTGAGGCTACCGGCGTTGGAGTCGGAGAACGCTAGTGTTTACGTGCTCCGTCGATCGGCTTCAATGGAACCTGTCAGCTAGCTAGCTAGATCGATGGGCGATGGCGAGTTTAATTAGGTGAAAAAGGAGAAAGAAAAAAAAAACGATAGGTCAGGGAAACAGGAAGCTCCACACCCAGGGAAATTAATTTCGCGGTGAAATTTTGGCGATTTCGCACCCTATGAAAATTTTACAATTCGTTCAAAAAATTCAGAATATTTGAATTTGGACTAATTACATCATAAATTTGATTTTTGACAAAAATCGTCTAATTTCGTACAAATTTCGATCAAAATTTGTCCAAATTTCGTTCAGTTTGAAAACCACCCATGCATGTATGCAGTCGTGCGCATTACGCCACTGAAGATCAATGTCAGAAGTACAGCCATCTCCGGACCGTTGCACAGCCACGGAAATGAATCCTGTGGCCCCAGAGTGCGCATCCAGAAAAGGGGAAATTCCAATGAGTTATAGTATGGTTGCTTCTGTCGAAATACGAGTGAATTATCTATTTCTATTCATCAGTTTAAGTTTTTAGATGAATTGATTGATATATACAACTCAATATAGTATCAGAGCCAAGAGGTTTTGAGCTCAAGATCCGGTTAGCGTAATTAAGAAAATAATTACAATCAATTTCTATTCTACATCTTAGGACTGAGGGGGTCTACACGTGAGTATGGTGTTGAAGTATAAGCGAATTGATCGTCTTTAAGCATAAACTTCTGGATGAATTGGTTGATGTATACAACTCAGTAGCCTTGTGGTCGTAGAGTCAGATGAATCCTCTGTCGTTTTGCCGGACGTTGGCATTGTTGCATCCTTTCGCAAAATCTGGAGCTGTTTGATCGAGTGACTGATTGGTATGGTCGAAAAGGGTGAGAAACTGTAACATCTGGTAAGATATTGCCAGTTAGTTTCGATAATACAAATCCACGTTGACTTGCAATTATTATGGCATTGCACAATCGACCACTAGGTTTCTTTTTGGAGGGAAATAGATCATTTGTATTGAAAAGTTCAATACAGAAGATTTACAGTGCAACACATCAAAAGGCAATCTCCATCGGCCGATCGAAAACCAAATATCTAATCGGCACTGTGTTTTTGGTACAGTTTTTTTTTTTTTGCTACGGTACTGTTACTACAGTATTAGTGTCAAGCTCTTTTCACTGCTCACGTATCGGTGTTTCAGATCTTTTTGGACACAAAAAATTCACATAAACAGTCCGATCCTCGCAGAAATCGAGGGAAATTCCGGCGTTCCAAAACAAATCCTAGAGAGTTCTCCTACACATGACAGTGATACGCAATTCATCGTCAACCAAAATAGTGGGAAAGCATCGACAACACACTGTATATATCGATCGATCTTGGATAGGCAGTTCACATCTCTAGCTAGCTAGGTAGCTTCCAGAGTCCAAACTACATACATGTCGGCGGCGGCGAGGCTGCAGTGTTCGTCGGTGTCCTTCCGGCGGCAGGGCTCGTCGGGCCGCATCTGGGGCGACCTGCCAGCGTGCCCGGTCAGCGTCACGCGTCGTCGACGACGCCCCGAGCGGCGCAGAGCCAAGACGTGCCGTCGTCGTCGGGCGTGCACGCGCCCCCTGCGCGGCACGAGGTGACGAGGCGCGCGCGGCGTCTCGGCGGCGTTCCGCGCGCGCGTGCGGCCTCCCCGCGCGGCAACTAACAAGGAGGGTGTGATACGTTGATTCGCCCGTCGGCACGTGCATTGTTCAAGAGCGTGCATACGTTGTGCAGGAGAGGAGCGGAGCAGAGCAGAGCAGAGAATGCAGGTGCCGCCGTATGTTTTTTTGGGAGATTCGATTAGTGGTAAATCATAAAATTTACCCTATTGCGGTGACAAATAATTATTTTTTATGTTTTATCTGTGCTGACTTCTACGCAGCGCTGCCCTCTCTCTAATAAGCGGTGCTTTTTCTTTTAGCTCTTACATGGTACATTCAAATTAATATAGCCGTTCCTTATTTTTTATCTAATGATTTAGATTAGTTATGATTTAGTTATACTAGATAGCATGAGTAGTAGAATCTTGAAAATGTAGAATTGTAATTGCTCATGTAGGGGATCACATTGTACAAGAGTAATATTTTCAACCCCACAAAAATATAAATACAAAGAAAAATTTGTTATACTATTAACAAATCAATGGTCAGATTTGATTTATACTACCATCATATACTACTAGTAGAATGTACCGTAAAATTTCTCTTTTTAAAGTGTACAAGGTAGACGCACACACTCAACTTACACCACCACACGCACACGCTGGATTTTTTTTGTGTGAAGGCATCGAAGTCTTATGGAGCGTTGGCACGCGCTTTTCCAATGAATGTATATACGTGTGTACCATATTCCTAATTATTTGACGAGACACGAGAGTTTCAATCCTGAGGACCGAACCGGACAGTGAGTAGGACCACATCCCTTGCCATCCGAGCTACGTTCTGCTCTCAGCAGTGCTTCTTTTTGGCGTGAATGGTAAGAAGAGGACGAGTCCATGAGGTACATACATGCATCTGTGGCTCTGTGATATGAATTGTGGGTTTATGACTGGCGCAACTCGATTCGGATGTACTCCCTACTATTGTGAACAGGTAACGTTGTAAGTTTGCGTTTTGTTTCCTCGGAAAAAAAACTTTTGAGTGAATGCGTGTTTTACGATGTGAATTCAATCGATTAGAGTTTTCACTGCTTTAAGCGCTATATTTTGATACACAGACCATTTGGTTCGCTCCTGATTTGGTAGCACGTCGACCTTACGATGAATGACAACTACAACTCTACAAGGACGATGACAAGATGTCGTTAACATGTTTTTTTTTCCTAAAAAAAAGAAGAGGTCGTCGACATGACTGATTCTGCAAGTCATAAGGTCTACTGTCGTGGTTCAGGCGTTCAGTTCCGACATGGTCGAGTTTTCATTTAAAAGTTCTATGCAGAAAACTTACAAGGTGTTGTCAGCATTCAGTAGGACACAGCAAATGATCTTTCATTACATAGATAAGGCGTAAATTAACAAAGCCATATCCAGTTAGCATCATTCTCAAACAAAGTGCCATCATACACGGTACAACCAATCATGCATGAAACCACTCAACGCAGACGATAGTTCATAGGATACATGCTACAAGTTTCTCCTACCTTCCAACAAACTTCCAACAATATACTGGACGGGAAGACTAAAGAACAAAAGAATTTTAGATTAGCATGGCATCATGGTAGCACAAATATGCAGCCATATCCATTTGCAGTCAGTACTTCCGATTGTCGCCCCGACTTGGAGACAAAGGACAAAACCTAAATAACCACAGGTTCGATTCCGAATAAGCCTTGGGCAGTAGGGAGTAGGGACCTTCTCCCATTTAAAAGTTAAAAATGAAATAGTGAAGTCGTTGAAACCGATTGTCATACCGAATTGGCATAGATGTTCTCCATTAAGGACCCAGGACCATGTAGACTGAATCACTTGGCATACAATACACCCCGAATAATAGCCAACAACAGAAGTGCAAGCATGATCTGAGCAAGTCACATAAGCAGCTTGAGAAAATTATAAAACAGAAGACTTGTTAGGATTTTGCAGTTTGTAGATTACTCACCAGCATAGGGCTGTACTTTGACTTGTCCAAATCATATCCCCTGCAGAATCAAGACAATCAGTCAAGATGAAGATACCGGCAACGAAGTACAACTATAAATTATTCAACAAACCTTCTCTTTAGCAAACCGGATGACTTGCAAGTTTTCTTTATTGCATCCACACGTTTCTGTGTTAGTGCAGCACTCGGATCATTATTGTCAATCTGGACATGTAGACCAAACATCTTATGAATAAACTCTCAAACAGAAAGTAACTAGGGTAGCCTTTAAAGGCCATGAGCCCACGACTAACAGCAAACATGTAAAAGGGAACAGTAGAAAGGTTGCCTTATCCTGGCAGTCTACTCTGAAATCTGAATAAACCTATATTTATCATTTCGAGCAAAAATAGCAAATGTCTGAAAATAAATAAATGGCAAGTTTGCACAAAACAGAAGAAAAAAAACGCATAAAGTTTCAGCTAGGCACTCAAATCATCTTGAAGTGAAGTCGCCTAGTTGGGAATTTCAGTGTTCAAAACTTAAAACATTATTAACGATCCATGCGTCAACAGGACTGCTTACGCACAACTAACAAGTTTCAAAAAATGTTTATGTATTAACCAAATGTCCAAATGCAATGTCATTGACCGATATAAATTCATCGTACTACAAAAGGAACATGACAAAATATCTGAATGTTTTATTATCTGTATGGTAGATTCCACATGTTTGTTTGGATCAATATTCCACAGCATACCTTCAACTCTAGCAATGAAGAGAACTCATAGAAAGCAGTATAGACGTCTGACATTGATTTTGTCTCATCAATTACTCTTGCAGTGAGCCCTGAGAGAGAGGGGGGGAGAACATGTCAAGTTCCCGCTCAGGTGAGAAGGAACAGGAATATAACTTCAGAGCAGAAATAGATAAGTTATTTAATAGACAGAACAAAAGTAACAAAATAAACTAAAAGTTGATCAATGAAATTAAAGCCACTTAGCAAAAAGAGTGTAATAAGATAAACAGACTATATTTTGCCCCTTCTGCTAGGTTGATTGGGAATCTGAGACTGTTCTACTCACATGTGGACCCATTTTCCGAATAAGAACAAACATAAAACCACCCTGAAAGTTGCACATCTTTCTCAACCATATCCAAAAAAGTTGCATAGCATGCCTTTCTTCATCTCAATGAAAACTGAAGTGAATAAGCACGCCAGTAATTTGACTACTGTATCATAATTCGAAAAGTGGATCTTACAATATACTAATTTTATGATCAAACAAAATTAATACCAAGTTACCAACTAAACCAAAAGATGGCAAATTGTATTTTTTATGACAAGGAACATTGAAGCACTCCATGATGTAATTTTTTGCATCATTGATTAATTCCTAACCACATAACGCTAATCATAAAAATGCATTTATTCCAAATGTGGTGTACAAAAGTAGAACACTACATAACCTGTCATTGTTAAATTCCTTAAGCATAGTGTGGCAAGGTAATCATGGAGAACAGACGAATATTTTTCTGTGAGGTAAAAGGCAGGCTACTACAACTTGAAGCAGCTTAATATGGCTTAATGAAATGTCTTACCACGCCTCATCTTAACAACTCCTTTAAAGACATTCACATTATTGTAGCAAAGAGCACAGGTTCCAATTGCCATTATCTGAAAAGAGGAAACGGCTAATAAATATATCTTAAAGGAAGTTGTTTCAAAAAAAGATTGAACAACAATACTTGAACAGAAAAAGGCAAGTCAAATCATAGCCTCCACCAGTGTATAACTAGGAATGCTATCCAGCTTTCCCAACAAATGAGATGTTGAGGATGGTATAGAAACTAGAGCGAATATCAAATATCTTTGCTTCAACATTTAGCAGGTCACTCAGCCATGAAACATGACCAAAGAAAATTAACCTCCACAAATAGCTAGCTTTTATCACAGAAGTTTTCTTTTATTGCTAAACACTTTCGAGCAGCGGCTACTTTCACTAGCCAAGGTACGAAGGTTGAGTATCTCTAGGAAAAAAAGAAAGTATGACGATTCTGAAAGATGACTGTGTGCACTGGAAATAGATCAATGCTAAAATTACAACCTCACCCCTCAGATAAGATTGATAATTACTAATTACCACAGGGTGTAACAATACGTCAATTCACTAATATGGCATAGCTACCTTGAATCCTTGATACCTTCCAACAATGAAGTCCAAGAACCAAACAAAGGAAGGTTCAGTTACGATAAATCCTAGCTACCAGAAATCCAATCTAGGTTCTTTTTTCTGACAAAATAGGGCTGCTTTATGGATCTCAAACTAGCACCCCCTTTTTTGCCTGAGCTATTCTGAGCTACGAGCCTGTTCCACTGATAACACCAGAGTTTTACATTATTTTCCCTATACACACTATTGAGAAAGGGGGTTGAGGTGAAGAGATTGCTAGATGGCAATGTTCCATCTGGTATTGGATTTAAATTGTAACACCATTTTAAATTCGGTCCTAAATAGACGGTAAAACTCTAACATGCCATTTCAAATTGTAAGGCTGTTATATGATTAAAAAGCTCTACAATGTACCTGAGGTATTGCGCAAAAACGGAAAATGTCATGATCCTTCAGCGCTGACATGTATTTAAGGCAGTCTTCAGCATGAATCAGAGCATTAGTCACCATATCATTCAAGCACTGCACTGCCTTTTCGGAATTCTTCTCATATTTGAGATCCTGATTTCATATGAAAAAATGTGTGTTATTATGTTGGGGAAAATAGTTCAAGCCAGGGATTAAAATCCCGGCCGGTAACCGCTTACCGGAGGGGGGCCGGGATACGGGATCCCGGTGGTTTTTTCAAATTCAAATTCAAAATTTCAAATGGTTTTTAATCAGATTCGAGTGAATTTCATCCGGACAAAATTCGGTTTGACCGGTAACCGGCCAGTTACCGGTACCGGTGGCTGGCCGGGAAATTTCCCAGGAACGGTTATGTGACCCTTGGTTCAAGCTGCTTTGACTAAACTCATGTATGGAAAGAGGATAATGAATAGATCGGGTGATCAACATAGGTAAATGGATTGGATTAGATTTCATTACTGCAGTTAAATTCAATATTTGAATTACTATCTACTACCAGCTTTCATGATCTCCCTAAAAAGGTTGGCCTGTTTGGAACACAGGAATTTCATAGGAATATTGCACAAATTTTACAGGAAAAAATATACATTTGATAGGATTCCTGTAAAATTCCCTCATTCCGCTAGATAGATATAGATAATTCCTGAATGTGTGACCATTTAGTAATTTGGAAATACAGCACCTAAAGCTACTCAGGAGGAATAAATAAAAGTGAATGAATATGTATACCTCAAGTTTATCAGCATATTTACTCCATATTTCTCGAGGCCAGAACATACGGCACTTTGGTACCTCATTTATGTCCTCCAAATAATCCCTAATTATATTGGTTTTCTGCAATTGAAGGCCAAATACTAGTTAGCAAGGTGAACAGTAAAAACTCATTTCATTCTGAGTGTGAAAGTATATATAGTTGATTAAATAGCACAGGTGAACATACCTGCAGAAATAAACCCATTGAATTCGAAAGTTGATCTGAAGCCAGATCTTCCGTCCCTGCGGCATGAAAAAGCCTGGAAAGTCCGTAGCCTACTAGCCCTGCTACATAGTGACAGTACTCATCATAGTCATCAACAGTTTCAACCTACATAAAGGAAGTTGTTTCACATTAGTTCAAAACAATACTAAATCAGTATTTAATTAATAGATATATACAAACTCCAAGTCTAAAACCAGTACATGCTTCCTTTTTATTTTTGAAAGCTACCACTACTAATGATTCTTGCCAATAAAATATCTTTTACTCTGCAAGTAAAACATGTAGAAGCACTTTTATCCACTGATGACCATACCCTGTGCAAATATGACAGCAAATAGTTTGTACTTAAGTCCAGATCCAGAAAATCATGTCGCAAGTTCACTGATGAAGATATTTCATGGCAAAGTGTGTGTCACTATTGTTGTGACAGCCATATTTTTGTAAGCCACAAGGCCCAAAACCATCTTTCATATGGAGAAGTGACCAAAAGGTCCAAAACAACCACACGTTGCTATGGCAGCCAAAAACTGGAAATGCAAACCAAATAATAGCCAGAGAAGTGTAGCACAACTGCATGTCCATGGCTTTTAGCATAAACCGTGTTCATGAAGTGAATGCCAGCACAACATTTGTATTTATGTTCATCTAAGCACGCTACAGTCTACTCACTAAATATGAGGCACATTGTCATTCTTATCAGTCATGAAATACACAATTGCAGCCCTAACAAGCATCAAATTAATATAATGCTACAGAAATGCACCATAGACTCATAGACAGCAGTCACAGTACCATACGCCAGACCAACATTGCAAGTTAAGAGATGGAACATACAGAGTAGTAGAGTACCCTCTGTTGTTAAAAAGAAAAGAGAGAAGGCTGACACCTCATACCAAATATAAAGATTGTATTTTTCACACAAAAATCATATAATCTCTTTATATTAATTCTGTCACTACTCACTAGGCTTGGGTATTTTGATGTATATATTAACAGACCTCCATGCATATAAATTTTGCCATTCCTGCTCCCATTCGCCTAGCTATTTCTTCAATTGCCGTCTGATAACTGAAAAACAAAAGAAAATTATTTCCCACAAGGTTCAAATGAACGAAAATGCACTTAATTAGCAAACTATATCTGAGGGGGAAAAGAAGGCTTCAATTGCAGCATATGCAGCACTATGGCAGTTTTAATTAGCCTGGTTTTAAAAATGGACAGTGGATGTGTAGCATTGGCTTCTTGCATATTGGGTGATACATCAGTGTCCAATGTATTTAAATGTATCCAATAACGTGACCACCCAAAATTAAATGCAATTTCACATTTATAAACTATTGAATGCATTGTCACAGTTTTTCAAACAGCAGCATGCCCATTGCGCAAAGAACATGAAGATAACTAAATATAATTGAGTGCCTATCAACACAGAATAAGCAAAAGATGTCATAGTTATAGTGCCAAGGCTTTCTGAACACGGTAAAGAAAACCCTGGAAACACACAAGTATTGCCCTATTTTCAATTTTTTAGAGTCCCTTGTTTTTGTAGGTTCACTTGCGCAGCATCACAAAAATAATTTAGGGAACTGTATGCTTGTTTGTTGAAGGACAAACATTCTCCTCATACAAGTTCTCTTCTCGTGTAACTATGGGCATTTTATTTCACCCTTACAACCTAACCATGACATGATGACTTCATAGTTAGGCACTACTACCCAGTGAAAGCTCCATATCTAGAAAAGTCTTAGTTTTCTACTTGTAAATGACATCAGTGCTGACCGAACAATTGCCGTGTTCCCTAATACTTTGACAAAACACCGATCTATGCGAAGCCTCACGTTGTCAAAATATAAAGTACTAACTAGAAAAAGTCAGAAAAGAGCAAATAGTCAGAACAGAAATTACCCTTGACCAAGCTCCAAGAAAGCGGTGGAGACGTAGCCAAATTTATCCATCAGCACTTTGTAGTCCTTTGTTCCACCTGAAAGGCCAAACCACGCCAATCAGCATCAGATTAACAAAACAACAAGGTATGTAGCAGTAGCACAGCAACCGCGCATTCTTAGGAGAGATCCCGTACATGAATAATGCCAGTTGGGGTTGTAGACGTGCCGGTAGAATTCCTGAAGGATCGGCACCTTCACGTCGGTAGGGATGCTAGTGTCATCTTCTGCACTTGCCATTAATCACAGTAAGCATTGCTATTAGGAAGGAAAGCATTCATAAACTCGACAAACAACAGCACCCACAAAACCACACTTTGCAACCACGAGAAGTTAAAACCATTCCAAAAGCATCTTAAACCTGAGGGGGAACGCAAAGAGCAGAACGAGAGCACTAACCAACAGTGTCCAGGGCTCGGAGCAGGAGGTAGAAGATGCACACCTGCATAATCGCAAAAACGGCCTCCTCATGAGAAACTTCTCTAAAACCCACACCATATAGAGAAGGAAACGAACAAATCCTGTGCGCAGGCGCGCAGCGCATCAGATCCCAGCGCTGGGTCGATCTAAACAGCTGGGGATCCGAGCACCAGAAACGAACTTCGAAAGGGAGGTGGCAGACGGGATCACGGGAAGAGCGGGGGGTCGGTGTTGGCGCTTACGGCATTGCGGAGGTCGGGCCCAAGCTGCTGGATGACGAGCGCGAAGCTCCGGGAGACCTTCTGGAGCATGGAGTAGGCGAAGGCCCAGTGCTCCTCCGGCGGAATCTGGCGCTTGATCTGCCCCGCCGCCACCCGCAGCTTCACCAGCGCCACCACCTCCTCCGGCCGCGACAGCGCGTCCATCGCCACCACCACCACCACCGCGCCGCGCCGCTCCGATCCGACCCAACCCAACCCAACCCAATCCAATAGCCCCTTGATCCCTTCTCGACTTCTCGTCCCCTCGCAAATCTCGATCGATCTACCGATCAAGTGCCAGCCGGATCTTATCAATGTGGGATGGATGATGCGGACGCGCTGTTCGGTTGTGTGCGGGTGCCGCCGTCTGCCGCGTTGTCTCCTGCCTGCCTCCTATTTGCGCCGTTTAGTGGCTGCTCTCGGTGCGACCTCGCGCTCGGCGTGGCTACTGGGTGACGGGTGGGGCCTTCTATGTGGGGCCCACGTGTGGGCGCCATGCGTCAGCTGGTGGGGCTGCCGAGGACGTGGATCTCGGCGGGGAGGGGCTCGTGACGCTCACGTGGGGACGGGGATGGTTGGGTGGGCCCACCGGGAGTAATGCGCGGGGAGGGATCCACTTGGAGGCAGCCGGCCGGAGGAGGCATCGCATCGAACTTGTCGTTTCGTCCTGAGCGCAGGATCGGCAGCATGAAACTGCTTACGTGCACACTGTCGCTGTGTACAGTGCACCCAGGGGAGAAGAACCTCTGCGTGCACAGCACGTTTGTGATTTTCTTTCTAAACTAGTGCAGTGGCTTCGCTGTCGCGCGTGGCCGAACTCCGTCCTAACTGGCATCACATCTCTGCCGCTCATGCTCCGGCCACGTTGCCACGTGCCCGAACTGGCCCATCGGTGCACACCAGCACGCCGCCGCCGCCGCCTCCTTGCGGCCTGCTTTGCCATACGCCCACAAAGCCACAATACTGTCTGTGGGATTGCACATTGTGCAGTACATATTTGCGAAGTTCGTATGGTTACACCATTGCTTGCATCCATGCATTGCAGTGATGAGATCAAATTATAATTTGCATGGCTGCACAACTATAAACATGCATATCTTAACAATCATAGATCGATCCTGAAAGTCATGGACATCATGTATGTGGTCAATGCCTTAACATCTAAATGAAATAATAGGCAGATTCACACAGGCCACTGTGTATGTCGTCCTCGAAGAACATCTGCATAGGACAAGGACATGGCGTGGGAACATCTGATCTCTGTCGACATGCGCCATTGGATGCGCCCGCGCGCCATGTCCCTGGCCGTGCTACATGCACCCTAGCCGCCATGCTCGTCGCCTGCCGCACCTCCGTGCAATTGTAAGTGTTCCACCAAGACAACTCCTTTGAGGTGTTCCTCTCTAGTGATGGCGACAGTGATTGTGCGTTCTGCGTCAGCGACCTGTACATGCTCCGGTACAACCACTGTGTCGCGGGGATCACCTGGTCCTAGTCGATCTACGCACTGAAGGGCGTAAGTGTGAAGGTGTTGTTCGTCTAGATCAGCATCAAACATGTCGATCACGCAGGCGACCAACTCAGCTTCCTCGCTAGTCGGGTCACTCTCGGTGTCGGCCTGCTAGATAACTTCGTCGAGAGCCCATAATACCACTGTGGCTTCAAGTTCGCCGACACCTACAACGACGGTGACACCATTGGGGGCTCTTGATCCATGATAGCGGTGGCACCGAGGTGGCATGGTGAACAGCATACACCAGCCAAACTCAAATTGGATGTAGGGCTAGGTATAGTTGGAGATGAGATGAGTTTGTTGGGGTTGTTAAGAGATTTGTTTTGAGTAGTTTGTTCGGAATGGACGGGGAAGAGAAGGAATCGCGAGAAAAAACGTTGGCCCACACGGTGGCTCGCTTTGACGCGGATGGGATGTGGGAGGGCGTGTTTGTTGGGCCCACATGACGGTGCCAAAATATTCGGGAGGGGTTTAAGTGGAGAACGCATCAGTGACCACCAATACATTCTTTTTAAGTAGTGTAAAGATAAAATCGATAACACTTGGAGTCAAACGTCCAACCCGAAGGAATCAATCAGACGCCTCACTCCACTCGGGCACTCAACGCATTTTCTTCCCTAACTTCCACATGCATCCACATCAATTCCAAGCAACACACACACACACACACACACACACACACACACACACACACTCTCTCTCTCTCTCTCTCTCATCTCTCTGTCTCATCCATCCATGGATGTCTCTCTTTTCTTCTCGCCATCCCCGACGACCCTTTTCCCTACCTCTGCTCTCCCAAGACACTCCTCCTAGGTGTTGATCCTCCCGGTGACCCCCTTCCCAGCGCCACCTGAGCTCCGGCAATGCCAGTCGTGAACGCTGTGCAAGCAGCCTCGTGAACGCTGTGCAAGCTCCGCCGCCAGGCGCAACCTATATGAGTGTCGTCGTGGCCACTCAAGCTCTATCACCGTGTACTCCTCTCTGACGGTTTGTAGTAGCTATTTTTGTTAGTGTTGTACATGTTTTTGTAAATTGTTGTGCACATCTTTCTCAATTGTTGCAAAAAAATATGTTATTTTGTTGGAACATGTCATCTCCAATATTATTTTGCTGCAAGTGTTTCCCCTATTTCTAATTTGTTGCAAATGGTTTTTACGATTGTTGCATCTACATTTATAGAATGTTGCAAGTTTTCTCAATTGTTGCACGGAGTGTTTTATTTTCTTGCAATGTATCTTCTTAAATGTTGTGTCAACTTTTCTAAGGCTTTTTGTCTGGCTTGAAAGTAAAAAGGTCAAAGTTTAAACAAATAGGTGACTTTTTTTAACTAACTTATGAAAAGCTTAAGCCACCTTAAGCCTATAAGCCAAAAGCCATGGAAAAAGTGCTTTTTTTTTGTTTTAGCAGAATGAACTAACCCTTTGCCACTAAACTTCATTAAAATTACCCACAAAATATCATTCGTATATAAGTGCAAACCCTTTTATTTTTTCCTCTTCCTTCCTCCCCTCCACCCGTTCTTCTCCCCTCCCCTTCGGCTCCCACACCTACCACCTCCCCTCCTCGTTGCCTTCCCTGCCTCGACGTTGCCTTCTCCCCTCCCCTTCCCTAATGGCGCCGCCTCCCCTCCTCTCGAACGCCGCCGCCGCCTCCCTTGCCTCAATGCTGCCTCCCCTAACCCGATGCCACTGCCACCCTCCACTGCCCCGACGCCACCTCTCGACGCCGCCCCCTCCCTTGGACGATGACGCTGCCTCTCCTCACCCGACGCCGTCGTCCTAGATCAAGGTGACTACAACTAATTTTTGTGTGCCAATTAGATCTTACTGCAGTAAATGTGTTTGTGCTAATTGTATCAAGAAATTGTAATATCAGGATTAATTCTAATAAATTGTAATGGTTTGAGGGTTGCAAAATATATTATAAACTTGTTGCTGCATGTTATACGTCTGGCCTTTCAAAAATTATTGTAAAGTGTTATACATCTGGGCTTTCTGCAATTCTAATATGCATTCATGTTGACCAAAAAAACTTGTGAAATTTAGGACAGTGCCTTTCAAGCTCTAATCCAAATTATTGTAAAGTGTTGATTTCTGTTGAGCAAAAGATGCCATAATTATAGTGTAATGGGCTTATTGCTCTCTTGTTGATTTCCATTATTATTTCTAATAGTAAAACCATTCACAAGTTTGTGTACAAGGCCATTTACTCTTATAAACCCTAATTGGTATGGTGACCATTAGCTAAACATTTACTTTTTAATTAGATCACGGGTTAAGTTAAGCCTTTTGGGTTTGCGTTTGCTGTTGAAGTTTTGTGAACTTTGGGACCTACACAGAGAGATAATTTCTGTGCTCTGTGTCTAATATAATGCGACATGATGATTTTTGTCATCAATGGTTGCTTGGTGTGATTAATTTTCTGTGAAATGTCTCATTTCTTTTCTTTTTGTACTGTATTTCCATTTGCTTTGCAATGGGAAACACACAAAAGATGAAACCTAGGTCAAGTAGGGAAAGCTACCATGTGTTTTCAGTCATGATTATTGTAAAGTGTTGATTTCTATTGAGCAAAAGATGCCATAATTATTGCTGTCTTGTTGATTTCCTTTATTATTTCCAATAGAAAAACCATTCACAAGTTTGTGTACAAGGCCATTTACCATTATAAACCCTAATTAGTATGGTGACCATTAGCTAAACATTTATTATTTATTAGATCACTGGTTAAGTTAAACCTTGTGGGTTTGTGTTTGCTCTTGATGTTTTGTGAAATTTGGATCCTACACAGAGAAATAGTTTCTATGCTCTGTGTCTAATATAATGTGGCATGATGATTTTTGTCATCAATGGTTGCTTTGCAATTCGAAACATACAAAAGATGAAACCTAGGTTGAGTAGGGAAAGCTACCGTGTGTTTTCATATCATGATTATTGTAAAGTGTTGATTCTAATCATTTTTTCAATTCTCCTACGTATTGAGTATTGACTTTGTTATTGTACTTAACTTGTGTTATAGTTGTACCAAATCTAATGTAATAGTATCATTTAATTTATTTGTAGACTTTTTTTGTTATTTTATAAATCATCTTATAAATTGTCTAGATGAACCTAGTTGCTATCAGCAAGGCAAATTAGAATACATTTGGCAACATAACATTTTGTCATATTTGTGCTAAGGAAGTTGGTGTTGGGAATAGACCTTTAGGATGTTTAAATACCACTAGTTACAATAACCTACAAAAGAAGTTCTTTAAAAGGATAGGAAAAAAGCACGACAAAAAACAACTAAAAAACCACTAGAAAGTATTGAAGAAAGAATACAACATGTGGAATGATTTGAAACAAAAAACAACAACTGGGTTAGGTTGGGATTATAAAAAAGGAACTATAGCTGCATCTGATACTTGGTGGAAGGAGCACAGGGTAGTCATTGGAGAAACATCTATTTATTTACATGTTTAATTTCATATTTTAATTTATGCTAACTTCAGTCAATATTTTATTTTCAGCAATATCCAAAATATTTTTGCGATGGACCACCTGAGAACCTAGCTGATATGGATCGTATGTTCGGCAAGGCTCATGTCATGGGTAACACTTCAGCCATCTCGGGTGAGTCTACACAAGAGACCAAACCGTTGTTGACATTGATAGTTCGGAGGATGACGAGGAAGACGCCGCCACCAACGCAGAGAACAATGAGGTTGCTTGCACAAAAGCAAAGGTTGTTGCGAAGTGTGGGATTACTAATATTAATCCTAGCCCAAAGAAGAACAAGAAATACACTATAGCTGAAGATTTCAAGCGTATGATAGACATGATGGCAAAAGGTCGTGTTCAGAGTGGTCCATCCGTAGCGAATGTTATGGATATTGCTATCCAGGCTGGGGTAGTAGAAGGAAGTGAAGAACACTACATTGCAACAAGAATCTTTACTAAACTGGAAAATCGAAAAGTATTTGTCACTATGAAGACCAATGAAGTAAGATGAATTGGCTCAGGAGAATGTTTGATCTCAAGATGCAAAAAGATTAGATCTTTTTTATTATCTTTTTTTTAAAAAAAATCAAAACTATTCTGTGATGATTATGTAATGGAGTTGATACTATTTAGTTATGTCGTACACGTATTATAGTTGAAACTATTCAGTTATGTCGTACTTGTATTATTGTTACCTTCTAATATGTTCTCACCTAAATCATGTAATGATGTCATGTTCTATGTTACTGATCATTGTTATTGTTTGTAGATGAGCTCATCAAGTGACATTGATGGTTCAACCATTGATAGCGATTTCAGCGAAGATGATGTCCAAAAAGCAAAAAGAGAGGAATTTACCATTTCAGAATTTTGTTGCAGCAGCTAGTTATATAGGTATGCACTACTACGATACTTACCTAAACAAAAAGGAGAGGAGACAACCACTCCTGACTGGTTATGAATGGGTTGTTGAGCAACTGTGCGATTAGAGATATTGTTACTCGATGTTTCGAATGAGTAGGGTTGTGTTTGATAGTTTACATGAAACCTTGGTCGCAAATTATAGATTAAAATCAACTAGGACTATGGCTTCTATGGAATCTTTGCCTATGTTCTTGTGGACAGTTGGTGGCCCTCAATCAGCTAGTCAAATTCAGAACCACTTCAAGAGGTCAACAAAAATAATTAATAGAAAGTTTCGTGAAGTCTTGCAATATGTGTATCTTTTATCTAAAGATAATATTAGACCAAGGGATTCGGAGATCACAACAGTGCATCCAAGACTTCAAGATAACCGCTTCACACCTCATTTTAACCATTGCATAGGTGCAATCGTTGGCACATATATATACCTGTTGTTGTTCCAGCGGATGAGCAGGTTGTCCACACTAGTCTCCATGGATATACCTCTCCAAACGTGATGGCGGTGTGTGACTTCAACATGAGATTTACCTTTGTTGTTGCTGGATGGCTGGGTTCAACGCATGACACAAGGATTTTCAATAACACTTTGGACAAGTATTCAAACCGGATTCCACATCCTCCCGAAGGTTCTTTGCTTCTTTAATCATGTAATTAATTATTATGATAGCATTCTTGGTTTGTATTGTCAACACTTATACGATTCATGTATGTAGGAAAATATTATATTATTGATGCAGGTTATCCCAATTGAAAGGGTTATCTAGCTCCTTAAACAGGACAAAAGTATTATCTACCAGAATTTCGCCATGGTCGACAATTGAGTGGCAAATATGAGGTGTTCAATCATGCTCACTCGTCCCTTCGAAATGTGATTGAGTGTTCCTTTGGTGTGTTGAAGATGAAATGAAGAATATTGTTGGCTTTGACAAGTTACAAAATGAAGATTCAAACAAAAATAACAATTGCATGTATGACGCTACACAACTTCATCCGAGATAGTAGTTTACGTGATGAACTTTTTGAGAGATACAATCTTGATGAAAATTATGATCCAAACGATGCACACTATGGATCATTTGCAGAGCACGGTGTCAATGGATCAGTAGTCGATGATAGAGACATGTATGTCTTTCGTGATAGTATTACTACTTCTTTGATGGCCACAAGAGGATAAATAGATTATATTAATATGATATGTACTTGTTGTAGTGACAAGATCATTGCATCATATATGATCGAATATAAATTTACTAGGTAGAAGGTACTTCTGCATTGCAAAAACACGATTCCGGGGAAACACGTCTTTCTCCTTTTTAGTGAAAAACTGATAGGTTGTGATATGGATTATGGTGAAATTATCTAGTCATGGGTTAAACGTGAGTGAGTGTGTGCAAACTCGACTCAAGCCCAAAAGCGAGCCAGGCTAGAGCAGTCGAGCCAGTTAATTCCGAAGGTAAGCACTAGAGTTGCGCATGTACTTATGAAGTTGTTGAGTCTATTTGAGCTAAGCACAAGGTTATCAATGGCAAACACGGTGTGTAATCCTATCTGTGAAGCTTAATCTAAGACTTGTTACATACGCTCGAGATTGGATCATGGATGGCAATCTCGATTGCTACATGGGAGCCAAGAAAGGCACAACACAATTGGTTTTAAGACCAACTGTCCAGGTTACAACACTCCCAAGTACATGTGCATGCGTAACTGCATAATGCAAAGCCCTTGCAGTTACAGTTTGGTACTCCTATTACGATAGCAGTATGATACATGCACCGAATTATAATCCACGGAATGAGTCTCCGAAGTCCTAGCCACACACTTTCCTAATTATAATCCACGGAATTATAAAAACAAAATGCACTAATTCAGCACACAATGTCCTTCAAACCCTCAAGGACAATTCAGGCTTTTTATCCTTCACACATAACTCAATAAGCCAGCATCCCATAAAAAAGCCAGATTACCAAACACTATAACTTATTTAAAAGCTAAGAGGCTTATAAGCTGATTAAGCAAAACATTGGCTTTAAGTTATAAGCCAAAAAACTAAACCTAAAAAAAGAGGGACTAAATTGTGTTACACATGGACACCTTTTTTTTGTTGCTGTAGAATATGCGATTATCATTTTTGTTGCGAACATTTAATTCTAGGAATATCCCATTCTAGGAATATTTGATTATTTGCCACTCCAAATATGTGCAATTCAGGATTTGCCACTCCATGTGTCTATGACATGTAGGTCCCGGGACCTACATGTCATAGACACAAGAGCGACAAATCCTGAATTACACATCTTTTGACAGTGGCAAATAATCAAATCTCACGTAAAATTTTTTGTTTGGGATTTTTTTTATCTTGTTTTAGCACTTAGCTAAGTCATATACTCATGGTTTTCATTCTTCTTTCGGCGAGAAGATTTTTTTTTAAAAAAAATTCTCGGTATTTTTCACTGTTATTCTGCATTTTGTTGCCTGCGTTGATTACAATTGTTGCAGAAGTTGTTCACCGATGTTATATCAGAGCGTACGATGGGAAGCATCGTACATTCGAGCGCTAGTTGTACCCAAATAAAATATTTATATCTATGTCTCATGCTGCATCCTGCCTCTCAAGGTTGTCAGAATCGCGATCTTGTATTGGATCGGATGTTGTTCAGCAGGGTCGCGAATCGTAGGATCAACGTAGAATCTAAGATCCTACCTGATAGTACCGAAGAAACATTTTTTTAAAAAAATCTACCTTGTATTTTATCACTTCTACATTTTTAAAACTATTTTTTAGAACTTCTGTTTACCAAAATGTAGTAGCCATGTGCAAATAATTATCTATAATAAATCACTAGAATCGGTATAATCTAGGATAGTATGATTTTTTTTATCAAGATTCTATAATTTTTTTTGTTAGAACCGTAATAATATTAAGATTATACCAAATCGAGACTCCATATGATCGGATCGATCCAGTCAATCTGGATCGTAGAAATGTACAATCATATCATTAGAATCTAGATTTTGACAACCTTGCTGCCTTTACTACGACGCTTCAGCACCGTCTGAAATACGAGAATTTTGCAATTCCTTCGGAATTCATGCTGTTCTTGTGAAATTTCCAACAAATTTCATGCATTTCGAAAAGAGCTTCTGTGTACAGGGAAGAAGGAACCCAACTACTACTACTCATTTGTAATCGATCTCCACAGCATGGGCCAAGAGGAGACCACATAGTCCTACAAAGAATTTTAAAAAAAATAATATTATTTTAAAAGATATTTACAAAAATAAATAGTCATTTCAAAAAATTACAAAAATATGTCCCTGTTGCCAGTTCAACTGGCGACAGGTACCCGACTATAAAAACCCAAAACAATCAGTGCGGAATTCATTTTAATTCCAGAAAAAAACAAGAGAGGGTTGGAGAGGGAGAGAAGAAATAGTAGCGAAGCTCTGCCGGTTCGTCGCGGAGGAGAGAGATTGATAGAGCATCATTAGTTTCGATCGATCATCTTGCAGGTATATTTTTCTGAAACTGTGCACGTTATGTCAAAACCTTGTAGGTTAGCAAACAAAAATAGCGACATAGAATTGAGTAGGTTAGATAAATGTAGTCGAACTGTGTAGTACATATTTTGAGTTGTGTAGCGACATAGAATTGCGACAATAGCGACATAGAATTGAGTAGGTTAGATAAATGTAGTCGAACTGTGTAGTGCACCTTTTGAGTGGGTTAGATAAATGTAGTCGAATTGTGAATTACGACAATAGCGACATAGAATTGAGTATGGTACATAAATGTAGTCGAACTGTGTAGTACATATTTTGAGTTGTGTATGACATAGAATTACGACAATAGCGACACAGACTTGAGTACGGCGCTGGTTGACCGCTGTAGTAATATAATTAATGCAGGAATTCTCTTTTAAACTAGGAGTTTTGCATGACGCATTTTTAAATTGTGAGAATATGTGTGCGCGGTTATTATTTTGTTAGTGCGCTGTTATTATTGTGTTATTGCGCGGTCAATATCTTGTTAGTGCGGGAAATATCATTTAAAAATGTGTCATGCATTTAATTTGTAAAGAAAATTCGTAGTTGGTACATAGGCTACATAAAGACGCATGAAAAAAAAAATATGAACTTTGTTTTTTGCTGCATTTTCAGGTATCGCAGACGCGAGTCACTACGAGTTGCTTGACCTAGTGATTGACACGCGTTACCGTAGCCACCTCAGTACCGTGCTCCCCCCGGAGGGCGAGGCGCCGATAGAGCTTGGGGCGTTTGCCACGCACCCCATCGGGGCATGGAGATCGCATCGAGATCGGATTAAGTGCGTGAAGTTGTGACCTTCATGCACTCAATCGCGGTCTGATTATTTTGCGTTGACTCCTGTGTAATAATTGCGGTATAATTATTTTGCGTTGACGCAGGTTGAGAGCGGCAGGCCTCCTTCCACTCGCGAGGATGGTGGAGGCGACGGTGGAGGACAGCGCAGACGGCGTGCGGTCGTGCGTCTGGCGTTTCGCACGTCTGGCCCCGCCTGGCGGCGCGGTTGACCGTTGAGGCGAGCGCGACTCGTTCCACCTCCGTGCGGGAGATGGCGCCGACGCCGTAGGGCGTGAGCTACCCGGCCGGGTTGCCTGCGCAGCGCTCGATGGCGGCGCCACGATGTCCGACCACGTGGCGCGCGGACACGCTGCCGAGTTCCACGTGGCCACGAGCGCGAGTGCGTGGAGTTCGGCGACCCGCACGGGCCCACGCCGAAGTGGATCGCGATTCACGTAAGTGTTCGTAACTATTGTTCTCTCGCAACAATTCGTATGTGAACCTTGCGGCGTGTGCGTGTCTTCTTGCGGCTGGCGTATGGCGCGAACCCGGAGGACGTCATCGTTAGGAGGCGCCGAGGCCTACCTGCTGTGGTTGTTCGGGTGGGTTATGTTCCTGGGCTCCCACGACGACAGCGTCGACAAGCACTACATCCGGTACGCGCATGAGGTGGCGGACTCATCGGTCGACCAGATCCCACGATGCAGCGTGGGAGTGCGGCGTCTTGTCTTGCGACGTCATCGCGCCTTTGTGCGGCAGCGTGCGGCGTCGCGCACGACGGCTCCATCCTCTTGGGATGCCCGCTTCTACTGCAGCTGTGGTCGTTGGAGCATTTCCAGATCGGAAGGCCACACCTGGACTTGGGAGCGTACGAGGATAGCTTGTACGTCCCGCACGACGACCTGGACCGGCCGACCATGGGCACTGTGTGGTGCCGCCGACGGGTTAGTTTCATAGTCATTTATTATTTTTGTATTGCAATCACTATTTCGTGTGCTTAGTTTGCAGTGTTCTATTGCGCAGGTCACCTTCACGCCGATCACCTCGCAGGGCTCCTACCCGGAGTAAGTTGCGATGTTCGATCAGCTGACCGATGACCGCGTTATCTGGACACCGTACAGTGACGCCAGGGTGATCGTGCGTGCCCCAACGGTCTGTCGGTGCTGTGCACGCGAGACTACCTGTACTGGTACACGCGGAGTGCCTTAGTGCATGACATCTTCGTGGAGGAGTACCAGGTACAGCGCGTCATGCGCCAGTTCGGTCTGCGACAGGAGGTCCCAGCCCCTTGGGGGGGAGGCGGGTGCCGGCGCACGTACACGCGTAAGTTCACTGTTTACTTCTTTCGTACAATGTGTGTTACATCCGCACCAAATATTTTTCTTGCCGTCCACAGGTACACTCGGAAGGGAGTTCGCGGCTCGATGTCCTGGTCGGACAGGATGGCCCCTTGGGTCGAGGGTTGGAGTAGCGCGGTCGAGGACCTCGTCCAGTGTGGGCAAGATCCCTCGACCCGAGACCTCGACGAAGACATGGGGTGGTACGCTACTCAGACGAGGCTTCGTTGCGTCCGGGTCGTGGACGACCCTCCTCGGCATGAGGCCTCGACGTCGGACACGTACCCCACCCAGCCGGACTCTGCTTTCCACCGCTGCGTATGTACTCAACGATCCTTATTTCGTATTTAATTTGACAGACTTAGGTCTACAACTTGTTGATTACATGTGCAGGTGGATCTTCACCGGGAGATTGTTGAATTGGTAGACTCCGCGCAACACATGACAACGCTGACGGAGACCAGAGGGCTCCTGCAGCGGATCAGGGAGGCAGCGTCGCGAGTGCGGTCGGCATCGGTCGCCGCCGACCGACCCGGTGGACCGAGCAGTCGGAGGACGAGGGGGCAGCCGAGGTGACAGGACACAGCTTCCTGCTTCGCTCGGGGCGGGCTCGTCGTCGTGGCAGGGTGGGGCGAGCACCTCGGGACATGCCGGAGGTGAGTACGACATGCTCACATCGCTTCTTCATTTCGAACCTCCAAAGTTTGTGACAACTATCTTCTGTTACAGGTCCTCAGCTCCACCCGTACGCGGGTCAGGACTATGCCGCGTCGTCTGAGCACATCTTCGGGCTAACAGGTTAGTTCCGCTTGGTCGCGTAACGTCCTTTCCGCCATGATTAGGTTTGTAACGTAATTATTCGTAGGAATGGTTTGGGAGGACGATACACTGTCGCCTGACGCTGCATATCTATCGGCACCCATCGAGGACTTCTTCAGGGATCCGCGTGACACGCAGTTCTCTATGGAGACTTCTCAACTGTACGGTGTGCCGAGTTCGTCCTAGCCGACGCAGACTCGGTACGCAGAGCGGCCCCGCGACACCACCGCGAGTTACTCGCGGGTCGGTAGTCGAGCAGCCCGACCCTCGGCGTACTCAGCGGCGGCAGAGAGAGGCCGAGACGACACGCGGGGTGCACCCTAAGAGGGGACGCCACTAGATGTTGATTTTTGTTACTATTAGTAATGGTAGCTACGTAAATTTTATTCTGTTTGCAACTATTATTATGACAGTTTCCAGTTTCGGTACTAAAATATTTTGAATACCACGTGATCCGACGATCAAACTTTTGACAACGACGTGAGCAGACGAGCTAGCTTATTAGGACTATTTGACCCCACGAGTCAGCTTTTCAGGACGATGTGACCAGACGAGGCAGATTTTCAGGACGATGTGACCAGACAAGGCAGCTTTTCAGGACGATGCGAGCTTTTCAGGACGATGTGAGCTTTTTAGGACGATGTGACCAAACGAGCCAGCTTTTCAGGACGATGCGACCAGAAGAGGCAGCTTTTTAGGACGATGTGACCAGACGAGGCAGCTTTTCAGGACGATGTGACCCGGCGAGGTAGCTTTTCAGGACTATTTGACCCGACAAGGCACCTTTTACCAAGACCAGAGCCTCGGCTACGGCTCAGTCCGCTCTAGCTATAAATACAGCTGTAACTCGTCCAACAAGTCCACAACACCACCACCAAGTAGAAAACATGGACAAGGAGAAGGAATGAGAGAAAATCCGCAAGCTTTTGAAGGATTGGGTGTCTCCCCATGAGACCAGCGCTCGCTAACATGCCGCTAGTCAGGAACCTTTCAAACACAAAACTTTTCCAGAACTGGTGGATCTGAGGAAGCTACCTCGTAGTACGCCCAATGGTTCTGGGTCGAGCCGCGACCCCCCACCTATGCCCGCGAACGCCCTCCGGAAAGGCCCCCGATAGGGGTGGCGCCACCCCTATGCTAGTGTCGGGACGCATGCAAGTGCGTCAAATCAACCGATGAGTGGACCATTGGCCAGCGCTATTGGTGCTGCCCAAACTACGCCGTCGACATCAACGACAGGCATCCGGTAATGAAACCGTATTTCATGGTACAATGCTATTTTTGTTCGCGTAACGGAGTAACGAACGCTCTTTACCCACCGCAGTCTCCGCCACCCCTATGTGACTTCCGGCAATGGGTCGACGACAAGATCCACCCCTACGACATGTTGTCGTTGCTCACACGGAAGATCTGGGCCAGGGAGAACATCGAGACCGTGAAAGGCGCCTCAAAGAGTTGAAAGGCGAGCAAGCCGAGCAAGGCAAAGGGACGAGCGGCGTGAGGAGCAGGAGCGTGGGCATGTGAGGCGACGGGAGGCCGAGAGGGAGCGGAAGAGGGCCATTGCGGCTAGAGCTAAGGCCCAAGGCGAGGAGTACAACGCCGAGTTGGGCCGCAAGGGTAAATGGCCACGTTCCACTCAGTAGATCTATCATAGTCCTCCACATATCCCATGTATTTCAATTTCCCTAAAGGCATGCATGTACCGTCATCGGTTCGTTGTTGTGCGTGCCATGTAACCCCATTATTCCGATGAAATGTCTTGTTGTTATCGTTGCGTCATTTCTCCAAAGTTCTCCAACGGAGTTGTAAAAGAATTCCCATACGCATTATAATAAAATGCTTCATAGTTACAAATCATTAATCTCTCAATCGTCCTCGAAAAAATCTTGTAACAATGCACGAGGTATTTTAAAAATATATTTACAACAACAAATACCCGCCGTAATAAGTTACAGAAATGAATCCCTATCGCCAGTTGAACCGCTTGTCGCCGGTTCATCTATGTATCGCCAATTCAACTGGCGACAGGAAGCTGCCGCCGTTCAAACTGGCGACAAGCCCTTACCTGTATATAACCCTCTTGGAACCCTCGAAATTCCACACAGTACTCAGTCTTACTCAGCAAAAAGAGAAGGACAGAACAGAGAGGAGGAGAAAAGCTAGCGGCTTACGCTTTCGTCGATTGGCCACCTCTCGGGTAATTTTCTTAACAGAACGGATTAAATAATTTTTGATGTAATGTTATGTAGTGAAGTCTGTTTTACAAACTTTTGTGGGCTGTTTAGTTGCACATATGTAGTTCATCGTGTAAATGTTCTTCACACTGCAGTGCATCAAATATGTCCGTCGTAGTCAACTTCAAAATTTACTACGGCCGAGGGACTATTATGAAGAGTGCCGAGGGAATCGATTTGAGTTATTTCCAGTCAGCAGATGTGCCCCTACCAAGACCTGAGCAACGTACATTCGGCGTTGTGATGCGATGGTTGTTCCACACGTTCCAAGTGGATCGTGATGTGCAGGATCTGACATTGAGTTGCCTTGCCCCCCGGGCAGGACAGACCCACGTATTGGGAGTTAGTGCAACTAAATGGAACAAATTCATGGCGGTCCTACGTACGCATGGCGAGGGAGAGGGAATGGAAATTGGTCCATCTGGTCCAGGCGTTTGCAAAACTCACTCTTGCATCTACGTCAGAACAAATAGGAGTTGCTGACACCGAGGAAGAAATAGGTGACTCCAGCGCGGCGCACACAATGGCAGAAGGGCAAGAGGTTGCTGATGTCGTCGATGAAGGCTATGCCAAATTAACTCATTTAGTGAGACAAGCTAATGGCCTGGCTGACGAGGGGGAGGAGCTTGAAGAACTGGTGCAAATGATGGATCTCGAAGACCAAGACTACATGGCATTGTCCGAAGATGAAGGTTTTGATGACGATGGTCATGCAGACCAGCAGCCGATTCCATCCGAGTGGAACACATACCAGTTCGAGAACCTCGTCGTCAAGGAAGGCTCCCATGTTCCGTGGGAGTACGACCAGAGCGATGTCAGACTAAGAGCTATGTACAAGTGCAAGGAGGCCGTGCAGGATGCGGTCAAATTCTGGGCATTGTCGGTGCGTCGCACATTCATCGTCGTGAAGTCTACCCCAAGATGCTACGACGTGAAGTGCGGCATAGAGGGATGCCCTTGGCGTGTGCACGCATTTTATCCCAAGTGGGACACCTACTGGAAGTGCTCCATAGTGGTCCCTCACACATGCGTCGTCGCTGAGTCAGTGCAGTCCCACCGGAACCTATCATCAGGCTTCATCGCCAATCTAATGTACGGTGAGATAGTGGATAACCTAGATTTTGAGCCACGATCCATCATTCGGGCCATTGAGGCAAGGTTCCAGTACACTATCAGCTATGCAAAGGCTTGGAGGGCAAAACAGAAGGCATTGGAATCAAGGTTCGGCACGTTCAAGGATTCCTACCACAACCTCCCTGGGCAACTCCGAGTCATACAAGACATGAATCCCGGCACTCATGTCGACATTCAAGACGCCACGCATCTGAAGTGGCCTAATAAGAGGGTACTACAACAAGCATTCTTCGCCTTTGGTCCATGCATCAATGCATTAAACCTTGTCGTCCAATCTTGTGCATCGATGACACGTTCTGACCGGGAGGTACAAGGGCGAATCGATCGCAATAGCGACGGACGGAAACAATCAAGTTCTTCCCGTGGCATTCGCTTTCGTTGAAAGCGAGAACACGGATAGCTGGTTGTGGTTCCTGAAGAATGTGAGGATTTACAGTGCGGGACCGTCCCAACGTATGCCTTATACATGGCCGCACGCGCGAGCTGCTGCGTGCAATAACTCGGCTTCAGCGAGGAGATGGCGTACCACTTCCATGGTCGGATCTACTGAGCGGTGGTGCATGAGGCGCGGGTGTGAACTTCTATAGCGGTTCGCAACAAGGACTTGATGAACCTATTCAAGCGCTGTGCAGCGGTAACCGATGGCGTAAGTTGAAACACTGGAAGATTACGGGCGACCGGACCCAAACCCACGAAGGAGGCAGCGAGAAGGGCCGTCCTAAGCGCTGATCATGCCCCCGAAGCATTGCCACATCTACCCACAGACGCTCCTAGTGTCACGAGGAAGACAGGGGCACGGGTCAAATGCTTCTCAGACTGGATTGAGCACGAGCCTAAGGAGAAGTGGTCATTGCTACATGACGGGGTGGTGCTCGATATGATATCATGACAACCAACCTAGCCGAGGTCTACAAGCTGGGTCATGCGCGGCGCGGTGCCTCCCTTTGGTTGGTATTGTGGAGGCAATTCTCCGCGGTACCACAAACTACTTTGTTAACAGATGCAGCAATGCGTCGCTCGCCATGGCAAATGACAAAGTACTCTACTCCGCCATGATCACCGCATACATGGAGGAGAAGAGCAAGAAGGGTGAGATGCACTGGGCATTCAAGATGGGCACGAGGGAGCTTCGCTTCGAGATAATGTGCAGGGATAAAGGACGTCGCGAGACTAACCGCGAGAGGATCACCCATGAGTGCACGCTACGCCGCGATAGTTACGTATGCACTTGTAACAAGCCCATTCTTCTGCATAGGCCCTGCTCCCATGTCATGGCCGCCTGTTCGACGGTGGCGCAGCATCCCGGGTAGTACCTCTCTCACTATTTCACCAAGGAGGCGGTGATGCAAACATGGAGTGGAGAGATGTATGGTTACACCGTTGTTGGCCATTTCACTGGCCATCAACCCGGAGCAACTAATGCGGGCGCGGACATTGCTAGGCTCAAGGAAAGGTTGGCGGCGGCAGTGCAGCGCATCGAGAACGATATGGACGAGACAGATACCGGACGTCGCACGAAGAAGTGCTCCATTTGCAGGGAGTCTGGGCACACCTTCAAGACATGCCCCACGCGAAATACTCAGGACCAATGAGACGTCGCCGCAGGGACCTCATCCGGTGCCCCGACTAGAGGCAGTCCACATGGGAGACGTTGACATCGCGACCGCGAGAAAAATATTATTATCAATGTTCTGAATTATCATTTCAATTAAGTGTTATGACGTTCTGCTGCAAGTTCTGTAATATCAGTGTATGAATTCCGGAGTGAATCGTAATATCACTTACCTTCCTCTTTACGAATCGTTCATATCTCAAACGTCCTCGGTAAATTCTCCAAAAATTTATCGTAGTATAACAACATACAACGATGATAAAATGTTATTGCGAGTCTTACAGATTTTGTACCGTTTAAATTTTATGAAAAACAAAATCTGCCTAAGTGAAATAGGCAAAATCAAAAACTGGCTAGGGCTGAGGTATATATCGCAAGTTGAACTGACGATAAATACCTCAACTGGCGACAGGTTCCTGTCGCCAATTGAACTGGCGACAGGGACATATTTTTGTAATTTTTTGAAACGACTATTTATTTTTGTAAATATCTTTTAAAATAATATTATTTAAAAAATTCTCCTACAAATCATTTGGGCATGTGACCAGTGACGAATGATGAGAGGTTCCTAAACAAATCAGTGTTTTGTATGGCCGAATCCAGCCAAGCATGATTAAGTAGGTTAACAAACAATTGTTTTGAGAGGAAGGTTACCAAGCATTTTCATCCCATAAAGCATGTTTAATTTGTGGATCGATTTTGATGATCTGAATGCGACATCGATCGCACATTCGTGTACGTCTTCATGCGTTATTTCCATGCAACTGGCCTTATGTGGGAACAATTACGTGGATCAAGTGGTTGACATGACGGGTATATATTTGTTTCAAGTTAGAAAAAAAAGAACTGGCACTGCAATTATTTTATAAAAAAACGAACAAGTGCAGAATAATAATAAAAAAGGTGGTGTCTAGATAACATTTGAGTGGGATACTCAAATTTGTGGCCGCAGGATACAGAGAATCTTTGCATCCTCGTGCGCATGTACACCACATGCATGCCTCCTCCCTTACACACGTGGGTACGACTTAACACACATTTAATTTAGAGCGGAGGCTTAGATCTTACGTAGCGCGAACACGTGTTTTAATCATTGAACGAAACTATGTGAGCATGTACTATTCCGAAAATTCCCTACCCGGTGAGGTGCGCTGGGTTCGAATCCAAGCGAGCTACACGCACGCCTGGCGCTGCTAGCTAACCGAGCAAGGCTGTGCATACCCCTTTGATGTAAGCCACGCCAACACCAGCATGGCACGAACTGGAACTGCGCTCCATGTTGAATGTGGGCCCATCTGTCAGTTCCTATGGAGCATGGACCAAGTCTAGCCTTCCGCCCACCTTGAGCCTGCCGATCGCGTTCGAATGGGAACCTCGCCCACCGAAACCTACCGCCATTGACGCCCCCTGTCCAATTTTTTCCTACCCGAGCACCCTCACCTCTCCTTCTTCCTCCCCCAAAGTCTAATTTGAGCTTTTGTCTTCCATAGCATTGCTACCGCGTGGAGCTCCTGTCGCTGCCTCGGGTCACTGTCTCCAGCATCGTCCGTGTCTCCAGCATCGTCTGCACTGGTGAGAACCTATTGACCTATAGTTTGTGTGCGCGCGCCCCTTCTTCATTTTCCTTTTTTTGACGCGGCCTCTTGCTTTCTTTCTCGGCTTCAGCCACCACGTGTTGTCACAAGCACCCGTAGAACTTCTCGAGCCACGCCGCCACCTCTTCTAGCTTCCTCTCTCCATCCCCGTTCTTTTTGGTGGACGACGGTCCCCGTCACCGCCCTTCTTACTGTCGTTGAGCTCACCAGGGCTGCCGCCATGTGCGCACTCGAGCGTCCCCAATTTGGCGTCAAGCAAGGAGGGAGAGGGGGAGACTGGCAGTGGCAGGTGAGTCCAAGCCATGTCGGTGCTCACATGGCGCGTCCAGCTGGCAACATGTAATGGAGACAAGCGCATGGGAGAATGCCATGTGGGCCCATGCTGTCAGGAGGGCTACCGTGTGGCGGAGTTGCAGCCCCTTGAAAGTTTGGTCTCTTAGGGCATCTCCAATAGTTAGAGACAACCTTGTCTCTAATATATGTTACATCATTTTTAGAGACAACATCTCCAATAGACAGTCTCTAGTACACTCTTCAACACTTATATTTTATAATTTTTCTTTAAAACGGACCTACATGTCAACTAGAGTAAATTAATGTATCATGTCTTGTTTCGCGTGCACGATCGTCTCTTTCTCTTCCCCCCTCTCTCCTCCACGTATGATTTTGTTGACGTGGTATAGCTAAGAGACAACAATAAATGCACTATTGAAGATGCCCTTTGAGGGGCAGCTAGATGAAATCCTCGCCAAAAGTTGTAGTAAACTAATAATTTTGCCAGTAAAGTTGCAGTTTTGTGAAATTTCCTAAAAAAAGGGTAGAACATTTTCTACGTTTAATTTGCAATATATACTAGATGCTTTGTATCTATATATCTAGCTATTTTTTAGAGTACAAATCAGACGCACACACTCAACATGTTGTTTCATACACACGCTAATAATTTATCAGAGTCATTTAAGACCTCACGGAACACGGATTCCTACTGAACACACATACCAGTGTGTAACCCTGGTGGGCATGGTGCGCTCCCGCAGGGTGCCACACGCCAGCTTCTAGCTATCTTGTTCGTCTCGGACAGTAAAAAGCTTGCTTTGTTGGGTAAGCATTGCGTGAATGATATAATCGCGTATATCCGGAGTTTAAAAAAACCTGGCACGTGAGGCTAGTGGTACGTCTATCTAACAAATTATATTCTGCGCCTATCTCTCACGCTGTTTAATTTAGCTGTCACACTCGCACCCAGGCTCCAATTATTGGAGCACACCACCTGAGCTTTTGCTCCGACTCCTCCACCGACCACCGATCTTGTAGTCGGTCGCAATGGAAGCCGCAGCGGCAGCGGGCAACCTCGACGCGGTGGTGTTCCCGTGGCTGGCGTTCGGGCACATGATCCCGTTCCTGGAGCTGTCCAAGCGCCTAGCGGCGAGGGGCCACGCCGTCACCTTCGTCTCCACGCCGAGAAACCTCGCCAGGCTCCCGCCCGTGCCGGCGCACCTGTCGGCTCGCATCCGCTTCGTGTCGCTGCCGCTGCCGAGGGTGGACGGGCTGCCGGAGGGCGCCGAGTCCACGGCCGACGTGCCGCCCGAGAAGGACGGGCTCGTCAAGAAGGCCTGCGATGGCCTCGCCGCCCCGTTCGCGGCGTTCCTCGCCGACGCCTGCGCCGGCGGGAGGAAGCCGGATTGGATCATCAACGACTTTTGCCACCACTGGCTCCCGCCCATCGCCGACGAGCACAAGGTGCGACGTGCCTGTCTGCTTCTTGTTCCTACGTCTTACCTGAGTAGAGTTACTGTTTGTTGTGCTCACACTGCAATGACCACCCTAATTTGGCCGTTGCACGTACTCCTTGATTGTGCTGCTGTTGCTTTCTGCTCCCACGGCCGGTATAGCTCCAAATTTTTGCCGGATTTTCGTGAGCTTTTTTTAATCCATATTTTAAAAATACTTTAAATATGATATCTTCGTAACTTTATTATCAATTGTGACCCTTTTGGTCACATCATGATCCGTGGCGTAACCAAACTGTGCTGTCACGCCACCGATCGTGGCGTGGCTAAACCTACCACGATAGCCCTCCAAACTAACACGTGCTCATTTTTGAACTAAGTCCTGTCACGCTAAGAGAAATGACGTGACAGCACTCGTTTGCCACGCCGAGATCCGTGGCGTGACAACGTGCTTTGTCACGTCACGCGTTGTGGCGTGGCCAAAGGGGTCAGAATTGGAAATAAAGTTAGGGAAAATTATCTTTAACATATTTTTTTAAAAATAGATCAAATAATAATAAAAAAGTTCGATTTTCGTGTGCATTCAACAGTGGATTTACAAATGTAATCATTGTTTGCGGTACATTCAATTTAATATGGCCAGTCTATTTTTTTATCCTAGTTATGATTTAGTTATACTACATTTGATAGTATGAGTAGTAGAATCTTAAAGATGTAGAATTATAATTATTTTATGTGTAGATCACATGACATAAAAGTAATATTTTTCAACCCTAATGTGAAAAGTCCATAATACCCTCACAAAAGAAATATAAATACAAAGAAAATTCTATTATACTCTTAAGAAATAAATGATCAGATTTGATTTATACTATCACTTATATACCACCACCGATATAATATATCATAAAATTTATCATTATCATAGTCATGGTACTGTGACACTTCTTTTCATAGCCACCAAGCACCAGCCCGTTTGGGAGGATGCATGATCCCAGTGGGCAGGGAAATAAATTTTCTAGGGATGCCGTCCATCGGGGCACGCGCGAGCGGGGTGAGGGTATCGAACTATGCTAGGGAGGGGCCTCATTCCGTGGGCAGTGGTTCATTTTATTCTGAACCTGACAAAGATGCCAAACTTATAGGTTGGTATTTAGCCCAAAAAAACAAGCATGTATTGTGGGAGTTTATAAAGTTTCCTTTTCTTCTTGCGCAGGTACCTTGCGCCCTGTTCGAGATCGTTCAGGCCAGCTTCATGGCCTTTCTGGGGTCGCGGGGGGCGAACACCGCGCACCCGCGCACGGCGTTGGAGGACTTCACCGTCCCACCCAAGTGGTTCCCGTTCCCTTCTTCCACTATCGCCTACCGCCGCCACGAGGCCGAGTGGCTCGCCGGCGCCTTCCGGCCCAACGCGTCCGGCATTGAGCGTGTCTGGCAGATCAACGAGCGCTGCCGCGTCGCCATCTACCGCAGCTGCTACGAGCTCGAGCCCCGGATGTTCGCACTCCTCACCGACCTCTTCCGGAAGCCCTCCATCCCCGCCGGGATCCTGCCGCCTTCCGACCTGGACGGCGGCGGCGGCGGCGGCGGCAGCTCGGGCGTCCGTTCAGAGGTCCTGCGGTGGCTCGACGACCAGCCTCCGAAGTCTGTCATCTACGTGGCGCTGGGGAGCGAGGCACCGTTGACTGCCAAGAACCTGCATGAGCTCGCACTCGGGCTGGAGCTCGCCGGGGTGCGCTTCCTGTGGGCTCTCCGGAAGCCGGCCGCCGTGTTCGAATCCGACGCCGGCGCGGCCGGGCTGTTACCGGCCGGGTTCGAGGAGAGGACGCGGGGGCGCGGCCTGGGTGCCGCAGGTGAAGGTGCTCGCGCACGGCGCGGTGGGCGCGTTCCTGACGCACTGCGGGTGGGGCTCCACCATCGAGAGCTTCGTGTTCGGGCACCCGCTGGTGATGCTCCCGTTCATCGTGGACCAGGGCATCATCGCGCGGGCGATGGCGGAGAAGGGGATCGGCGTGGAGGTGGCGAGGGACGAGGACGACGGCTCGTTCGACAGAGACGGCGTCACGACGGCGGTGCGGCGCGTCGTGGTTGAGGACGAAGGGGAGGTGTTTTCGAGCAACGCCAAGAAGCTACAAGAGCTTCTTGCGGACCAGGGGCGCCAGGAGCAGTACGTCGACGAACTTGTAGAGCACCTAAGACGCTACAAAGACGCATGACATGCAATTGGCAAAAGCACTTGTATTGCTGCCAAGTTTTATGATCACATTTCTCTCCAATGCTTCAATCGAAGCAAGTGAGTGAATAAACAAGTTTAGAGCGTGATGTTTGTGTAATTCGTTGGAAAATTAATCTTGACTTAGAGTATGCATGTGTGTTAGTAGAGCTAGCGCATGGCTGAGTTGTTAGTTAGTTGACCATGCACGCGTTTGAGTGAGTTGGTTAATTAGATAAGCGTGAATTGTGCTCCTAGAGCGCAAGCAGTGGTGATTGTTGAGGAATCATCGTTGGCAAGTACAGTTCGATCGATTATCTCGTAGACAGAAGTAGAATTGCACACAAATACAAGTACAAAAAGTAAATTGACATAAAGATATGTAAGACTTATTTCTTTATTTCTTTTATTAGCAAGCACGTACAATGATTGAGGGTCCCCTTTTCTTTATTTCTTTTATTAGCAAGCACGTACAATGATTGATGATCCCCTATAAATAGACTAGAACCCTTGTTAGGGTTTAGGATGAGGAGCCTACCATGGGCTTGTCGGCTCAGGCCTATTTAATCGTTGAGCTGTTAAGTCTTTAGTGCGTGAGAATAAACAGAGAAACCAGAGAAAATTGTCCCAAGCTTTGTGTGTGTTTGTTCTCGACATGATTGTGTGTGATCCGAAGAGAGATAACCATGTGTGAGTTCTCTCCGGTGTCTGTGCCAACATAATTAATACTGAATATATTGTATGCTTTAATCCATATGTGTGTTCCAAGCTTTCTCAGCATTGGAAGTTACAAATTCAATTTTGCTTTCTGTTCGGCCAGGTTGACGGTATGCGTGCACCTTCTTCTGGGCTGGCCGACCGCCGGCCGTGGCCTCCTTGGTTTCATATTCGGGCTATTTGCCAAGTTATATTGGCCGTGTGACTAGGGATGGATAGCGAGTTGGCTCTGTTAAAATATAGAAAGAGAGAAACTGTATTTGGTTAGGATTATTGTATAGATAGAATCCTATATTTTCCTATAATCAGATTCAATCTGTTGCTATTTCTGATCACGTGATTGTCGCTGGTATTGCCGTTGTTGTATCACGCATATCACGAGTGACCCAAAGTTTCCTTGATCAATTGACCTATTGTAATCTTCATATATATATATATATATATATATATATATATATATATATATATCTGATCCCACAGAACATTCTGACAAATAATCTGTTTTCACATGGTACAGAGCCTTGTCTTGCTCCTTGCCAACATATCGCTTCTCTTCAACAATGACCACCCAATCCTCCTCAACACTGACCTCCCAAGTCTCTCCAGCAATGAACTCGTCGTCGACAAGCAGCAGATTTGCGCAGTCCTCGTTTGGCCACTTCGTCACGGTCAAACTGAATCGAGAGAATCATTTTCTCTGGAAGGCACAGATCCTTCCATACCTACAGAGTCAAGACTTGATTGGCTTTGTAGATGGAACTGAGGTGGCACCATCAAGGCTCATCACTGAAGCTGATGAAGGAGGAAGCGGTGCGTGCCAGATTCCGAATCCTTAGTATCGGATCTGGTTCCAACAGGAGCAGCTGGTACTAAGTGCACTCCTCTCATCAATGACAGAGGATGTCCTCAAACAAGTTCTTCTCCTTACTTCTGCTGCAGATGTCTGGGAAGCAATTGAAGCCATGTTCGCCTCGCAAAATCGAGGGCGAACTATGCAAATCAGAATTCAACTTGCGAATCTGAAGAAGAAAGATCTGACCATGTCAAAATACTTTCACATGATGAAAGGGCTGGCCGACACACTTGCCTCGGCTGGCCATCCACTACGCGAAGAAGAAGTCATCTCATGTATACTCACTGGGCTTGGGACAGACTATGATTCTCTCATTACATCTGTCTCTACCCGAGTTGAATCGATTGTGCTTAATGAGCTTTATGCTCACATGATCAGCTACGAATCTCGTCACAATGAGTCTGACACTGCTTCTTCGCAAATGATATCGTCAGCCAACAGTGTTGGATGACAGGACAACCGTGGAGGCTTTGGTGGGCGTAATCAAAAGCGCGGGCACGGTGGACGCAGTCGTGGCAATGGTGGGCGCAGTTCCGGCTCAGGAGGGAATGGAACACGTCCCACATGCCAAGTTTGTGGCAAATACGCCCACGACGCGCTGCGATGCTACCATCGTTTCAATCATGCCTACCAAACTGAAGACCCAAAGTCTTCTTCTGCTGTTGCAATATCCTACAAGGTAGATCAAAATTGGTATGCCGATACCAGAGCAACGGATCACTTGACCAGTGATCTGGATTGGCTGACCGTTAAGGAACGCTATCATAACAGAGATCAAGTACAAGTTGCAAATGGTGCAGGTTTGTCAATTTCTCACATTGGTCATTCTTTTATTGTTGGTAAAACTAGTCCTTTGCATATGCACAATATTCTTCATGTTCCTCGCATTAGCAAACACCTCTTGTCAGTACACAAATTTGCTTCAGATAACAATACTTATTTTGTGTTCCATCCAAACTTCTTTCTTGTTAAGGATCGTGTCATGAAGAAGGTGCTGCTTCACGGGGAATGTGAAGGAGGGTTGTATCCTCTTCCTAAAATCCATCATGGTCGATCATCTTTTGCTGTTTCCAAGTTTACAACCGAGCAATGGCACATGCACTTGGGCATCCAGCTACCCCAGTCATTGCCACAATTCTTAGGTCAATTAATTTAGATCGCTCAACAAATAAAGAGTTCAGTGTGTGTGATGCTTGTCAACAAGCAAAGAGACATCAATTACATTTTCATCTATCTATCCATGTATCCTCGAGTCCTCTAGAACTTGTTCACTCTGATGTTTGAGGGCCAGCACGTGCCTCTGTTGGAGGATATAAGTACTATATTAGCTTCATTGATGATTATAGTAAATTTATATGGGTATTTCTTTTGAAACACAAGTCTGATGTATATCATGTTTTTGTTCAATTCCAACAACGTGTTGAGTGTCTTCTTGATACTAAAATTCCCAGACACTTAACAAGCTATTCAATATAGTTGGTATAGGGCATCGGGTGTCATGCCCTCATACACATCAGCAAAATGGGGTAGCTGAGAGAAAACACCGTCATATTGTCGAAACTGGGTTAGCTCTTCTAGCTCAGTCATCCATGCCTTTGCGTTTTTGGGATGAAGCCTTTATGATCGCTTGCTATCTTATCAATCGGATGCCGAGTCATGTTATTAAAAACTTGACATCTCTAGAACATCTCTTCAAGGTGCATCCAAACTATTCTTTCCTTAAGGTCTTTGGATGTGCGTGTTGGCCAAACCTTAGACCTTATAATACCAAGAAGTTTGAGTTTCACTCTAAACGATGTCTTCGTTGGATACAGCCCGATCCATAAGGGCTACAAATGTTTGGATAGGAGTACTGGCCGCATATATGTTTCATGAGATGTGGTCTTTGAGGAAAATCTTTTTCCTTTTGGTAACACAACCTTTGTGAATCCTATTCATGCACCAAGTTATACTCCTTCTGCTATTCTAGCTCCCATCAGCCTTGAAAAATCAGTACCTGTGCCAAACACCAACTCTTTCCCTAGTGAACCAGCAGTAGAAGTTAACCATCATGAGAATGACCCTGCTACTACTAATGATTCTTGTGCAGATATATTTTCTACTGCAGGTCAGTCACAAGAATTTCAGGTGTCCGATGGTGAACAGATTACTCCGACACCACTGGAAGCAAGTCACCCAATGCAAACTCACCTGAGGGCAGGTGTGATGAAACTGAAGGAATACACTGATGGTACTATAAGATACTCGACGAAAAGGCGTGCATTTCTTGCTGAGCATGCCGAACCAGTATCACACACTGAAGCACTGAAGCATTCAAAGTGGAAAGAAGCCATGGACTCCGAGTTTCAGGCACTACAAATGAACTCGACATGGCATCTAGTTCAACATCGACATGGTCAGAATGTTGTTGTAACAGCCCAAATTTCAATTTCCAGTTGAAAATAAAGTTTAATTATTTTATTGGTTTTTTGTGGATTTTTTTAAAGCTTTTCCTTAACCAAATTAAAGATAAAACAAAATTATGGGCAAAATCTATTATCAGATAATAGCTGGAAATATTTTTCTTAAATCCTAAATGCTCGGAGAATTTCGTGAATTTTCTCATAATTTTTGGAATTATTTTGCTATATTCTAAAGCCTAATTGAATTATACGGAATTAAAACAAAGAAAAATCAAAAGAAAAACCTCAAATAGGAATTGGGCGAAACCCAGCTCGGCCCACGTTCTTCCGTAGCGCGCACGGCCGCTCATCGCGCGCCTCCTCCCTCTCGACGACGGTGGGTCCACCGTCGATCCTTTCTCTCTCCCATCACACGGTGCATCCCAACCGTTGGATTAAAATCCAGCGGTCGAATTCACAAAGCATTGAAGGTCGAATGTTCTACGCAATCGGGACCGTTAGATCTAAATCAACGGCCCGTGCATCGGTCACTTAATGATTCACCGCAACCCGTGATCTATTTCAGCCGTTAGATCGAGATCAAGCGGCTCGACCGATTACAACTTACCGCCGCCAATCTTTTGTCCACCGTCGATCAAAATTGGGCGTGCCCGATTGTCGTCTTCCTCGTCGTCTTCTCGCGCGATCCTCACGCCGCGCCATTAAAACCGGCGCTCGAACTGCGTAACGGCGCCTTGAATCCCCACTCCTCCATCATCGTGCGCATTGGCGACCGTATCACGCCGCCCCCCGGCCGTTTTCTCCTTATCCGCATCGATTTACCCACGATCACGAAAACCGCCGCGCATGACCTTCGCGTCGCCGCGCTTCCGGTCTTCCCACCCTATAAATAGGAGCCATGGGTAGCCCTTCTCCTCCTCCACCTTTTCCCCACGCATTACTCCTCGCGCCCTAGCCGCGCGAACCGGCCGTGGAAGCTCCTTCACGCGATCGCCTTCTTCCACGATTCGGCGCCCTCGGCGGCGCTCGTCCTCGCCGCCACCACCAACGGCCGCCACATCATCGCCGACCGGTGCTCACCTCTGCCGCCAGGGGCCGCCGGAATCGCATTGTCGCCAACACCGAACCTCTCGGCCGCTTCAACCTCGCGCCGGCCACCACCGTCCACCTCGACCACCGGAGCTAGTCTAACGAGTTGAAATAGTCCTAGCTACACCTGGTACCACCATCGCCGGCGAAACCTCGCCGTTCGCGTTCTGCGTTGGTTCCGTGCGCCACCGTCGCCGGTCCGGCGTGTCACGCCGCGTGGCGATGCCACCTAGCGCCACCTCAACCCCACTTGCGTGGTGTGCGCGTGGCGTCCGTTCATCGCCACGTGAGCACCGCGTGTCGAGTTCACGCGCGGATCACCTCGGCTCGGTGGAATCGATCCACCGTGAGCCGAGTCTATGACATGTGGGACCCGCTTGTCGAAAAAATCATTATAATTCTTTTAATTTCCGAAATTCTTATTGGCGTCGGCATTGCACAATAAATAGAATTTCCTTTAGAAAAATAATTCGAGAGAATTCAATTAAATTCGATTTTGTATTAAACTTGTAAAATTCATATCTTTTGCATTTGAACTCGAAATTGAGTGGTTCAAGTTGCAAAATTTGTATAAATTCATAATCTAGCTAACTAAAGCAAAATATTTTAATTTGGAGTTAGTTTGATCTGAGTTTTGAATTTATTTGAATTTGAGTTGAATTTGTCGTATTTTCACGTATAGACTTGACGACTCAGGAGAGTTAGATCCTTCCGACGATTTAGAGTTCCAAGACTTCAACGAAGGCAAGTTACACTATTGATCATATTGTTCCTATTATTTTAAAGTATTTATTTACTATCTACAATTTACTATTGCATGCATATGTTTATAAAAATATCTGAATATCTGATTTAGTATATAGTTGTTCCAAACTCCTTGGTATGGCCAATTTGACTATCAAAACTGAATACCTTGACACCTTAGATAAAATTTGTCAAATGCTTAGCCTTGCTTAGATAATATTTACAAATTTGGGAGAATTTAGTCAAATCTTTACAATGTAATTTAAATGTGTTCTGTGGTATTGTTTTATCATGAAAGGATTTTACTCTAAATAAAATAAAATGGGTTTGGACTTGGCGAGATGGATGGATGGTGGGTGCGAGTTCATGCAGGTCTAATCTGGTTAGGATTACGACCCGGGGTTTTAAATTGGAAGTCGCAGAGTCGATTAAGGACCGGTCTTTGAGCGTATTTTGCTACGCCTTACCGTACCACCACATGTCTGTATGGGCGGGATTTGGCTAAATAATCTGTAGTGTCTTAGTGTTATTTGTGCTATGTTGTATGTGTGGGCGTTGGTTAGACATTAGTCCCACCGGCGCAAGAGGGGCTTCCAGAGGATGGATAGTCCAAAGGTAGCGAAACCTTAGCGGGCATGAATCTGATGAGACACCGCTTTGTAACGGCCTCATGATAATTGCTTAGTCACACGCCTTGGCGTGCTTTGGCCGACATTAAAAGCATTTTATCTCGTGTGGGTAAAGGCTGTACAACCTCTGCGAGTGTAAAACTATTCGAATAGCGCGTCATGATCATGGACATGCTAGCAAAGCCACTCTAAGTTAGAATTGTTTTGGTTTATAAAATGTGTTCAACAGATGTTTTAGGATGGATAGTCCTATGGTAAAAATTGGGTGGTTAGCCAAGTGTTAGGAGGATATCCTTCAATAATCAACTAGTGGAGGTCATCCAATATTCGATGTCGGTTTGTCACTATCTTTATTCGAATTATTAAAATTGGTCTTACAAAAGTATTAGCAATATAATCTGAAAATCTTTGTTTATGCAAAACAACCACGCCATTACCTTTGTTTACCTTATGCATGCATTAAACTTTCTATATTGGGTGTGACTTGCGAGCACGGTAGTAGTGCTCACTCTTCTTGAATAAATCTTATTCGGAGAAGACGTTTTCCCGACGGTGAGGATCTTGGCGAATAGGTGCGTCCCAGACGATTGCTGTGGCAAGTCGTGTGGCCTACTACTTCTACTACTCTTCCATTGTGTTATTTCTTTTCTTTTGGCATGAGCCCTTTTGTAATAAACTTTGAATTATTATCAATAAACTCGTGATATGATTGTGCTATCACTTTTTGTTTAACTGTGTACACTAGAAATCCTGGATTAGTGTATGAACACAGAGAATTTGGGATCCTTCGTTCCCGGGTTCGACAGTTGTTGACTGCAAGTGGGTGTTTAAGGTAAAACAAAAGGCAAATGGCTCAGTAGAAAGATACAAAGCACGTCTTGTTGCTAAAGTTTTCATCAGCGATACGGAATTGATTACTCAGAAACTTTCAGTCCCGTAGTGAAGCCAACAACTGTGCGAACAGTGCTGTCTATTGCAGTAGTGAAAGGATGGAATATGAGGCAAATTGATGTCCAAACTGCCTTCCTACATGGCAAGCTTGAAGAAGAAGTATATATGCGGCAATCTCCGGTATTTGAAGACCAGAAACATCCCAGTCATGTGTGCAAGCTTGACAAGGCTCTCTATGGCCTTAAACAAGCACCAAGGGCCTGGTACTCTTGGTTAAGCACACGATTACAAGAACTCAGATTTACTCCTTCCAAAGTAGACACATCACTCTTTATACTCAATGCTCCCAGCGTGACAATGTATATGCTAGTGTATGTAGATGATATCATCATCATAAGTTCCTCCTCAAAAACTATTACAAATCTGATGCAAAAGTTGACAAGTGATTTTGCCATTAAAGATCTTGGTGAACTCAATTACTTCTTAGGCATTGAGGTTGATCGAACAAAAGATGGTATTCTGTTGACTCAACGAAAATACATCTTAGATATGTTATTTCAGTTGAATATGCATAAAAGCAAGTCAGCAACTACTCCAATGTCAAGCACAGAAAAGCTGAGCAAGATGGAAGGCAAACCCCTTGATGAAAAAGAGATTTTTCAATACCGCAGTGTTGTTGGTTCATTACAATATTTGACTCTCACTAGGCCGGACATTTCGTTCGCGGTTAATCGTGTGTGTCAATATTTACAGTCACCAACTGATATTCATTGGCCAGCAGTAAAGAGAATATTGTGGTTCATACAAGGCACTTCAACAAAAGGGCTACTCATAGCAAGAGAAATCACATTTCTGTTAAGCGCCTTCTCTGATTCGGATTGGGCTGGGTGCACAGATGATCAACGTTCAACCAATGGGTTTGCAGTGTATCTTGGAGCCAACTTGGTAGCCTGGAGTTCGCGAAAACAGCCCACAATCTCATGGTCAAGCATGGAGGCAGAGTACAAGTCACTTGCTAATGCAACAGCAGAGCTAATATGGATGCAATCACTCCTGAAAGAGTTGGGAATATATCAATCAAGGCCTCCCATTCTGTGGTGCGATAACCTGGGTGCAATGTATCTATCAACCAACCCGGTTTTTCATGCACGAACAAAACACATTGAAGTGGATTTTCATTTTGTACGCGAGCGAGTTGCACAAAAACAGCTTGAAGTTCGTTTCGTATCCACTGCTGATCAAATTGCAGATATTTTTACAAATCCATTGCCTAAACGAGTAACTCGCGAGCTAGCTTGGCTCGATTCGTTAAAAAAACGAGCTAAATTATCAGCTCGGCTCAACTCAACTTGTCAAGAGACCAAGTTCAAGCCGAGTCCTTAACGAGCCCAAGCTGACTACGGATTTTCGAGTGTTTTTTTTCACCCTTACCTGTGACTACATGGGAACCATGCACATGCACGGTGAGGTGATGTCATTTCGCAATTATTTCCGTACTTCTCTGCTGTCTTATCGAGCTAGTCGGCACCATTTCGAGTGTCATTTTCCATTGCCCCCCAATTTATCGTGAAGTCAATCTTTCCAAACAATAATACTGCGAGTTTAAGAACTTTATTGATGCACCAAATATCCAATGAAAATATCAAACAAGGTATATAAATAACGCTATTTACTCGTGTACAAGTACAGCAATCAAGCAAGCCATGCGGCTTGAACCATCAGGATACGTCAATGTCATTTCCGGAACTTGGACTTGAGGAGCTTGATGATCTCGCCGTCCACCTGGAAGCTCTTGGCCAGCACCGCGTCGGGTATCTCCGGGTCCGCCCCGAACAGCGCCGGCGCGGCTTGCACGACGCCGGGCAGCTGGCTGTTGAACACCGTCATGGCCCGGGCCGCGCCGGTGCCGACGTTGTACTGGAAGTGCATCATCCCGCGGGGGATCACGAAGCTCTCCCTTCCCCGACCACCTTGGAGTAGAACTTCCCCTCCGTGCTGACGAACCCGACGAGCATCTTCCCGGAGACGACGTGCACGAGCTCGGTGGCGCGCGGGTGGCTGTGCAGCGGGTTGACGCCGCCGGGGCGAGGTCCACGCGGTTGATGGACACGCCGAGGGTGTTGAGCCCCGGGAAGGCCTCCACGTTGCCCGGCGTCACGTTGGCCCCGAACGGGTTGTCCGTGCTGCCGGCACGCGCGAGCCCGGCGAAGAAGAAGTCGTCGGAGACGACCGCGGACTCCGGCTTGCACGGGAAGCCAGGGAAGGTGGAGGCCGCGGCGTAGCCCGGCTGGACGGCCACGCAGAAGTCCTGGATCGGCTCGGGGTCGGCGCCGCAGGTGGAGACGAGCACGGCGAGCGCCGTCGCCGATAGGAGGAGGAGCACCGACGGCGATGGCATCGACATGGCTCTGGACCACTCCGTCGGACGTTGGTGATGGCGAGCGTGATGAGGTTTGCGTTTTGGAGTAATGATGTGATGGCTATATAACGAAAGCGTGGACAGGACAAATGCCAAAGGAGTTGAAGGGTTCAAAATTTCACTAAATCTTTTGTGACATGAACAGGTCTTGTGCGATATTTCCACGCATTATCATGAACCATGATCTCCTTTACTTTGTTAGTTGTGGTTGGTGGCTTGGTGATAATCTAGATTCTTTTTGGATGGGCGTTTTCAGAGTCTAGTGCCTTGTCAAGTTGCAATCCTGGTCGTCCGGTCGTGATCCAAGGGCTCGATGATCAGTGGAGATTGGTCATATAATCATCGCCATCGATGACGTGTACGGTTTGTGATTTGGTGGAGACCCGGTCAGTCGTGAGAAACCTTGTTCTCCAATGGGAAGTGAACCGGAGAAGAAAAGTAAAATATGGTAGACTTATTTCGGATGAGCCAGCACTCGGCAGCAGGTCGCCTCGGAGGAGCACGTGTTCGAATCACGGTTCTGATTTTCGGCCAAAAGTCGGTCATATCGGTCTCCGGTAGTAATCCAAACTGGTTCTAAAAAAATCGGTTCGCTCGAATTTATTTGAATTTTTCTTGAATTTGATTTTCTTTAATTTAAAATCTGAAATTTTCAAATTTTGATTTATAAATTTTGCCGAAATTTTTCGATTTTCGGTCAAATCGCCCCGTTAAAAAAAAACGGTAGCGGAGACCCTGGTTCGAATCGGTGTATGGGGAGGCGGCCGCGTGGTTGCACCTTGCACGCGCTTCTGTTGTGTCGTCGTCGACTACCTTGTGCGTGGGCGTCACGCCGTGCGCTGCGTCTACAATTCTTCTAGGCTGCTAGCCGTAGTGGAGTAGTAGTACATGACTGCGTCCAGGACACGCCGAGATGATTTCCCTCGATCTCTGCTTCCCAACCGTGTGGGATTGGATCACGCGTCGGAGCGCGCACCAGCGCTCGGCTCGCCGTCGCCGAGCCGACCAGACGCCGTCGGGTACCTCCTGGTGGAAGAATGACGCCACGGCCGGGGAGCTCGTCGCCATATACTGCCATACTGGCCATGCAATGCTCACCAAATACAAACCACAGCTCTGAACAATGGCTCAATTCGAAGGATTTTCCTAGGCAAGATATCCAACCACTCATCTATACTAGCACAGCAGGCCACAGATCGGAAATAAATCCAGAAGATACAAAAGGATAAAATACAAAAGGGATCGTCTATTCATAAGGTGACTGAAATTTTCTTAAGTATAAATCAATTTTTTTATCCATTAGATTAATATCTATTCATATAATACATTAATCTTTACACAAATCCAATCATCACAACAAATAACTTAAATTTAAAAAAATTCTGACAAATTAAAAGTACAAAAAAGGGAAAGAGAACGGACACACTATTGCTTACTGCTATACAAGAACCTGTCTACAAAAAGGCTACCCTGAACACTAGGGAGCTGCCGTGCGATCTGACCGACGAGATGGATTGCGCTGAAACGGACGCCGTCGGGCTGTTCACCTCCCTCTCCCCATTGGCAACTCGGGCCTTCCCACTGATCCTACTGATGGCGTCATGAGCAACGTCGATGAACCAGTCGTCACTTGGAAGCACGCTGCGGAGATCAAGCCGGTGCATTAGCTTTTCAGTTTGAAGGCCAGCAGCCTTAGGAAGGAACCGCCAAGAATTACTATCCTAGTAAAATAGTCAGAAATTATTCACTGAAAGGCATAGAGCCATAGGTTCCACTCGTACTTCCCTACCAACCAGGTTTTGTTATGGAAGGAATCTATAATTCATCTACAATTGTAACAAAATGAAGCAAAACACATGCGGGCATATGCTTGCCTTTGCAGTGCAGCACTGCATAAATAGTGGCACTTTCTACGAAAATTAGTTGGATCGAAAATGACTTATTAACCACTGGAAGGATAAATGAAAGTCGGATAAATAGTGAAATACCTATCAGGGTTCATTCCAGTAGCAGAAAATGCTGCCATCGCTCTATCAATGATGTCCGGTATGACTTGATGTACATGCCGAGATAAGAAACGACCTTGCCCGAAAAGGATGACAAATTGCATGTCCAGGTAGAACTGCAAAGGAAGGTAAAAATAAGAACAACAAATCAACAATAGTTGGCGTAAAAGAGGGGAAAAAGAGCTCACCTGCTGAAGTCCAAGGCGACCCAGAGCCCTTGGTCCCTCTTCAATCTCTTCCCAAAAGCTCTGGTCCTCTGAGAGCCACAATATGACTGTTTCTGTAAGTCGCATCATTAGCAATGTAGCAAACCTTTCCCTACCAACAAACATATCTGCAGCAATGCTCGCCATCCTGTTTAGTTTTGCATATAATTCCTGCAATTAACTGCAGATGAGATGCTTCAAAAGACAAGAGTTTCTTGGGCAAATTTGCAAGGTGCAGCATGAATGCTCTAGTTCCATGACTTGCCATCTGAACTCTAGAGTCTAGTTACCGAAACATCTGTCTGAAAAAAATACTGAAGGTCTTCTATCCAATCAAACTAGTTCACATGGTTAGCATTTCCCTAAGTCACTAAGTGCATAATTCTTTTCAGTTTATTTTTCTGCAGAAGATACTTTTTAGAACAAAAGGATAAGACAGCCCACCGCCTTAACGTATTTCTTGCAGACAAATATTCATCAGAAACCAAAATAACATCCTAGTTTGATAAATTTTAAATATGATTGGTTTTACAATTTGGTTGATTACATTAACGTAAGGGCAATCACACAATAACACAAGCAACAACTAGGATAGTATTTGCAAGCTGGATGCAACTCTGTTACATATAAGCATAACTAAGATCTTGTTATGAACCTTAAATCATAACGGGGTAAACACCGCCAGGAAGAAGGTCGGGCGGCGTCGGTTTGGTGAGATGAGAGATTAGATTATAGACTGGGATGATAGAACCTTGAGAGGGAGACTAGATTAATTTATCTTTCTTGCTTCTTGATAATGGATACATGTTATCCGTTTTATAGGGATGACCAGGCTTGACTCCTAAAAAACAATATCTATGTCTAAGAAAACTTATCTCTATTAGATGAAATATATCTCTAAAACAGTAAACCCAACTAACAATAACAATTCTTATCTCTATTTCCAACTACTAACGCACTGCGGGCTCGCATGAACAGTACATGGTGCTACAGTACCACACGCACTGCTCACGCATGTGAATAGTACCGCCCGTGACATTACTCCCCTCCTTTCACGACAGCTCGTCCTCGAGCTGTAATGGCGGCCATGGCTGAAGCCCTAGAAGACCCCATGTTGACGAGAGGTTGCGATGATGATATAAGTCCTTGAAGATCACTGCCTCTACGTGCGGTTACGGCAAACTCACCGGTTGTTGCGGCAGACATGACAGCAACCCTGGCAGCGTCACAGTGGCCACGACGTACTTTGGAAGGGCCGCGACAGGCTTCGACGATACCATAGCAAGATGCGACAACGCCGCAACAGGTTCCGACAACATCGCTGTGGCTACTGGAAACAACGTTGCTTCTTGTTACGCCTTCTTCTCCTTCTGATCCTCGATCATCTTCTCTAAAGTAGCATGCATGTCGAGGAAGATGACCACTATTTTCTTATCGTTGTCGTTGGTACTCATGTGTTATGTGCAGCAATTACTATTCACATAAACAGTACTTGGTACTGTAGCATCAGGATTGGGAGTGGATTGCCTTCCTCACTAAGAATATCTATTTCCCTAGATAGTTGATTAGTTTTCTTGTATAGGGATTAATTAATTGAAAATATTATCTATTAATTAGGAAGGCTATCTATTAGTTAGGAAAGTCATCATTTAGATTGATTTTATCCATAATTGTTAGAAGAACCCTCTATATAAGGAGACCCATTGTATCTATTATGAAGGAAGTAAACAAAGATGAATAGAGAAGTTCTTAGTCTTTAAAGTCCAGCTGTGGTCGTTCCTTTGACCGACTATTCTGGATCTATTCCTCCCCCAATCGGTGCCCTCCTTCACCTAGCACCGTTCTACCTCAAGTCGTCGTCGTCCGACCTCCCTCCGACGGATGTTTACCCCATTATGAACTAAGGTTCATAACATTTGGTATGAGAGCAGTCGATCCTTTTCCACGACTTCTGCTACCATGATTATGGCGACAGATCAGACCATCAGACCTATCGCCGAGTCGTTGGCTATGATAAAGGCTAACGTCAACAAGATGACCATGTGGCACGGGCGGTACTATTCACATGCGTGAGCAGTGCGCATGGTACTGTAGTGTCGTGCACTGTTTATGCGGACCCGCGAGTGCGTTAGTAGTTGGAAATAGAGATAAGAATTATTAGTTTCCTTGTTAGTTGGGTTTACTGTTTTAGAAATATATTACACCTAATAGGGATAAGTTTCCTTAGACATAGATATTGTTTATTACGGGTCAAGTCGGGTCGTCCCTACAAAAGGGATGGCATCTATCCATTATTAAGAAACAAGAAATATGAATTAATCTAGTCTCCCTCTCAAGATTCTATCATCTCAGTCTATAATCTAATCTCTCATCCCACCAAACCGACGCCGTCCGGCCTTCTTCCTGACGGTGTTTACCCGTTATGAACTAAGGATTCAAAAGTTTCACTTAAACTTGCACATGATCCATTTCATCACGAGGGCCACCGTAATTCTCTATGAACTCTCATTTCTTCTCCATTTTTATAAAGGCATAATTACAAACATTTATAAATCTGCATATGCCCGCTGTGCCCGCAGATAACACATAGGTAACATCTCTCTGCTTCAGTGCTTCCTCCAAGCTCCAGCGGATTGCACAATATCCAAACCTATTCTCCAAACTTATTCTATCTCATTTCGTATGTGCACTGCAATCATAGTTTTGTAAGGAGCTTGCATCGGGACAGAAAAATGACTGTTTTTTTCACACAACAGTACAAACTTTTAACATAATCAGATCCGAAATTCGAAACATATCAAAATCAGACTAAAAATGTCATCTTTACACCACCATCGTTTGAGATTTACTGACTATAATATTTGAGCCTAGTGCCATCCAAACCTATTCTCCAAACTTATTCTATCTCATTTCGATGCATAAGTCGAAAGAGATTTTCTCTTCTGTTATCTAAAAACACCACCACCGTACCACGTCTAATCCCATGCGGTAACCATTTCCGCTAAAATGCAATCGAAATCACCCCCGATTCACGCTTCCGTAGCCCAAATGCATTGGAAACCTCCAAAACCCGTATCCTTCACACCTCTCGAGCACAAAACGAGACCACCACAACCCGAAGCCAATTTCCAACGGGATCGATCCCCCTTACCTTCTCGTTCATGCTCTGGCACTTGGACTGCACATAGGCGTCAGGGTCGAAGTTGTCGGTCTTGAATATCTTGAGCTTGTCGGTGAGCTGTACCCCGCCATCGCCGCCCCCGGCGCCGGCAGCCGCGTTCACCGGGAACATGCCGGAATGGCCGGCCGGGCGCGACCTCGACGACTTGGCAGACGCCATCGCGGCGGGAAACCCTAGCGCGGGCGGGCTTCCCCTCCCCTCCTCCCGCGAGATCTAGAAGCTTCTAGAAGTGTATTTGGAGCTCGGTCGGGGTGGTTCGGTACTTCGGTTTGCGCTCTTATCATTTTGGTGACTCTGTCCGGGTGTTTTGGGATTTTTCCAATTTTTTAAGTGGGAATAAGGGAGGGTTCCGTTGGACGGTTGCCAAAGGTGGAAAGATGCTTCTAAGGCAGTTAGGGTATCTTCAATAGTTTGTCTCTTAGTTTATCTCTAATACCTTTCATGTTATCCTGAGACAATATTAGAGATAACTATTCCAATAGCTTGTCTCTTAGGTTATCTCTAACACATTCCGAATCATTTAAACTTTGCATGAATCAAATAACTATACTGATCAATACTAACTTCAATCTTTGTGACCTACATGTGTTGTTTAGTTATATATACATATATAAACAAGCAGCAATTCTAACATCAATCCTCAATAACGAATAAGATGCATAGTTATGAGTAGCAAAATCTTTCTCCTTCTAACAGGGAACATGCTAATCACATTGTTCTGTTAAAATAATAAAGATCGAGTTGTATACTTGTATTGTTACAACTGAGTTTGTTGAATTACTAGGCCTAGGCCTAGTATTTATTCTGTAGCTTCAGATTGTATCACTGTTAGCTAAGGTTCCAGGGATGTTCAACAAAGGACATCCTGAGAAGAATTTTGACACTTTCAAACCATCAAGAGGTGCAGAAGTGATGAAAACTTTTAAATCTGAAGCTCGATGCTTGATCAATCTTTTCATTAAACATAAAAGGATATCACTGTAACGAGAAAAAACAAAATGAATCGCTACTGAGTATTGCTTTAACTCAGGATTTGAAAGGCTTTCACGCAGAAGAACACCATCTGTCAGGTACCTACGAATTGAGAAAAAAAATCCACAAATTCATGACATAGTTATATTACAAGGAATTCAAGTTATGTTCAAGATTTCTGAGGCTTACTTTATGCAAGTTTTCTCCGAAGTTCTGTCTTCAAATCGAATAGCATAACCAACTTCTTCCCCAAGTGGGACACCAAGCTCCTGTGCCACCCTCCTGCAAATAATTCTTGAGATGTGAACAAGTGGAACTTTTAAAATTGCTCTCAGTTCTTGAGATTTGAAGACCGTGCAATACCGTTGCAACTGAAATAATTCTTCTTACAGAGTAAAAGGCAAATAAAATAGCATCATGTGCTGTAAATTTGGACCCCTTAAAACAAATCTTACCAAACAGTTTCTTCTAAATTTTCTTTACTTAATTTTTTTCTTAACAACAAATGGGTATCCAACAAACAGCTCCATTTGTAACAGATGAGGTTTGGGTATCCCCACGGCCATACAGCATCATGGATATCATGGACATCTACAACAAATGTGAGATTTTCATAGATATCATGGACTTGGAGTTGGTATCAAACTCATTCCCAAAACCATCATCATCAAATTTTCTCTTCATCCTCAGTACTGGCATCTTGATCAGTGTTGTGGTTTAGACTTCAGAGTATCAAAACTCTCTGGACATCCACTACAAAAGTTAGGAAAAGGCGACTTTTGCAAAGGAATAGAGCATTGAGGCATTTTGCCGGTTCTTTTCTTCTTTCCACACCATTCCACCTACAACGAAGGAGCGTGCAAACATGGTACCCTCTTTTCCACTTAATAATCAGCCACCACTTCATATATATCAGAAAGCAAGTTTCTTGCCAATTTTTAGAACTAATTTTTCGGCATTGTTCAGGGCTGTGTGACAGTGCGAGGCTTATGATCTGATCTGGGATTGACGATCCATGCGTCCATTGCCCATAATTACCAGTTGATTTCAACTAAGAAAAATCATCTAATAGTTTCTTTTGCCCCCTGATTAAACAGGATCCAGTGGTATACAACACTAACAGCAAATCTATCGAAGAATCTCACAGTTTCAGTTGCGTTCTTTGTGCGTACCTTGAGCTGTTGGAGGAAGAGGACGGAGGAGGCGTAGGTCTGGAACACGTAGGAGAGGCGGAACCCGCGGTCGAGGAGCCCTACAGTGCCATCGTCGAAGCGACGGCCAACGGAGATCATGGAGCGTGGGCGGCTGATGGCTCTGCTCCCAGCCCCAGGCGCAGCCACGCCGGTCAACGATGCAGGCTGCTCCAGTAGACCCTGAGCGGTGCCGCGGCCGCCGGCCAGGCGCCCCCGGGCTCCCCATAGAGCTGGGCCTCCTCCTCCCTCTGGATCGCGGCGTTGAGGTCGCCGGGGGCAGCGGAGGATGCGGAGGGGCGTGGGGAAGGAAAAGGGCACGGGGAGGAAAAATCGCGCGGGCGCGGGGCTCGCGCGCGCGGATTCGCCGAGAAGAAGATACGCGTGAGCAAGCGACGATGCCGTCCAACAGATAAAATCACTCGTCGCGAAGGCTCTTTTCGCGTGAAGCGACGGTCGTCTCAGGAAAAGACGATTCGGCGCTCTCTCTTCTTTTACTCTTAGCCATGTCATCAAAAGGTCTATGTGGCACCTCTTAGAGACAAGCAAAATAGACTATTAGAGATGCCCTTAGCTGTCATCGAATAATTTGGATAACTTTTTTTAGAGAGAGAGGGGATTAGGAGCTTATCTAAAGTTAGTCTCGGTTGGACGAGCTTCTTGCAAAGTACTATCATGGCAATCCTTCGTACTGACCTTTTTTATTTTTGCCAATAAATGATGAGCTACAAAAGAATTTGTTTTTTCGTGTCACAACTGATTACTCCTTTTTTCCATTTTAAAGAGTGGCATTTTATATCCAATATCTCGATCAAAGTATAAAGGTCAGAATAAATAGAATAATGATGAATGAAAAAAAAGAGAAAAATCCTTTAGCTGAATAAGGGACGGATGTAGCCAAGTGGATCAAAGCAGTGGATTGTGAATCCACCATACGCGGGTTCAATTCCCGTAGTCCGCTCATCGCATTATTTTACTGGCTACATCAAATAAGAAACATCGCGAGCACACGCGCCAAGCAGCGCTCGAACACGGCGGATAAGGGATTTGCGTCCCCTCGCGCCAACTGAGCTACTAGCTCATGGTTTCGTCGGATGAATTGCAAGTGTTACTTGCTTGAATTTGTATGTTTCATGTCTATGTTGTCTCGTTCGTCATGACGTGACGTGACATGTAAATCTCTATATGTATACAAACAATACTCGCGAAAAAAATGCAAACATTCCATTTATGCTTCGGTTTTTTTTGCTGAGATTAGTTGGATCGCGTAAGGCTGAAGGACATACGGTTATTGGGAGTATCTATCAGTTCTACTAAGACATCGTTGTTGCAATTATGCAGGTAATAAAATGTGCAACGCTATTAGTTAGTCTATCGTAATACAACAATACTCTGGCTATTCATCATCAAGGGAAAGAAGAAGAAGAAGAAGAACGCACTAATTCAACAATCCTCGAGACATGTCCTATAGCGCATGCGCGCGCTCTCATCAAACAGATTAGCACCCCAACTTTGCAACGTTAGCTCAAGAACAGATTAAAAAACACACGGGCTTAAGTACCAAAATGACAAAGCTGAAGATTCTTCCCACCTTGTAGCATATAAATTGAACTTCTATTACATACCCAGCAGGTTTCTTGCACAGGAAAAAAAAAATACTCTTGAAAAACTAAGCTTGTTGAAACCAAACTCGCAACATCCATTGATGGTCACACACACAACTAAACAAGAATCAATCTCTGCTTCATCGCAGAGTTGGACCAGAGACCTTATCGGGTACGCTTGTCTTTCGCTGAAAGCTCCCATCTGAGTATCTACCATGCGAGGAGAGAAACGGAGACGAGCAGCGCCGAGACGAGGTAGAAGACGAGCGTGCAGCGCTGCCTCCCCGCCGCGCCGGCGTCACCCGTCGCCGCCGTGCTCGCGCTCTTCCCGCCCGCGCTACCTGCAGCAAAAATTAAGCGACGGAGACGCACGCACGTACGAGAGAGCGTGCGTGTGAGAAAAAGTAAGTGCGGCTCCAGAGAAGATTCTTGTGAAGCGTGTGTAGCAGTGGCAGTATGCTCCTACATTGTACAATCTCTTGTAAATTTGTACTACTTGCGTACGAAGGGAGTTCGGGGTTAGAACTACGTATGCACCCTCTAGTCTCCCATAATTGCATTGCACAGTACTACAATAGTAACACAACTCATATAGCAAAAAAAAATGCACATTAATTTCGTGCCATGCAATGCAGGGCGACCCAAAGAAGGCACCGTTTAAATTTCAGTTTTTAGTAAAGTAGTCTAATGTTTGACCACCTGTATTCATATTCAGTTCAACAGAGATGCCTTGACAACTCACTTGTACCCCTGCTCAATTTTTTTTGACTTGGATCCACCTCCGAATGCAGATACACGAGATCAAACGCAAATTCTCTAAAGAAAGATCTCATCGTGAGGCCTCTTCTCTCACCGTTGGATCCTCCCACCCCTCGTCACTGTTAACGATGGACGGTGGATACAAGGGCCTCACCAAGACCCTCCTTGAAGAATTTATTTTCCACATGATCACACCGGTAGTTGTATGCACTGGGTGCCCAAGTTCTGAAAACTACGGTACTAGCAGTACAAGTACAGAACTCCACAGTACTCCCTGAAGCTTATTTTATCCAAAGTAACATGCGCACACCTGCCACGTGTTAACTAACACCTTACTGCTCCTGACCTCCAACCACCGTCTGATCTAGCTCCAGACGGACGGCTGCGATTCGCTGCAGTCGCTGTTGTGCAGTACATATATGTATCAGTGCGGGCACAGGGTGGTCTCGGTGTACCGCGATTTTGGGCAGTTTGAGATGCGTAGCGTTGCTCCAGGTTTTGGGTACAGTTGGGACGGACGGACCATACATGGCATTGATTTCTCATGTCACTTCCTCAGGCTTCAATGCGCCGTACTACTGGTGCAGCGTTGCCTGTAGCTTTCCCAACATAACTGCACGTCAAGATAGCGTGCGTGCGTGCGTGCGTGGGCGCTCGCGTGACTGCCGACACGTCCCGGTCGTACATGCAACTGCAAGCAAGCAGAGAAAGCTGAGAACTTTCTCGCTCGATTTACAGTACTAAACTACTACTACCAGTAGTAAAGATTCTTTCTCGTGTGATTTTTTTTTAGTATTTCTAGTGCAACAAGGTGATTTTCTTCTTCTCTTTTCGAAACAAATGTATGTCATCGAATAACTTTAAATTTTTATAATATATTATTGGTGTCTCGCTAACATATAGACTTTGAACTCATATGTTAGCATCACAATGAGTCATATATTACGAGTCTTAAAGTTATTCGGTGGTATATTACGAAATTTCTCCAAAGGAAACGAAGGTCAGTGAGTTACCGTTGGCGGCGGCAGATGCGGTGCCGTTCTTGGATTCGTGCTCCCTCGCGTATTCCTTGAAGATCTCCGCTTCCTTGGAGTCGGGCGAAATGTTGAGTATCTCTGCAGGGTGCATGCATTGCCATCCAAAATCAGTACCGACACGTAAGTAACCGATGAATCATGCGTGCAGGGAACCAGAGACAAAACGCCATGTATGCGGGTAAAATTAAGACCGCGAGTTCTTCGGTACCGATTAGTACCCCAAAAAAATTAAGCTAGAGCTGCTCTGACATACTAGTATTAACTTGCAGAGCAATTGCGCAGTGCAGTGCATGCACCTCCTGCTTTAATGTATTAAGGGATTATCTATTGGTAAGATGACTGAAATTTTTTGAAACATAAGTTACATTTTTATCCATTGAATCAAAATCTAATTATATAGCACATTAATTTCTGCATTTACAGTCACAACAATTAACTTAAATATATAAAAATTTCGACGACTTAAAAATAGCAAATCCTAATGTATTACTCCCTCTGTTCTTTTTTACTTGACGCAGTTGACTTTTTACGGTCAAATTTTCTAAAGTTTGACGCCAATAGGTTTAAAACTATCTAGATTGGCTATATGAAAATTATATCATTAGAATTGTCGTTGAAAATACTTTCATAATATTATATTTTATTAGTACATCTTAATGTAAAAGTTATAAAAAGTTATGGTCAAATTCACATCTCGAAGACTGTAAAAAGTCAACTGTGTCAAGTAAAAAAGAACGAAAGGAGTAATTTTCTTGGGCCCTGACCGCGCACAACGTACGTATATATGTACGGTGTGCTACTGCTAACGCGACTCCAGGGTTTATTTGGACGCTAGCTTCTCTGCCGGTACGTGCATGCATGGTCCAGGACCAGTGTTCAGCTCATCCGAGCGAGAGATTCAGAGTTCAGATACGTATGAGGGGAGACACGGATGCGACGCGTAGCTAGGTTCGTGATCGCCAAGTGCCAACACATCGATCGATCGATCTGAATAGTTAGCGTTAGCATGCATGTGTCGACCAATCTGCATGAACTGGTGAATGGAATTATTAACCGAATTATTCGTATTATTTCCTCCGGTTCAAAAAAAACAAACTGATTTAGGCATCGACGCGGTCTTCAAAATACAACTTTTGACCACTAAATACTACTACGAAATATTTGTAAAACCTAATAAAATTATAATATTTTTAAAGTATTTTTTTTAAAAAAAATCTACACATCTGATTTTCATATATCTAATCTAAATATTTTAAAAAATATCAATAACTAAAGTTGTCAAAGTTTATCTACGTGTATTTCAAAACGACTCGTTTTTTTTTAACCGGATGAGCAGTAGAGTAGAGTACGTACGCGGGCAGTCTGAGAAGGTTGCGGGGATAGAGCAGAGGGAGGGGAGGTCCATGGCGCGGGTGACGTTGATTTTGAAGCCGAGCGCGGGCTCGTCGCGGTCCTTGACGAGCACGCAGAGGCACTTCTTGCTCGCGCCCAGCACCTGCTTCATCCCAGCGCAGCAGTCCGGCGTCGGCGCCCGCGCCGTCGCCTTCTCCTGCACGAACGTCAGGCACGTCGCCAGCCCCATCAGCCGGTCCGCGCACTCCGCCCGGTCCGCCGCGAAGTCCGCCGCCGCAAACCCAACCACCACCGCCACCACCACCGCCGCCGCCGCCCGAGCACCACTACCACTGGCCGCAAAAGCCATAGCTAGCTACAACTAATCGATCCCGAGTTCCGATCAAGTTTGCGCGTGCGTGTGAGTCGCTGGGTATGCGCAACGGCTGGGAGTTCACTGGAGTAGCTAGCGATCGGCCATGCTTGTGATATATACCAGTGGATCGATCGAGAAGAGTGGCTGATAAGCGCGGTGGGATCGAGTGATTAATTGGAGTTGGTTGGGGAGCTGGCCGGGCGGCTAGATTGCGTGCGTTGCTCGTGGAGTACTGTACCGTGCTGCGTCGAGAGGTGCTGGTGGCCGGTTTCAGACTTGCAAAGGTGCGAGTCCCAAGCAGATCGACAGTACGTGGAGAAATGTTCCGGGATCTGGATTGTGTGTAGTACTGCAGAGGGGTACTATACCTATCATGATAGTTGTTACTACAGTTATGACTCTACGGTACTAAAATTTTCACTGTAGGATAGTACTTGGTTTTACTGCACGAAAGAAATTGTGTTGTAGCACATACACTATAGCACTTGATCTGAACTTTTGGATTTCGATCGAACGGTTGAGATATGCTATTAATAATGTAGAGTATTATTCATCATCTATATTTACCCTTTAATGCATACGATCCGAATCCATGTTTCTTTGGTTGGGAACGTCGTGGTCCTCACTAATATAACAGCAATACGTACTTGCTTATTCCCCCTCTCTAAAAAAAAGAGGAGCACGAGGACGTACTAGGCTCTAGGCTCTAACATGCTGCTGCACGGATGGGAGGGTACATGTCACGTATATCAGTACTATAAAATTAACAATTTTAGCAAATATTTTGATATAATTCTGGCAGCAATAAACATAATTAAAGCATATTTTCAGTAGCATATAAATTACAAAAATAATATATAAACATATAATTTTTTCATGTCAATTTAACATAACATTATGCTCAAAAGATAGGAAACTAGTCTTCACTGCCGACAACGTCAGGTCCCACCACAGCGGCTCTCAAAGCCTCAAGACCCGAAACCAAATTGGGGAAGAAGAACCAACAGAGGAGGAGCGAGCTCGCTATTTTTTGGTGAAGAAAAGAGAGGAATAAACCACCTTAAGAAGGAGGAGGAGGGGAGCCACGCAGTGGCAGCCAACGACCGATGCCAAAGCATACGGGCTGCCCTAGTCGCCACTCGCCACGCTCGGGTGCAGCCCAAGCCACACGACGTGTAAGGATTGAGTCTCCAGCCTTCTCTCTTCCTCTTCTCTCACCGACAAAGTGGGCCCAACCATTCTTTTTCTTTCCATCTCCATTTCTTCCTTTCTCAAATGAGAAACTACCGAATGGCTCTCGATTATACAACACCACCCAAATCCTGTTACCGTCGAGAAACAGAAGAAAGCACACGGTGAAACGCTACCATGCGTGGGTTACGCACGAAAACCCACACATGTTAATTCAGGGAAGATTCGCTTCGCTGGAGTAAATTGACAAACACCTGCTAGGCGCGGCACACACAGGATTGTTGTGCAAGGCCGGTACTAGGAGGTGACGTGGCCTTTCAGGTCCGGTACTTCTAGACTAGAGAGAGGGGTATCATTGTATCGGGTATATGTATAGTGGGGTAACATCAGCAGTCTATTATCTTTACGACGTAAGATTTTTAGTGATGTAGATGAGAGAGAATAAGGAGAGAGAATGAAGCTATCTGGCATACAATGCATGATCTATAAGGCCCTTATAGGCATTGCTTTCTTTGTTGTATCTATGCCGTCTGTAACCCACAAGTTTTATGATCTCATTTTATGGAGGACATATATAGACAACTTAGAGACAACCCATTGTATGAGTTATATTTAGTTTTGTCTATAAATAATATGGAATGTACTACATACAACCACTATCTATACCACTATACATACCTAGATTCCCTAGCACGGTTCCATCCACTACTACCGGTTTTCAGTTAAATAAAAGATTTGATGGACCCACCTATCAAGGAATCGAAGAGGAGGGAGACAGTTGGGTGGAAGTGAGAGCTAATATATTATTACTCGTTTCCATGACAAGTTAGAAATACACGTGGTCTTGCGTATTGACATGGCAAAAAAAACTAAACTTTGATCACTATTTTTTATTATAATATAATTACAATACTAAATAAAATAATATTTTTATAAAAATATTTTTCGAGACAAACGTGATTTTTTATGTATCAAATCTAAATATTTAAAGAGATATCGATAGCCAAAACAAAAACAAAAAAATTAACTGTACATATTCAAAACGATATGTATTTGTAACCGGACGGAGTGCATAGCCTGGCTCCTGCTTTAGAGCGAGGAGGAGTGCCTAATTCGGTTCGAGCACCGTCTGGATTTCTGGCCAGATCGTCGTCGCGTAGTGAATGAACGGAACATGCGAGTTAAAACGGAAGGGGAAAAGAAAAGATCAACCTTTTGGAGCCAGGTTTGGTTGTTCAAGCTCGATGCCTGCGTACATGCAGTCTGATGCTGATCGGATTGTCGAGTTGTAGTAATGGCGTACTTCTGAACAGGCCCAGCTAGCATGCGTGATGCATCTCAGTTGGTCACTGTGCAGAGCGGTTCTGGAACTTCTTGACTAGATGCATGCGTGCAGGACAACCAACAGGAAGAGAGTTGAAGCACGGGACCTTTTAGTACTAGTACATAGTACTTTCTTGGTTCACAAAAACAAATCGTTTTACATGAATCGTATTATGGAAGTATTTTTCGAGATGAATATATGCATATAATTTTTATGTATCTAATCTAGTGACAATGCTACTGTTTGGGCGTACGGCGGAAAGTGATTTGGTGTTGCAACAATTGTCGCCGATTGTTGTACACATGAAATCAAAATATTTCATTAGTTAGTTTTAAATGTTGTAACAATTATTTTCGGGTGTTGCAGGTATTATTTTAAAATGTTGCAATGTTTTAACATCAAAATTTGTTTGATTGATATATTTGAATTAGTTTTAAAGCATAACTATGTTCTATACTGATGGTTTTCATGCAATTTTGGTGAGAATATGCTGTTTTTTCTAATATTTTTTCAGAGGAGATCGGGCGGAGGAGGAGTTTTTATTGCGTCGGGTGTGCGTGATGTTGAATAGTACTTTTGCTTGTTTGAGGATAAAGGAAAAACACACCGAGATCGGACGGTTGAGCAGCATGGCACCAGATCTGACGGCAAGGCGTTGGCGCTCAGAACGTCGCCGAAGCGCTAGTTGCGTCCATAGCAAAAATAGCATACGGTACTTTACTTATCCGTAAAATAGAGTTGCGAATCAGAACCGAAGTCGAATGGACCCGTTGGTACTCCTATTCCTATAGACCACACCCTCTTCTAATTAATCAAGTAACTGAGGCGTATGGGACCACTAATGACGACATCAATTAAACAAGATGGCCAGATGGGAGTCACTGGTTTTGATCAACTTTCGTTACATTAATCCAACGGTGGCCGAACCGTCCAAGGAAAATCGCGACGTCGGACGTCCAAACCGTAGCAGCCTCTCTAATCTAAATATTTAAAAAGACATCGATAGTTAAAGTTTTTAAAGTTTGTAGACATTCCAAAACTACTTATTTACGTCAAAGAGGGAATAGTACTACCTCTTTTGGTGTCGATGCGTTAACTCCACAACAGTACATGCAACTAAGAACACTGTAGCCAGCTGCAGTTATTCATGTCCAACTGAAGCAGTGAAGAACAGGACATGATCAAACGACAAAATATCTTCCACTCCCCTGGCCTGCTTGCTTAACTAGTTAGTTACTACTTGCTCGCAAACTTGACTAATAGTGTTAACTAGCTAGTACTATATACCAATGCATACTTCTTGCTGCCACCTGCTGTTGGCGAATAGTGTTAATTTGACTGCTGGACTGTGTTGTTGCCGGCCGTATATGCGCAATCGTGTGGGCATGCAACCATTCTCCCTCGGCCATTTAACCCTGTAGCGCAGTGGTACAAGCCGTTTTAGAATATGTGTGGATCATACATAATATTATTTGATCATCAATACATAAATTTTTACTAAGATTGACAACATGAAAATGGTATTACTAAATGCATCATGAAATATACTTTCATAATGCATAATTATTTTGTTTGAAGCAACATATTTTCATATAAATTAATAGTCAAAATGTCGTCTTCCCTTCCGTATCAACATCCAAACCGACCTACATGTCAAAATCAGAGGAGTAATAGCTAGAACTCCAGTGTAGTAGAGTGGTAGGAGTACTACATTATCATGAGTTGATTAAGTCTTACTAACTCATTAATTAATGGCATCCTCCCGTCCATCCGTCCGTCCGTCCGTCCGATTAGGCAGTGGTGGAACTAGAAATTTTGAAGACCAGGCGAGAGCTGACCAGATGTGCTGGCTCGGTGGCTCGCTGCACCGCGCCGAGTCTCAGCCCCTACCTACGCCGCGCCATGCCTTAGCGCTCTCCCGCTCCGTAGCCCTTGCGCCGAGCCTCGGTAGACGACTAGTCGGCGCCTCACCGTCCCCGCACCACAGCCCGTGCGCCGTGCCTTAGTGCTTGCCCGTGTCCACGCTACAGGCTGCAGCTCGTGGCCGCGCCGCAGCACCCGCCCTCGCCCGCGTTGCATCACCTGCACTGAGCCTCGGTAGTCGACTAGGCGGCGCCTCATTGCCCCCACGCCGCAGCCCCTGCACCGCGCCTCAGTGCTCACTCGCGTCCGCATATCAACATAATTGAAGAATCACATTGCATATCAATGGAAGAAAAGATACAACAAGAAGAGATACTTACTGCTCAAATTAATCTTCGTAAAAATGAGGATAGCAGACATATGGATGGTGTTTGATATAACAGCGACATAATGGCTACACTCTCGAAAACTTGAAAAGAAACAAACAGAAATAATTGAACAAACAAAATCTGAAAGACCAAAGCAGGATCTAGAAAATCTTCCGGGAAAACATGCATTGCCTGCAGCATATGACACATCATAGGAAGACTTGCAATGCCATAATCTTTTCGGTTCAAACAATAGCAACCTGGCAAAATAGCATCCAAACAAGAAATAATTTCCCCTGTATAGATTCAGATGATATTTCAACTCACTTGGCCAGCATGAGTCACGACTTTAACGAATTCGTCATTGTTGATCTGGCCATCACAATCAACATCAGCCTCACGGATCATCTCATCCACCTCCTCATCTGTCAGCTTCTCGCCAAGGCTGGTCATGACACGGCGCAATTCAGCAGCAGAGATAAAACCATTTTGGTCCTTGTCGAACACACGGAACATCTCCTTGAGCTCTTCCTCAGAATCAGTGTCTTTCATCTTGCGGGCTATCAAGTTGAGGAATTCAGGGAAATCAATTGTTCCATTGCCATCGGCATCCACCTCATTGATCATGTCTTGTAGCTCCGCCTCAGTTGGGTTCTGCCCCAGTGAACGAATGACAGTTCCCAACTCCTTAGTAGTAATGCAACCTGGGGCACCGTGGGCGTGGGGGTGTGCCGGCCCGGGAGACCCGGGCAGCCGCCCCGGCTTGCCCCGGGGTGGTTCCGCCACTGCGGTTAGGCTTAATTGGCAGCTGCTCCTATGTTTCAGGAATGCGTGTGTAGTGTGCAACTCATGGCGCTAGGGTATCTCTAATAGTGATCACCTCAGTCATCTCTTACTTGTTGTGTCACTCAATTCTAGCAGGAGGAGAGAGGGTGTGAAGAGAGAGAATATATCATCTCTTATATAAGAGATAAATTGGGCACACAAAACATCGCAAATGATGAGTGTGTAAGGGCATGTATAATGCGAGATGCTTATATACGAGTGCTTAAAAAAAAGAGAATGTAGCCACGTTATCAAGTACCTATGTAAAAGTCGTTTTCTCTAATTCAAGCATCTGTTTTGTAGGTGCTTAGATGATTGCATTATCTATTAATTATATATAGTTATATACATAAGCACCTCTTAAGCATCGGTGCCTAATCAAACATCGATGCTACAAAATAAGCACATCATCCATCATACGTGGCAAGAAAAATCAGTTTTTTCTTTGCTAAACACCTCTCTAAGCACCTGCATTGTACATGCTTTAAGGGTAGAAGTTGTGTTGAAAATGAATGATTTTATAAATAAATTATTAGAGATATTGTCTCTAAAGTTGTCTGTAGATAAACTAGAGCTTTTAGAAACAACTTTAAGAGACAAACTATATTATAGATGCCCTTATGCTACAGTTGAGCATGGCTAGCTAGCGCACCCCATACATGGGTTAATTATCCTCCAGTGCCTGCTTCTTCGATGATTCAATTCGATCGTGATGTGCTGCGAATACAGTACGTTTCCGGTTGAACTTTCGTGCAAAAACTGCAACTTGCTCGGGTCCATTAAATGCTATTTCTCAACACGTGCCAGTACGTACTACCAAAGTTTGTTGCGTTGAGAAGGATGCTCTAACCTCCGACCTAGCAACATTGCTCGGCTAGCGCCTCAATGGTGTCGCAAAAAGTTGGTTTCGAGCTACAATATTTGCTCGATGGTGTTGGAAAGTTTATTTTGATACATCGGAAGAGATGAACTTAAATGCGCGAGATAAGAAAAAAAAATATGCTAACTATAGTTGGTTGCGATGCGTGTTTTGTGTGCGTGAGGGCTGATCGATGTTGTAGGGTTGTGTTAGATGGTGTTTGCCTCTAGCCAAGTGTTCCAAATGGGGTTTCTATAAAGTTTACCCATTAGGGTCAGTGTCTTTTTTTTTTTCTCCTGTTTTATCAATATATATAACAATTGGTTCTCCTGCCGGTTCGTGGTGTTTTTTTTTATAGCTGGTTGGTCAGTTGGACATGCAAGCGGTTACATACTGTTTTCAACATGCACACTACGTAGGAGTATACCGACGTTCAACGAAGCATGGAAGTTCTATTGAGTCGATGATTGCCCGATGATCGACGTCACCTCAAAGTTGATCTCGACAAACCCATCGCGTGCGCACGTACAGCCACGTGTAAAATCATCGGAACCATCTACACGTTCTGAAAGGGAGAAACTCGATCGATCAGGAGCTAGGAACAGTGATTAATTGACTGAACATAAATGCACTTGCAGTTGGTTATGCAGCTCGACCAGTCGACCGGCCTAGCATTCCACACCACCTCTTCCTAGCCGAAAGAGAGATCGACACTAATTAAATGGCAGTCGTACTGCTATTAAATATAGCCCGCAGTTAGCCTCTCACATGATGGTAATTAATCAGCTCATCATGGGCAAGGTGGTTGCATGGCTCAATCAAGTTAACGAGACGTCCCAACTTCAATTCATCCGTTTCGCTATATTTGTCTATAGCCTCAAGTATTCCGTTTCGCTATCCACAGCTCACCACGTGCATAAATTTTAAAAAACACTGTATCTAAAAAAAATATTTAATGAGAAATAACCATATATACCCCCTGTTAAATGACATATAATAACCACCTGGTCTCTTTCAAAACATTTAAAGAGAGGTAGAGAAAAAAAAATTACAATAACTACACTTTAGACATTTAAATAGGGGTGGAGAGAAAAAATTATAATAACTACACTCTAGACTTCCCAAATAACCAAATATATTGAAATGGACAAATATAGCAAAACAATAACAACACGATAGCCCTAGCTAGCTATGGGAGCCGCAATGAAAGTGATAACGCAAGTCGATCGCCATGATTGCCTCACTGCACTGGAGATGCAGTTAGGGGCAGGGCGATCATTGGTGCTGTGCTGGTTCCTCACCGGCAGCGAACGGTGGGTCGGAGAAGAAGCTTGCAGCGGTTGATGTAAGCCTAGCTAGGTGCACGAGGGTTGGCGGTTCGTTCTATGTCCATCTGAATCCATTTATTAGCTGTGGAACACTCGTTACCGTCCTGTGATCCGAGCACCACGTTGTGCTTGTGGCTGGAAGCGCCGCCGCCGTCGAGCGCGTGGGAGAAGGTGAGACGACGATGGGATATTTTTTTAGATAATGGAAGGGAAAGCTTTTTGGCCTCTGTATCATACGATGCACACAACTATAATTTATTTAAAGCGAACAAATCGATTTATAAAAAACAGACAAAAAACTAAATGACAAACAAATTGTCATGTTATGGCCAGCATCGGGAATAGCCCGCCGCCGTGACAACTAGCTTCTCCTTCATCCAACACATCTGAACAGTAGCTGTGCAATAAGATTCTTGAGGGTCAAGTCACCAAAGCGACGCTTCCAAGGAGGGACAGAAAACGTCGCCAGATCCAACCAATGAAAGCCAGGTCTAGGGTTTTTATCCCGGTGAGCAGATACCAGTGCTCCAAGACAACACTTTCAAGAAGGACACGACGCTCGTCGTCTGACCCAACTAGTGAAGATCATATCAATGTTCAGTACGTCGTTGTCGCCGGATTCAACCACTGAAGGTCAGATCAAGGGCTTTCACCCCGGTGAGCAGATACCGATGCTCCAAGACAACAACTTCAAGAAGGACACAACACTCGGACGACGATGGGATATGATGGGATCATTGGGTGCCCACAACGTCGTTGTAAGCAGTGGTGTCAATCGGATACGGATTATATGTTTATTTGACCATCGTATTCAATAGGATACAAGTATGGTTTAGATTTTTTGATCCGATTAAAAATTTCTCCTCTATTCTTATTCGTATCCGCATAAAAAATATGGATACAATATGGTATGAACTTTTGCCATCCGAAATGTTATTTATACACACTATTTATATTCGAATTCGATAAAACAATATGCATATTTTATTACAGTATGACTAAATTGTTGTATGAGTATTTTTAGTTTAATGTGAATTCATGTTTTTAGGTGAAATACATAAACTAGAATGATTAAGTATGCTATGTGCGATGAAAAAGTATCATAAATATCTTGTCATTACGTAAGTTACGAGGATATCCGAATCCGATCTAATTGAGTAGGTATTTGATTCGTATTTGACAATATTCTAATTCATATTTGTATTTGTTTAGAAAAATATGAATATGAATACAGGAATACCACCGTTCGATTCGTATTTGATCCATTGACACTCCTAGTTGTAAGGGTGGTTCGTGGCCGGTGCGCGAGGCGCGACATTGCATTGGTATGGGCCTATTTGATTTGTTACCAACGTGAATCAAATCAAAATTTGGTAACGCCAATGAAAATTAGCTATCATTTGGTTTGCTACCAATATTTGGTAATATCAACAAAAATTTAGTAACGTCAACGAAATCCAATGTTATATGCGGGCAATCGAAGGTAGAGAAATCGCTCACCGAAATTTTAGCGTTAACGCCAAAAGTTAGCTTGGCAGCAATCCAAACAACATTTATTTTACCATATTTTAACTTTGCTAAATTTTAGCTTGGTTGGTTAGTACCATGAACCAAACAGGGTCTGTATCCGTGGAGTACATGCCAATTTATTTTGCATCAGGGAGAGATGGTGTCCATCAGCAGAGCTGATGTTTGTGGGCTTCCGGCCCCTTCAGGACAGGGACAGACCGGTACGCGTTCTTCTCTCCTTTAGTACTGCTAGTGATGGTCCAAAATGATCGATGCTGGGAACAATGCTACTGTCTCTTCTTGGATGCGTGTCGTTGTAAGAGAAGTTGGCATCAGCGCCTTCAAAAGGATTCTTGGTCGATGTTCACTTGACAACTCACTATCTTACGAGCGACAGTGTGTTCGCGTAACAGATTGCTCCATCAGAGTGATATTTGGACAGGTTGATCAGTGATCACACCATTTTTTCTTCACATGTTTGCTTATCTTGAGAGTAGTAGTAAATTATACAGGTTGCATGTGTTTACAGGACAGCTGAAGGAGCCATAAGCTTTGGATTATATGATCATGGATGATGCAGCATTAGCCATGTTCTTGCATGTCCGTCGATAGAAGTGTTAACTACCGGACTTTGCCACAAGTAGATCAAATATAACGTCACTGCAGCTGCAACCGCAAGAAAGACATGATATTAAACTTGGAAGGTACAACGTCTCATCACAAGAATAAAATAAACATGGAACAAACAACATCCGATGTTTCATCGCTGAGCCAATGAAACAGGATTCAAATGAATATATTTAGCATTAAACTCTAGGGTACAACAATCACCGTCAGATGCGTCATGCTTGTGCCAGCTGCATCTGATAGAAGGAAAAAGGAAATGAGACAACAAGATGCGTGTACACTAGCCTACACTCCAAAATTGAACATTCATTTGGTGCAGCACATCTCGTCTATCATGAGAGCTTAGCTGCATCGGTATCGCTCAATTCTGCAGTTTTAAGTAGCTTGTGCAGCGGCAGAAAATGTGGTATCAATGATGCCAACACAATGCAAAGTAGTGCTGCAATTCCAACCCACCAGGCAAAATGTGGGATCCCAAGCAGAAGTTCATCGCAAACTGCACAAACATCAAAATCGCAAAGCACTCTACTGGTCATAAGCGTTATTTAGGTGCTCGCATCAAAGCAGTCAGTACAAGAGCCAGTGTTGACATATTCAAAGAGTGAGAATGGAACTGGTTTAAAGGAAGCTCTTGCTATCCAATTTTCTAAAGTCATTCATAAAGAGGGCAGTAAATAATTTATAAAAGGAAATCACTGACTATATGCAATCCCATTGGTCCACAAGACAGGGGCTGCATAAGCCTACTGAGTGATGCTAATCACATGGCCTCTCAGAGTAATTAAGGTAACCTTTTCTAATTAATGAATCTGAAAGTTCAGTAGGAACCTACAACCAATGTCTGTATACAATACCACTGTGCAAGGATCTGCCCTGGATATTTTAGGTCGAGTGCCACTAATGTGGAAGGGAACACAAGTCATTAAACCAAAATGAAACTGGTGCTTAAACAACTTGAAAGTTTGAACTAAAAGTTGATACAATCCAAATACTAAAAGGACAAGTAACTTAAGAAATATCATCACTCAGCTATCCATGATTTCTACTGGGTCCAACTTTCTCAAGGTTATGTTCAAATTTTGATCTATAGTCAATGAAACATCATTCTTCGACGGAATGCAAGTTCACTCTTCTTATTCAAAACGGAATAAATCAAAATCATCAGTTACGATTGCTTATCAACCAAGCAGAAATTTGCATAATTGTACCAATGCAATTTGGATGTGACAGGATCTATCAGATCAGGTAGTAGCAATTGGAACAAATTTCTCTTATGATTCCTGAACACAAGACACAACTGAATGCTTAGTTCTCTGTTCTTAGTGGGAATAGCTGACATCATACCAAACTAACTAGAACAGCACAATGTTCACGACCATTTTCATTCAAAAAATATTTGATAGTACCCAAGAGTGCATACAAACTGCACAATGGTACAACTATTTCAGATCAAGAAAAAAGTGAAAACAAAATGGAGTACCTGTTAGCAACTGTTAGGTTAGTGAATAAAGCTTTCCCGTTGCTTGAACATGGTAACTGCAGGTACCTTATGCTTATAACATTTTAAAGTGTTATCTGTAGAACATTAGTATTTTAGGCTAACTAGTACAAATTGGTAAATTATTTTGTTGGATGGAAGGATGTATTTCAAATTTCAAGTAATGCGTCAAGCCTATTAGGATTGACCTTTACACCCCCAAAGCTATCCTTCACTTCCTAGATGAACCAGGACAAGCATTGAGCACTGAGTAGCCAAGGTTCAAATACATAATGATGTTGCTAAAAGCAAAGATTCATTCTATGTGATTGCACAGAAATGACCAAACTACAAACCACATCAACCTAATGGTAGCTCATCATGGTAAATATACAACTAGAATTTCTGTCCTGGTTCGACTAATCTGATAATAATATCAGAGAGGAAAAGAGAAATATAAAGAAACAATACTGGCATACCAATGACAAATCAGATCTGAACATCACAGAGGAAAAACGAAATGTAAAGAAACACTACTAGCATACCTATGTTGAACAGCGCAAGCTCTCTCTCCGGCACATTTGGCTTCGCAACCAAACCCTCAGGCTCCACCGTGACAAAAACATAAACCTAAAATCGATCACATACAGCCATTATAAATCATTCCATCAAGGATCCCCACTCCTATTCTGCAGGAAAGCAGCAAATCTAGCTAAGAAGTTAGTGAATGCCAACCGGCTCGCTGCTGTCAGCCTTGAAAATTATCTTCTCCGTGTTGAGCAACCTCCTGTTCTTGCTCCCCCAATCCTCCGCGGCATCACGATCGTCCACAAGCCGAATGGAAAAGCTCGATGGTATCTACAACCACAAACATTGGAAATCGGCAATGGTGAAACGATGATCCCTCATTCCCTTTTTTTTTCTCAACCAATGGAAAGGGTCAGGTCGTACGGAGGCTGGGTAGGAGATCTTGACTTCGTACCACGCGGACGGCCGTAGCCCGGCGAGCCTGTAGATCCGCCGGCCGTGGCGCAGTGGCATGGTCTCGCCCACGAGCTCCTCGCCGACGCTAAGGGCCCTCGCCTCCTCCAGGCTGCAGGGGGGAACACACGAAGCGGTTGGGAAACAGTACAGGGAAGCGGTGCGGATCGAGACAGCGAAAGGGGCGGACCTGCGAGCGGAGGAGAACAGCAGGAGGATCAGGAGGAAGAGGATGCTGCAGCGGCATGGTGAGGAGAGTGGAGGCGGCGGAGATGGCATCCGCGCGGGCTCTTTTCGGCGACGGCGTCGGAGATGCGTCGCGTCGGGGCGGCAGAGAGCCGCCACCTTCGTCAGTTCGTCGGCCGAGGTGGGCCGTGCGCGGTGAACTAGGGGCTAGGGCTTCGGTCTTCGGTGCCTCTTCGCGTCCAGCACCCTCCCCCTCCCACCCGCTCCCGGCGGCGCAAGCGCAAGCGTGCAAGCACAGGTCTTGCTCGGCCCGCGCCCTCCTCCTCGGCTCCTCCCCAAATCCACCTCCGCCCCCCACGTCGTGGCTGAGTCCGCCTTGCGCCCTCGCCGGTCGCCGCCGCCGTCTCCTGGAGGTTGGTGCGGACTGCGAAACGGGCCTCAGTGGGCCGGTGGGTCAGTGAAACGTGGTCCTGGTTCTCTTGTGAAAAAAATAAATGTATTCCTACTAACGGCCTGTTTAGGTTTGCCGGGACGAGCTAAGATCCTGGCCCATCTAAACTTACAGTAGTTTTACAGTACTGAATACTGATATCGTAAATTTACGGTGCTGACTGACAGTAGATTTAGCCGTCCGTTGTTGATCAGATGACCCAGGAGTAGTTGCAACTGTGAAAAAAAGCACCGTACCTCCTGCAGTTAATCAGAGATACGCAGCAAAACCACAAATAGATCGTAATTAAAAAATGCTGATGCGGAGAGATAAGACTTATTTTCCTAAATGTATTTTAGAAAGAAGGATTCGAACCCGGATTGACTAGCGCACCACCTATAGTACTAACCAAGTGACCCAGGAGGCTCGTCACATATAGTTATGTGTGTCAACGGATCGAATACTAATTGAATAGTCTGAAGATGGATGCCACATAAAATGGATAATCAAGATCCCATTGACACTCTTTGAGGCTCAATATGTTGGAACCGCCATGTTGCTTTTCTGGTTTTGCCATAAATTTGCTGACTTGACTAACATCATAAGCCAAAATCAGATCTTGTACAAACCATAGCATACATTAAACAGCTAACTGCACTAGCATATAGAACATTAGCTAACTGCACTAGCATATGGAACATTCGGCATCTCTTCAAAATATTTGTCTGATTCAGGACAAAATTTAGAAAAAGTTTAAAGTGTTGTGCCAATGAAATACTTACTGGTTTGGCCTTACTCATATCAAATCACTCCAAGACTTTCTCAACATACTCCTGCTGAGACAACCACAGTCTCCTCAAGCTTCTATCCCTGTGTATCTCCATGTCCAAAATTTTCTTTGCTACCCTTAAATCTTTCATATCAAATTCTTGGCTTAACAAACCTTTCAAACTAATCACATCACACATGTGCTTTGCAGTAATTAGCATGTCATCCACATATAGTAGCAGAAAAATAAATGAACCATCATCAAGGCGTCGAATATAAACGCAACACCATACTCGCATCGACTGTAACCAATATGCAACATGTAGGAATCAAAACGTTTGTGCCACCTGTCTTGGAGACTGTTTTAACACGTGCAATGATTTCTTTAACTTGCATACCAGGTGCTGATTTTTCGGTTCAGTGAACCGTTCTAGCTGCTCTATGTAGATTTGTTCATCAAGATCACCATGCAAAAACGTCATTTTCATATTCATCCGTTCCAAGCGCAAATCCCAACTGGCTACCAATGCAAGAATTATCTTGATAGAAGTATGCCTCACAACCGAAGAGAATACCTCATCATAATCAATCCCCTTCTTTTGTGAATACCCATTTTAACTAATCGAACCTTGAACTTTTCCTTTTTTCTGATACTGCAGGTTCTCTTGTAGACCCATTTGTACCTAATGGCTTTCTTATTGTAAGACCCCGGGATTAACATCCCAGATCTTCTGTGCATAACTGAACTAGTCCCATGATCAGTGGCTAGCTCACACAGTAAACAAATATGATAACACAACCATAAACGCTAAAATTTATTAATAAACAACAGAGTTGATTACAAGATAGCCTTACAGGGCAACAATAAATAAACACAATGAAGACGATGAAGAAGTAGTAGGGTCCAAAATGCGCACGAGCAATCGATCGGGTAGCGGCCTAGTCGTCACGATCCACACCTGGTAGCAAAGTCCTTCTCCTCTGAAATTTGTTTGCATTAAGCAAGTATGAGCACAACTATCGTGCTCGCAAGTTACACCCATCAAATAACAGAATGACATGCATAAATGGATGTAACCAAGGATGGCTTATAGGGTTATTTGTATAAAAACAACATTTAACATTAAATACCATACAAAGTTCAAAATCTCAAGTTGTATAAATCCAAAATTTGATTTTTAATTGATAAAGATAGTGTAGGCACCAACCTAACACCAATATAAACACGGGCACCAACCCGGGGCTTCAACCCGTAACTTTTCTCATGGACACTCATCCATGTCAAACTGTTTTACAAAAAATATTTTGAAATCGAAGTCTAACTTTGAGTGGCTTTGCCAGCATGTCCATGACTGTGGACACGACTATTCGAATAGTTTTACACTCTGCAAAGGTTGTACAACTTTACCCACAAGACATGAATTCTCTAGTTGTTTGGCATCCGTCGATACCACCGCTCACTACCTTAGGTAAGCAGTCTAGAGCACGTGTCAAGGCTTTTACAATGCGCCATTCCACCATAGTCCTCCCTCACTAAGGTTTCGCCCCCTTTGGACTATCTGTCCGCAGGGTTCAGGTCCCCTCTTGCGCCAGGTGGGAATAACATAGGTCATAACATGACTACCCACCGCACCAACAGGAATGACCATAATGGAACTTTGCAAATTAATCAGCCAGGTCCTGCCCATACAAGACATGTGGTAGTACGATGTGGCTTAGCAAGATGCCGCTCGAAGACCGGTCCTTAACTGACCTGGGCGACAACCAACAGAACCCTGGACCTCAACCTACCCAGTTGAGCCCGTGCATAAACCTGCACCCACCAAACAACTATTTCGCCCAAGTCCAAACCATCATTTTATTTCATTTTCCAAAGTCAATTATAAAACTCCCATGACACACCAATGTCAAGGGTACAATTTAAACAATAGTTGATTTTGTGGCTAAAATTCCCCAAATGAAACATATTTGATCTATAAGCATGGCTAAGCACAATATTTTCCAAAATGATCCCAGTTCATACTATCGTATCAACCAGGTTTAGACTAGGGTGACAACATGTTTGATTCAATTATCAAAATTGGTCATACAAAGGGTTTTAGACATAACTATAAATTTAAAGCAGGAATTTAAATTACTGAATATAAATAAGCATGTAATAATAATTTGAAACAGAATTTAAATAATTTTAAATAATGGGTGCAAATATGATCAAGAATGTAACTTGCCTCGCTTGAGGTGAACAGATCAACTGATACTGAGGTGATGTTGTCTTTCTTAACAGGTCACCTAGTACTCACAAGTACTTTCTCTATGTAGTCTATGTGTACAATCACGATGATCATACAGTCAAAATCAATCATCTTATGTGCTCTTCAACGGCGTCGAAATCTGACTTTCCGAAGTCGTCGAAATCTATACGCGAAAATAAGCCAAATTCAAACTGAATTCAAATAAGATTCAAATCAACTCCAAATTGAATAATTTTGGTTTAGTGTAAGATCGAGGAGGCCGACTAGAGGGGGGGTGAATAGGCGTTTTAAAACTTCTATGCGTTAAAACCGAATTCTAATGCGGAAGCTAAATAACAATTCGGTTTAGCACAATTAAAGCCTAAAACAACTAAGTTCACTAAGTGCACCAACAATATAAGTCAATAATAAATAGAGCAATTTTAGCAAAGACTTGAAAGCAATTAACCAATGATATAAATAATTAAGTATATAAGATAGCATTCACACAAGTAAGCAATTTAATTCTAGGAATATAAATTGCTATGTAGTAAAGCTAGAATGCAAACCACAATTGACACGACGATATTTTTCCCGTGGTGATCGAAGACTTGCCGGTCTCCCCTAATCCACGTTGAGGTAAGTTCAACCTTTTGAATCGGCTCCAAAACGCGAGGCAACACCTCCGAGGTAAGTCCAAACCACTTGGACCGGTTCCAACCGAACCAACACCTCTAAGTGAGTTCAACCGCTTGAACCGACTCCAACTTGAACTTATCACCTCAATCCACTAGGGTTGCTCTGTAACAGCCCTAACTTAGGGTTTGTATTTCAAATGTAAAATTTTGAAGAGAAATAAAAACTTTTGTTGTCTCTTCAAATCATTTGAAAGTTCCTATATTTTTCCCTAGCAATTTCCATTTTCTAGAATTAAATTCTTGTGAATGGAGATTGTTGTCAGCAAATTCTTAGCCTTCAAACTTGTGATCATCCTCTGAAATTATTTTTCCTAGCATCTTGATCATCCTATCTACCTCCCTGAATTATCTCCCAATTTTTAGATTTTATTTGCTATTTCAAATGGCCAAGTCAACCTAGTTTGAAATCTGGTCAAACTTCTGTTCAGCAGCTTGTAAATTTTATTGGGAGAAATCTGGTGCATGATAACTCCTGGAAAAATTTCACAAGGTGTTCCTCTGTTCAGTTAGATTCCATAAAAATTTCGAATTTTTGGAGCCCTGAGCTATCTCTAAAAATTTCCCAAAACCTCTCGTCTTTTAAATCGAATTACGAAAACACTTTTTGTCGGCCCGAACCATACTTGGGCTCGAGTCCGACCGCACTAATGGACTCGGTCGCGTCAACTAATCGCACCGCCCGAGTCAATCAATCGTGACCGTCCGATGAAGATCGAACGATCCACGTCGCGTATGCAACCGACCTGTCCGAATGCATACATCAATCTCGACCGTCCATCTCGGATCCAACGGTCGGCATCTTTCCGATCGAGTAGAACCTCGGCTCGCGACCGCTTTGCTCTGTCGGCGACATGTGGGTCCCACTCGGCATCAACCTCGTCTTCTCCGCACCTCACGGAGCTCACGGCCGTCGCGCGCATGCTTGCCACGTCCTCGTCCGCCGCCACCTTTTGTCCTCGTGTCGGCCGTGAAGCATCGCCAGGATCTCATCTACCCACCGAGCCCATCCACTACCCTTCGCGTCCATTCTCGTGTTTTCTCCGCCCAAAATTCCTTTCCGGCCGGAGAAGAACCCGAGAGCAACGCCGCCGTGTTAGCGCCGCCCTCGAGCCCGAGACCGCACCTCTGTGATCCACTCTCCTCGCCGCATCCATTTTGCTCGTTCCAAGCTCGTAGCACCAGTGAATCATCCGAGCCACTGCCGTCGTCTCGCCTCCGTGATCTCGGCTCGCAAGCTCATCTGCGTTACGTGAGTTCCTAGTATCGACTTTTGGTCCTTTAGGATCGCAATCGACCACCGAGTCTAACTGTGACCTTGTTTAACTCTTTGGTGCTTCACCGAGGCTTTGCGACGCCTTCTTCTCCAAGCTCGATGAAAGCGCCGCGTGTCAATCAGGCGCCACCGTCCTCCTCCATCATCAAAATCGTGGGCTTATCGTTCTGGTGTCTCCGCGATCCGTGGCGCACCTTCTCGAAGCGCTTTCGTCGTAGCATCTTCTCGCGAGCACCGCACTTTCTTCTCCGCCTCCGGCCGTCGTGAGCTCATCTCCGTCGACCATTGGGCTCCGCGTCCGCCGACCGGGTTCGTGAGGTCTTTGCGAACCTTGAGGTACCACTCACTCGTCTTGAAACTCATTGGTTTGCTAGATCACACAATGCGGCGCGCGCGCCGCCGCCGTCGCGTCTTGCGGTGGCCGCCGTGGCTTAGTTAGCGCTAACCCTGTTCTAGCCGAGTCAGCGATTGGTGGGCCCTCTTTGGTTAATCGCGTTTAGAAATCCTTTAATCCAGCCCGTTATCTATTCTCTGAGTCACTGCCATGTGGGCCCATGCTGTCAGTTAGGGTTGTGTAGCTCTGGTAATGCGTTTCCTCTGATGGGAAGCGTATTTCTCTGTGAGTATATGTTAGAAGTACACTTTGATATGTCAAAGACGTATTCTTAGAATACGCCGACGTCACCTTATGCGAGCGATCCGCTTTGGTCAGCGTTTTCGCGGGCCCATCTGTCGATGGTCGGGCTAGCCGTGCGTCGGTAGAAGAAGTATTAAGTGCTTTAGTATTTCTGAAATGCTTTTCTGTTGCACTGTTAAATCAATTAAACTTGTAAAATGCATAACTAATTCAATTTTTATCCAAATTGTATGAAACCAGTGCTGTTAATTTTCATTTTAAGTGAGCTATTTGATAAAATTAACTTCACCCATGTCTCTGTAGCAAAAATCTGTTAGCTAATAAAATGATGTCTTATGTATCTTCTAAATTAGAAAATGCATATCTCTTCCAATAATTGTCCAAATTAAATGAACCCAATTCTGTAAAATTTCATTTTCAGTATACTAACTATTAGGATAGATTTTATACACTGGTTCTGTTCATGAAAATTTGTTAAGTAATTAACTAGTGACTTGTTGTGTTTTTAGCTTAGAAAATTCATAGAAAATTGCTAATAACTTAAAATGATTTGTTCTCTGTTTCTAAAATTCTGTTATTTCATGCTTAGGCTGTTGTGTGAGTTTTGGCTTGTTTTGATGTTGTTGTATGTTTGAGTTTTGCCGGTGTTATTCGTTCTTATTTGCTGTTATGTTCGATCGTTAGGCTTCGATATTTGCGGCAACCCTGAGGACGATCCTCCGCACCATATTGAGCAACGACAACTGAGCAAGCGGTTTGATCATGATAATCCCAGTGGTTTAAAGTCTAATATTTTGTTTCAAGCTGTATGTATGCATTGCTTAATTTGTGTTAAATTGATTAGTTAAATCGTGTTTGCATATCCTGTAGACAAAATATTGATCTCTACTACCCGAGCCTAGGTTATTTCTTGTGATTAGAGATGTTGGATGATCTCTTGTCACTTAGTAGATCCGGTCAACTTGCTTAGACATGCTTAGCTATCGGTAGAATCAAGCGGTTATCGACTTTAGTCGGTAACCTTGATCACACAAAATTTACTATAACTTTATGTTTTAGCATTTCTGCTATGTTTAATTGCAAAATTAAAAAATGAAAACAAAAATGATTTAGACTTGGGCACAATGGTAAGACGGTGTGATCATTGGGTGTGACTGGAAAGGTGCCCGAGTCGATTAAGGACCGAGAGTTACTTGCGCCACCGTCTTGAGCATTTTGCGTGCTAACCACACTAGAGGTATGGGACCTCTCTTGACCTAGTACTTTGGCGTGTATTGGCTCGGGTCGCAGGAGGTCGCAGGAGGGATGGAGGTGGGAGCATGGTAGTTGTCCAAAAGCTTTATCCCGAGTGGGTAGTTGTCTTTCGGCTTTACCATGTAAGCGTATGGGTTTCTATCCATACGAGCGGCTCGTAGTTAATACACAATATTGGAAACGATCTCGTAGGACTTAGTGTGTCTTGACATACCTTGAAGTGTGCTTCGGCAAAGGCGATGCAAGTGTGGGTACATTGGTACACCCTGCAGGGTTAAAACTATTCGAATAGCCTCGTCCTAGGTTATGGACACGCTCGGATCGCCCCAAGAACTAGACTACAACATTTAAATTAAAACTTGATGGGTGGTACGAATGCGGGATTCGTGCTATTGTTGTGGTGACTATTGGGATAGTCACTTCTAGGTTGTTTTATCTTTCGCTTTTGTTATTAATATCCGTCTTCGTTATTTCAATCTTAAAATGAATTGCAAACTTGCCTTCAAACTGTATTACATTATTGCAAATAAAGTTGGCTTTATGCAAATAAAACATATGGCCTCCACTAAACAAGCCTGCATGTAGCATATGAATAGGTCTGCTAGTTCACACGTCAGTCTTGCGGGTACAAAGACAATCTTTGTACTCGGTGCTTTGCTTAATGTTTTGGTTGCGAGAGGAAGAAGGTGAGCCCCAAGGGCCTCACTTACGTGAGTCGTGTTGCCGTTTAAGTGGACGACTAGACTTGGCGATCCGGTCGGATGCCTTGTGGGATGAAGGCACACTGATTGGCTTTGTTTATAGCCATCTTATGGCACTTTTGCTTCATTGTCGTTCTTGTTTATTTGTGTATCTTGGCACATCGGCATTGGTCTGTAATAACCTCTACTATTTGTTTATCCTCCGTTTGGTAGTGTGGTGTTTGGACTCTATGTTTGGAATGGAGTTGATGTCTAATTTTGTACCGGGGTGTGTATCTTTGCTTTGGGAAGTATACATATCTCGAGGATCGATTTATTTGATTTGTGATGCTAGGACCGGTGGTTGGTTAAGCATTACAAGCCAAATAAACTGGGGTCCTCACAAAGTTGGTATCAGAGCCATTCTGACCGTAGCAACCCAAGCATAGTCGTCTTTAGGATATTTTGAAAAAGCTTAATTTCAAATTATAAAAAGGGTTTATGAAAACCTAGGCCGATTCTCAGATTTTACTCCTTACCTATCTTAGCCTTCTACTCTCATCTTACTCTAATTTAAGTTTTGAAAATTGGTTTCTCTCTTTACCTTTCAAAAGATAGTCACTACCGGTAGAATCAGTCTTTGGGAGAACCATAGAGAATTAGTCTAATTAAAATTTGTGGGAGCATAAGGGTAAGATATGTATGAGTTTGCTAAGTATCTGACTTTTGTCAATTGGTTTTGTAACTTAAAAGCCTTGTATTTGTTTTGTGTTGTTGGTAAATTATTTGCAGTAGGTTATCGACTTCGTGTTTTCCGCTCTCATTAACTTGTCTTAGTGAAACAGGATGGTGGGAGAACGCGTGGCGATCAGCCAGTGGTCATGATGAGGAGCTTCCCCTCCTCCAGACCATGGTGAGGTGCTCGCTCGGTCGAGCGAAACCGCATGGACCGACGCGCATCTAGGAGGTTATTGCTAGGAATACCTCCACTCCTGCCGGTGGTGGCGGCCACCGGACTCGCGGGGACTTGCGAGTTCCTCCGTGCGCGGCCGCCGACTTACTCCCGCTCGAGGACCCTCTCGCGGACGATTGGTGCTGCGCATGGTTGAGCGAAGCTCAACATAGCTCGATGCGAGCGCAGACAAGGCACTCTTCGCGTCCCACCGCTCGAGGCGCGGCACTCTCATGGTGGGAGAACTATCTCGCCATGCGACCGCGGGCCATATGGTCGCGTGGGAGGAGTTCGATCGACTTTTCGTCGGGCCCACATCACGATGGTGCGATGAAGCTGAAAAGAAAGAATTCCTCGCGCTCAAGCAAGGGCGCAAGTCTGCGACGGAGCACTGCGAGTTCAATCATCGGCTCGTTATGCTCGGAGAGGTGGCCTCGGATGAGGCTAGCGGAGAAGTTTATGGATGGCTTGTCAGGAGGCTGCGCAGGACAAGCTATCTATTGTAGACTTCTCGACTTTCGTGCCTTGGTAGATAAGGCCATTGTTGCCGAGCATAAGGCAAAGCGGCGGCGAGTCCCGCAAGCGCAAATGGGAGGCGATCGGTCTACTCACACCACCTTGTTCGTCCTCGGGTGGGCGGCACACTGTGGCCCGTTCTCTTGCTCCACCGGCGCGAGGCCATCTGCACCACTCCGCCCACCGCGGCCGTGTTTGCCACCACGTGCGCTGCGATCCAGCAGCAGAGCGGCCTCGCAATCCGGCGGCCGAGGTTACTGTTTTATTTGTCACAACAAGGGCCATTATGCGAATGCACGCCTCGAGTGTTGCGGCGCCCCTCGTCCTAATGGAGGACGCGGCGGGAGTGGTCATCCACGACGGAAGATTATTGAAGCCCGGGGTGTGGCGGCGGTCGAGTCAACCACCTTTGGTGAGGAGGCTCGGGAGGCGCGGATGTCGTGATGGGTACACTTCTTGTTAATTCTCGTCCTGCTGCAGTATTATTTGATTGGGAGCATCGCATTCTTTTATTTCAAGATCATTTGCTGCTGCTAGTGGTCTTCACTGTGTTCCTTTGGGATTCCTTTACTCATTCGCTCTCGGGTTCGGAAATGAGAGCGATATGGAATGCGCGGTGTTCCTATTGAGGTCAAAGGGTAGGATTTTGGCAAATCTTATTACGCTCGGTTCAAAGAAGTCCGGATGTGATTCTTGGCATGGATTGGTTGTCCCAACACTTGGGACAAATCGATTGTGCCAGAAGATTGTCTATCTCACCGACTCTTGGTGGCGGTCGGATTTTCGCGCGCCTTCAGGAGCCACATCTATGTGCATTAGAGGCGAGCCGACCTTGCAAATTCAAGATGTTCCGTAGTCTCGATTTTGTGGATGTCTTTCTGAAGATTTGCTCAGGATGCCTCGGTTCGAGACACAGGTTTGTCATCGAGTTCTTTGCCGATCATCGCTCCGATTTGAAGGCACCGTATCGGATGCCTCCCAATGAGCTAGAAGAATTGAAGAAGCGCTTGGTGAGCTCCAAGCAAAGGGTTTCATCCGTCCCAGTTCATCTCCTTGGGGTTGTCCGGTGATCTTTGTGAAGAAGAAGGACAAGACTTTGCGCATGTGTGTTGACTACCGTCCTCTCAATGAAGTGACGGTGAAGAACAAATATCCTCGCCCGCATTGATGATCTTTTTGACCGGTTATGCGGGCTCGGTGTTCTCCAAGATTGATGCGAGATCGGGCTATCATCAAGTCCGGATCGGTGAGATATTCAAGACGGCTTTCACTACTCGTTATGGCTGCACGAGTACACCGTCATGTCTTCGGTTTGACCAATGCTCCAGCGTTGTTCATGAACCTTATGAATTCGTATTCATGGAGTATTTGGACAAATTTGTGGTGGTTTTTATTGATGACATTCTTATCTATTCCAAGATGAAGCGAGCATGCTTGAGCATCGAAGATTGTTTTGGGCAAGTTCTGGGAGCATCACCGTATCACGTTCAACAAATGTGAGTTCGTTGAAGGAAGTGGCATTTTGGGCCATGTTCTTTCAGGTGGAGGAATAGTCAGTAGATCCCAACAAAGTCGTGATGTTCTATCTTGGGGCGGCCAAGTCGATCCAACGATGTGCGGAGTTTTCTTGGTTTAGCGGGCTACTATCGCCGCTTTATCGAGAACTTCTCCAAGATCGCAAAGCCGATGTTGAATTGCTTAAGAAGGACAAGAAGTTTGTATGGTCCTCTGCTTGTGATGAGAGCTTTCGGGAGCTCAAACGGCGATTGACTTCACTCCAGTCCTTACTCTTCACGATATCCACAAGAGCTTCGATATTTATTGCGATGCCTCTCGTCGGGGACTCGGATGTGTTCTTATGCAGAAGGCAAGGCGCTTGCCTATGCATCCGAGCAATTGAGGCCTCATGAGCTCAACTATCCCACCCATGATTTAGAGCTTGCTGCGATGAGTTCATGCACTCAAGATTTGGCGGCATTATCGATCAGAATCAGTGTGAGGTGTATTCGATCACAAGAGTTTGAAATACTTGTTCACTCGGCCGGATCCGAACCTCGAGCGAGAGGAGATGGCTAGAATTGATCAAAGATTATGACATGGGTATTCGGTATCATCTGGCAAAGCCAATGTGGTTCTTGATGCACTTAGCCGAAAAGTGTATTGCAATACTGATGATCCAAGAGCAACAACCTGCATCGCTGCGAGTTTCAAATGTCTCAACTTGGGTTTGGTTGAACATGGTTCCCTTGTCGCCTTGGTTGTGCAACCAACCTTGGTGGATCAAATCAAGGCGACCTGGCAAAGATCGGATGTCGGTGTGAACGGATCAGCGAGAATATCAAGGATGGGATAGCCAAGTGTTTCACGTAAGATGAGCACGGTGTCGTATGGTTTGGGCGGCTTGTGGTCCCAAAGGTCCCGAGTTGCGGGATTTGATTCTTCAGAGGCCCATGATTCGCCTTTGTCCATCCATCCGGGGCCACTAAAATGTACCAAGATCTGCGTCAAAGATTCGGTGGACTCGCATGAAGCGCGAGATTGCGGGTTCGTTGCGGATCGGCGTATGTTGTCGCGTGAAGGCCGAGCATCGGCGTCGGCAGGTCTTCTTGACCCTTGCCCGTACTCGCAGTGGAAGTGGGATTACAGTAGGTATGGATTTCATCACGGTGCGCCTGCACTCCTGCGAGGAAGGATGCATTGTGGGTTATCGTCGATCGATTAACGAAGGTGGCTCATTTCCTTCGGTCGCGATCGAAGATTGATGTGAATCGATTAGCGGATCTTTACATATCCCGCATTGTGAGTCGCATGGTGTACCACGAACAATCGTGTCGATCGTGGTTCTCTGTTCACCTCTCGGTTTGGCATAGTCTGCGAGAAGCCATGGGGACCCGTCTTTCATTCAAATCGACCTATCATCCTCAGACTGATGGTCAGACGGAGCGGGTCAACCAAGTTCTTGAAGATATGCTCCGTGCTTGTGTTCTTTCCTATGGAAAGAATTGGGAGAAGTGCATACCGCTTGCCGAGTTCTCCTACAACAACAGCTTCCAGGCTAGTCTCGGTATGGCACCATTTGAGGCCTTGTATGGACGGCGCTGCAGAACACCGTTGAACTGGTCAGAAACTGGTGAAAGGCAATTCTTTGGCCCAGATTCCATCAATGAAGCTGAAAGTCAAGTGCAGTTGATTCGTGAGCACTTGCGTGTAGCCCAGTCCAGGCAGAAGAGCTATGCAGATCGGCGTCGTCGTGAGTTGAGTTTCGGCCCAATGACTTTGTGTATCTCAAAGTCTCGCCTCTGAAGGACATCGTCGTTTGGTGTCAAGGGCAAGCGGCTCCTCGATATGTCGGGCCATATCGCATCATCAAGAAAGTGGGAGCTGTTGCATACAAGTTGGAGTTGCCGCTACACTTGAAGGGGTGCATGATGTTTTCCATGTGTCACAATTGAAGAAGTGCCTCCGTATTCAGTTGAGGAAACACCATTGGAAAATATCGATGTGCGAGAAGATCTGTCTTATCGTGAGCGTCCCGTTCAGTATCCTCGAAGAAGCCGAACGCAGGGCGAGGAACCGTGTGATCAAGTTCCTCAAAGTTCAGTGGTCAAACCACTCGAGGATGAAGCCACTTGGGAGCGGGAAGATCGTCTCCGAGCGATTACCCATCCTTCTTCTCCGATGATCGAGAATCTCTGGCGAGATTCTGTAAGGGGGAGATTTGTAACAGCCCTAACTTAGGTTTGTATTTCAAATGTAAAATTTTGAAGAGAAATAAAAACTTTTGTTGTCTCTTCAAATCATTTGAAAGTTCCTATATTTTTCCCTAGCAATTTCCATTTTCTAGAATTAAATTCTTGTGAATGGAGATTGTTGTCAAGAAATTCTTAGCCTTCAAACTTGTGATCATCCTCTGAAATTATTTTTCCTAGCATCTTGATCATCCTATCTACCTCCTGAATTATCTCCCAATTTTTAGATTTTATTTGCTATTTCAAATGGCCAAGTCAACCTAGTTTGAAATCTGGTCAAACTTACTTCGTGCTTGTAAATTTTATTGGGAGAAATCTGGTGCATGATAACTCCTGGAAAAATTTCACAAGGTGTTCCTCTGTTCCAGTTAGATTCCATAAAAATTTCGAAATTTTTGGAGCCACGAGCTATCTCTAAAAATTTCCCAAAACCTCTCTGTCTTTTAAATCGACTGAAAACAACGTTTGTCGGGCCGAACCATACTTGGGCTCGAGTCCGAGCCGCACTAATGGACTCGGTCGCGTCAACTAATCGCACCGCCGAGTCCAATCAATCGTGACCGTCCGATGAAGATCGAACGATCCACGTCGCGTATGCAACCGACTGTCCAATGCATACATCAATCTCGACCGTCCATCTCGGATCCAGCGGTCGGCATCTTTCCGATCGAGTAGAACCTCGGCTCGCACCGCTTTGCTCTGTCGCCGACATGTGGGTCCCACCGCGGCATCAACCTCGTCTTCTCCGCGACTCACCGGAGCTCACGGCCGGCGCGCATGCTTGCCACGCCCTCGCCGCCGCCACCTTTTTGTCCTCGTGTCGGCCGCGTGAAGCATCGCCGGATCTCATCTACCCACCGAGCCCATCACTACCCTTCGCGTCCATTCGTGTTTTCTCCGCCCAAAATTCCTTTCCGTGGGAGAAGAACCCGAGAGCAACGCCGCCGTGTTAGCGCCGCCGAGCCCGAGACCGCACTCTGTGATCCACTCTCCTCGCCGCATCCATTTTGCTCGCTCCAAGCTCGTAGCACCGGTGAATCATCCGAGCCACTTCGCGCCTCCGCCTCCGGTGATCTCGGCTCTGCAAGCTCATCTGCGTTCGTGAGTTCCTAGTATCGACTTTTGGTCCTTTAGGATCGCAATCGACCACCGAGTCTAACCGTGACCTTGTTTAACTCTTTGGTGCTTCACCGGGCTTTGCGACGCCTTCTTCTCCAAGCTCGGTAAAAGCGCCGCGTGTCAATTCGGGCGCCACCGTCCTCCTCCATCATCAAAATCGTGGGCTTATCGTTCTCGGTGTCTCCGCGATCCCGTGGCGCACCTTCTCGAAGCCGCCGAAGTCCGTAGCATCTTCTCCGCGAGCACCGCACTTTCTTCTCGCCTCCGCCGTCGTGAGCTCATCTCCGTCGACCATTGGGCTCGCGTCACCGCACCGGGTTCGTGAGGTCTTTGCGAACCTTGAGGTACCACTCACTCGTCTTGAAACTCATTGGTTTGCTAGATCACCTGCGGCGCCTTGCGCCGCCGCCGCGTCGTGTTGGTGAGCCGCCGTGGCTTAGTTAGCGCTAACCCTGTTCTAGCCGAGTCACCGATTGGTGGGCCCTCTTTGGTTAATCGCGTTTAGAAATCCTTTAATCCACCCGTTATCTATTCTCCGAGTCACCGCCATGTGGGCCCATGCCGCCGATTAGGGTTGTGTAGCTCGTAATGCGTTTCTCCGATGGGAAGCGATTTCTGCGTGAGTATATGTTGAAGTACACTTTGATATGTCAAAGACGTATTCTTAGAATACGCCGACGTCACCTTATGCGGCGATCCCGCTTTGGTCGTGCGTTTTACGCGGGCCCGCCTGCCGCTGGTCGGGCTAGCCGTGCGTCGGTAGAAGAAGTATTAAGTGCTTTAGTATTTCGAAATGCTTTTCATTGTAATCGTTAAATCAATTAAACTTGTAAAATGCATAACTAATTCAATTTTTATCCAAATTGTATGAAACCAGTCTTGTTAATTTTCATTTTAAGTGAGCTATTTGATAAAATTAACTTCACCCATGTCTCTGTAGCAAAAATCTGTTAGCTAATAAAATGATGTCTTATGTATCTTCTAAATTAGAAAATGCATATCTCTTCCAATAATTGTCCAAATTAAATGAACCCAATTCAGTAAAATTTCATTTTCAGTATACTAACTATTAGGATAGATTTTATACACTGGTTCTGTTCATGAAAATTTGTTAAGTAATTAACTAGTGACTTGTTGTGTTTTTAGCTTAGAAAATTCATAGAAAATTGCTAATAACTTAAAATGATTTGTTCTCTGTTTCTAAAATTTTGTTATTTCATGCTTAGGTCTGTGTGAGTTTTGGCTTGTTTTGATGTTGTTGTATGTTTGAGTTTTGCGTGTTATTCGCTTCTTATTTGTTGTTATGTTCGATCGTTAGGCTTCGATATTTGCGGCAACCACGAGGACGATCCTCCGCACCATATTGAGCAACGACAACCAGCAAGCGGTTTGATCATGATAATCCCGTAGTTTAAAGTCTAATATTTTGTTTCAATTGTATGTATGCATTGCTTAATTTGTGTTAAATTGATTAGTTAAATCAGTAGTGCATATCCTGTAGACAAAATATTGATCTCTACTACCGAGCCTAGGTTATTTGTCTTTGTGATTAGAGATCATTGGATGATCTCTTGTCACTTAGTAGATCCGGGTCAACTTGCTTAGACATGCTTAGCTATCGGTAGAATCAAGCGGTTATCGACTTTAGTCGGTAACCTTGATCACACAAAATTTACTATAACTTTATGTTTTAGCATTTCGCTATGTTTAATTGCAAAATTAAAAAAATGAAAACAAAAATGATTTAGACTTGGGCACAATGGTAAGACTGGTGTGATCTGTTGGGTGTGACTGGAAAGGTGCCCAGTCGATTAAGGACCGAGTTACTTGCGCCACCGTACTGAGCATTTTGCGTGCTAACCACACTAGAGGGTATGGGACCTCTCTTGACCTAGTACTTTGGCGTGTATTGGCTCCGGGTCGCAGGAGGTCGCAGGAGGGATGGAGGTGGGAGCATGGTAGTTGTCCAAAAGCTTTATCCTGAGTGGGTAGTTGTCTTTTCGGCTTTACCATGTAAGCGTATGGGTTTCTATCCATACGAGCGCTCGTAGTTAATACACAATATTGGAAACAGTCTCGTAGGACTTAGTGTGCTCAAGCATACCTTCTAAGTGTGCTTCGGCTTAAAGGCGATGCAAGTGTGGGTACATTGGTACACCCCAGGTTAAAACTATTCGAATAGCCTCGTCCTAGGTTATGGACACGCTCGGATCGCCCCAAGAACTAGACTACAACATTTAAATTAAAACTTGATGGGTGGTACGAATCGGGATTCGTGCTATTGTTGTGGTGACTATTGGGATAGTCACTTCTAGGTTGTTTTATCTTTCGCTTTTGTTATTAATATCCGCTTCGTTATTTCAATCTTAAAAATGAATTGCAAACTTGCCTTCAAACTGTATTACATTATTGCAAATAAAGTTGGCTTTATACAAATAAAACATATGGCCTCCACTAAACAAGCCTGCATGTAGCATATGAATAGGTCTGCTAGTTCACACGTCAGTCTTGCGGGTACAAAGACAATCTTTGTACTCAGTGTGCTTTGCTTAATGTTTTGGTTGCAGAGGAAGAAGGTGAGCCCCAAGGGCCTCACTACGTGAGTGTGTTGCCGTTTAAGTGGGCGACTAGACTTGGCGGTCGGTCCGGATGCCTTGTGGGATGAAGGCACACCGATTGGCTTTGTTTATAGCCATCTTATGGCACTTTTTGCTTCATTGTCGCTTCTTGTTTATTTGTGTATCTTGGCTCGTCGGCATTGGTCTGTAATAACCTCTACTATTTGTTTATCTTCCGTTTGGTAGTGTGGTGTTTGGACTCTATGTTTGGAATGAAGTTGATGTCTAATTTTGTACCGGGGTGTGTATACTGCTTTCTGGGAAGTATACATATCTCGAGGATCAGTTTATTTGATTTGTGATGCTAGGACCAGGTGGTTGGTTAAGCATTACAAGCCAAATAAACTGGGGTCCTCACATGCTCTTACTCCGCTTCGGAGATGGCGAGCACCAAGCCACTCACAAATCGCCCGGGTCTTCTCACAAGCTTCACTTGAGAAGATCGCCGATGCACAACGCCTCCACGCCGTCTAGGTGTCGGCAAATACCAAGAGTAACAAGTCTCCAACTTTCACTTGAACCAGTCAAGTATCAAAGCTCTCGTGGATACTAAATTCACCACCTAATGCAACACACGCAATAGGATTTGCCTCTTAAACCTCACTAAGTGCAACACATGCACAAATGGGAGTAGAGGGCTTGCTCTTAGCTCAAAGGAACTCAATGGGATGCCAAAGGTTGTCTCTCAACCGGCCAAGGAGGTATTTATAGCCCCCACAACAAAAACTAGCCGTTGGGAGCTGAAATCAGCAAAAACTAGCCGTTACAACCTTGGTGCGGTACTACCGCGGTTATACGGGCGGTACTACCGCACTGCGGTACTACCGCAGTTATACGGGCGGTACTACCGCAGCCCAATTTTCAGCACAGACCACACTCGGTAAAAAGGTCATAACTTTGACTCGATGTCGAATAGAGTGATCTTGGACTCTATTGAAAGCTTATTCAGTGGGCTACTCAACCTACCTATTTGATTTGATCTCAAACACATTTTATCAAATCAAAAAGCACAACTTCAAAGAGCCACTACCATGGTCTAAGTCCAAAGAGTTAGCAACAAGCAATCTTAGACCATGCCAAGGGAAAATACATGAATCCCAACAATTTGCAAAACATATTTGCAAACTTAGATCATGCTACAAGGAGTAGGTACATGGACTTCAACCGTTTGCAAAACACATTTGCAAAGTATAGTCACATGCTACAAGGATTATCCATGAGCCTCACTATTTGCAAACACATTCGCAAATATAGGCAACATGTTAAATTGAGCTAGAGCAAACACAATGAGCTATCAACACATGACTAACTCAAGCTACTAGACAAGACCCCTCTTAATAGTACGACAACCTATTCTAGCAATCCGGTCTCCAACCAAACACCGAGACCGGTAAAAGACTAGGAACAAATCCTTAGCCCTAGCTAGTCATACCTTTGCCTTGACCATCCACTTGAAGCTTGATGACTCACATCCTCGCTTCATGTCCGGGTCATCGTCTTGATATGCATCAACCCACGATGCATCTTTTACTTGACATCAATCAACACATGATGAGCCTTCTCTTGACTCGATGATCAACTCATGATCATCTCTTATTCGAGATCTTGATATGCATCAACACATGATGCATCATCTTCTTGAACCTTGACTCGATGACGATCAACTCATGATGCCATCCAAAGTCTTCATCACCCTGGAACATAACCTATTTATCCAACTCATGGAAAATGTTAGTCCCACAATGTCATTAACATTAATTAACAAGATATACCTGCATAAATGCTTTTGAACAAGCCATTACTAACAGGTGCGGTATTACCGCCAACTAGCATCCGTATACCGCTCTCCGGTAGTACCGTTTCTCAGATGCGGTACTACCGATTTCCAGAGGCTCGAGAAATACGTAAAAATACCTTCTCTCGAATTTACATACCGCCAACATATTTGCGGTCATACGCCTCGCAGTAGTTCCGCCACATGAACTCCGTACTACCGCTCCACTTCAGAGCAAACCAAGTCCAAAAGCAATGCTACTGGAATTTTCATACCGCATGTAAATCGGTACATCCGCGGTGCGTACTACCACAAGATACAACGCCAGTACTACCGCATTTCGAAGCTTTTCAAATGCAATGCATGACTCCTTTGTCTTGAGCCATATTGATCTCTTATCACCTTTGCATTTCCTTTTCATGTCACCATTCAAACTCGGGACTAAGCCTTGAAAACATCTTAGCACACACATTAGTCCCACAACACAATTGCAAATAATTGAATATAAAGTGACATGAGTATATATGAACTACATAAGTTATATATACCAAGAGTATATACTGAACTACAAGTTGTATATACTAAATATGAGTGTATACTGAACTACACAAGTTGTATGTACTCATATGAATATATTAACTACACAAGTTAAAATATATTCAAGGATATATGAGCATCCATGAACTACACAAGTTTCATATGTTCTCATATACTCATATGAATATACTAACTACACAAGTTAAATATATTCAAGGATATGTTTCAAAGTAAAGATCCTTAATATATGTGGAAAGAGAATATGGATCAATACTAATGAAACCACAAAATATAGAATGGACTCCCTAAATGTGTGCATACATAAATGTGTAATGGAAACATATGCACATATCCAAGTTAAACTTTTGGTGGAGTTTATCCTATATTTTGGATCCGAGGAATGCAACAAGATATAATAAAACAGTAGAATGCATACCTCTTGTATTTCCATCTTTATATCCAAACGAGACTAAGCAATAGATAATCAATAGAATTGTTAGTCTCACAAATAGATTATCATTTATGAATACATACCTGTTTGGATTTTTGCTTTTATATCCAAGCTAAGACTAAGCATGATATAACAATAAGAGTATTAGTCTCACAAGTGCATTTGTCATTAATCACTTAATCACTTGCATGCCTTCATGATTTTCACCTTTATATCCAAATAAGACTACACAATATGTATATCAATAAAAGTGTTAGTCTCCCAATTAGATTTATCATTAATCACCAAAACTCCATTACCACATAATGGCGGGTATAGATCTTTCAATTGGTATAATGGCGAAATCTATACGCGAAAATAGGCCAGATTCAAACTGAATTCAAATAAGATTCAAATCAACTCCAAATTGAATAATTTTGGTTTAGTTGGCTAGATCTTTAATTTATATAAATTTCGAAATTTTAATGGGCTCAATCGGAGTTCAGATGCAAAAGATATGGGCTTTTGAAGTTTGAATTTACATGAAATGTTAGATTTAGGGTTTAAAGGAATTTGTGGTCAAATGAACTCAAAATTAAATAATTGTGGTTTAGTTAGCTAGATAATGATTTTATACAAATTTTGCAATTTGAATCACCTAATTTGGAGCTGGGATTCAAAAGATATGAATTTTCTAAGTTTAAGATCTATTAAAAACCTAAATATGATTTTAACAGAAATTCTTGAATTATTTTTCTAAAGAAAAACCCTTTTATTGCGCAAGGTGACGTCAGCCCGTAGGGTTTTCCGATTTTCGGCTGGGTTTATTTTTAAACGAAAAGTCCGGAGTCTATGACAAAGGGCCTCATGGGTCAATGGACCCAGTCCACGGCGGTCAACGGACCACGGTGAACCCGGTGCACCGTAACAGTGCACGGGAGGGAGGTGGCGTGTATGTGCGAATCGGACGGTAGCGAGGAGATAGGGGAGAGAGGTTGCGGCGGAGCGGGCCGAAAAACGGGTCGGGGCGCAGAAGAAAAAGATGGGCCTGATGAGGTTTCGGCCCAAGGGCGATTTGGGATTTTTAAAAAGCTTTTGCAATTTAATTAATCTGATTAATTCATTTTGGCTTTAGAAAATAGCAAATTAAATCCACAAATTATGAGAAAATTCACAGAAATTCCCTTATTTATTTTGGACTTAATAGAATCATTTCCAACTTAAAGTTGACTTTTAATTTTGCAAATAAAATATTTTGGCTGTAAAATATTTAAGAAAAAGCTTTTAAAATCTCAGAAAATTCTAGAAATTAAGTAAATTTTTATTTTTCAGATTAAATCAAATAAAACTTCAAGAACTTCAAATAAATTTTAAATTTTGACTTTTAAAACTTCAGAAATTCAAATAAAACAATGAAACCCTATCAAATTTCAGAAAATCTAATAAAATATTAACTTTATTTTATTTTATTTTGGTAACATAACCTTGGGATGTTACACTTATCCTCGGGAAGATGAACTAGCTTCCAAGTCTGATTCTTCTGTAAAAAAAAAACCCCTATTTCTTCTATCATTGCAGTCATCCATCTATCTTTCGCCGGCTTGTAATATCTTTCTCCTGGCTTGTAATAGCCTCCTGAAAATTAATTAGATTATCAATACTAACAAGAAGAGCAAATGAAACCTGGTCTTCATACTTGAATCTCTTTGGAGCTTTCACATTAGTGTGTCACTGTTGATCTCTTACCAATTGAAAATTCTGCAAATCCTCTTAAGTGGAATTTGGAGGCAGTGTGTGTGAATCGTGAGTTCTTGAACTTTGTTCTAACTCTATCTGCACCGTATCTGAACCTCCAATCTCATGTGATACCTCCTCTTTGTTTTGTTGTAACATTAATTTCTCATCAAAGACAACATCCCTGCTCATCACCACCTTCTTTGATGCTGAATCCCAAAGCTTGTACCCTTTAACACCTTTCTTGAAACCCAGAAAAATATACTTTGTTGATTGTGCATCAAGCTTCGACCTTTCATCAGCTGGTATATGCATATAGGCTGGACAACAAAAAATTCTTATATTAGTAAAATCATCCGAATTACCAGTCCATACCTCCTCTGCAACCTTACCACCCAAAGATGCACGTGGTGATCTGTTTATGAGATAGCTCACCATGTTCACAACCTCTACCCAGAAACATTTAGGAAGCCCTGCATTCAACATCAAGCACCTTGTTCATTCACAAATAGTCCTACTCAACCTTTCTGCCACACCGTTTTGCTACGGTGTTTTGCGCACCGTGAAATGCCGCTGAATACCATGCTCCTCGTAATACCTCTAAAACTATGAATCAGTATATTCAGTACCATTATCAGATCTCAGATACTTTACCTTTCTGACTGTTTGATTTTCCACCTCAGCTTTTCATACCTTGAACTTGTCAAACACTTTAGATTTCTGCTTCATGAAATACACCTATACCTTGCGAGAAAAATCATCAATAAAAATAACAAAATACCGACCTCCACCCATTAACGGTTTTCTAGTAGCCCCCCAAACATAGGGCTAGAAAAAAGCTCATGGCTCGTGAGCCGGCTCGGCTCGGGCTCGTTAATTTTTTGAGCCAAGCCGAGCCTTGTTCCTAGCTCGACAAAAAAATGAGCCGAGCTCGAGCCGTTTGGCTCGAGCGGCCCACGAAGGCCCAATTGTCGGGACCCAGAATTTAGATTCTGGAACCCTCTGTGTATACTGCACTAGTCCAGGATCACGCTAGTGCACACAGGGTTAACATAGGTAAATATCGATCCACACAAGCGATAAATAAAGTAAACGATTAATTTGAATAACAAATAAGGGTTTTGACCTTATGGTCGAGTTTACACTTATTAAGCCACGCAGAGCTAACAAAGAAATAAAGCGGCGAATGAACGAAATAACTCCAGCGTAGATCCCACCAATTCACCACAGCAACCGATCGATCCGGACTTAACGAACGATCGACCTTCAACGAACTCATCCTCGAAAGCGGCGTAGACTCCTCCTCTTCAGAGGTTTGGGCGCAAGTTTTACAACAAGCGTGAGTACACAACCGTACTCGCAAATCATACCACATAATGCAATGTATAGATGCAGACTTATTCCAAATAAAAGGCTTCTGTGGTTCTTTTGCGTAAAAGCAACATTTGCAATTGAATATAATAATAGATTGAAAGCATAATTCAAAACAAATAGACAATATTAATTTAACAGTTGTTTCCACAAAGACACACACAGCTAAACAGATTATTTCACATAGCCATATGATTAAGGTCACACAGCTCCCATCCCAAAGATTTTATGAAAACTACCCTCGTGTGAAATCCCGAGCATGTCCATGATCATGACGCGCTATTCGAATAGATTGATTTAACACTCTGCAGAGGTTGTACACTTTACCCACAAGATACAACTAGTGTAGCAAGCACCAATCGTAACAAAACAGTTGAAACTTCATCTCAAACATTGACACTCCCAGTGTGCTTACAAACCGCTATACCAGCTCACATAGAATTGGTATAACACACACCGCTGGACAGGGAAGACGAATCGTCCCGCGATGCAACCACTAAGTAGTCACACCTCCACCCTGTCACATAGCCTAACCTATCCACCTGAACATCAATGCCGAGAATCCATAACTTACTAAGTTAGGCCCGTCCCATACCAGGCATGTGGTCGTACAGTAAGGCTCAGTTCAATGGCGCACAAAGTTAAGTCCTTAATTGACCAAGGCAAGACTTCTATTTTCTAACTAAGTCACAAAGACCATCATTCCCATCACATAGACCACCATATCACACAGTCTCTACCACTTGCCTCAGTCTAAATCCTTTACCACCCAGTTGGTTTTAGTGCAACACACGCCATCACGAAGTAATAACACATAGCACACAGTTTTACACAAAGTTCCATAGTCACTTAGTCATAATTAGTATTTGCAACTTACATATGATGTGAGACTCGTAGCATGGCTAAGCAACTGTACTCGCATCTAACCAACCCACGTTGGTGCTATAATATTACCAACTAATAACCAATCTAGGGTGACAAGGAATTATGACATACAAGGCCAAGGTGTGATAACAATTTGGATAATAACTATGCCCAAAGCATTTAAATAAATAATTAAAGTAGAATGCAATAATTTAACACAAAGTAATTTGAAAACTGGGTTCAAGATGATCAAAGGTATGACTTGCCTTGGAAAAGGTCTATGTACTGGTCTTGATCTTGGGGTGCTCCTTCTTCCACAAAAATTCCCGACGAATCGACGTCTACTCGCAAACGAAACAAAAACAAACAAAACAAATAAATAACAGAGGAAAAACAAGCTCCAAAAATTAAATAAAAATCTCAGATAAATAGATCTTGAATTTAGACAAATTTAGAAATTTGAATGGGCTCAATCGGAGTTAGGATGCAAAAGTTATGAGCTCTCGAAGTTTAAATCTAAAAAGAAACTCTAATTTGGATTTTCTGAAATTTCCGAATTACTTTTCGATTGAAAAATCTGATTATTGCGCAATCTCGGCGCGTCACCGTGATTTCGGAAAAGATAAATAAAGAAAACTCGACATGTGGGGCCCACACGTCAGAGACACGGCTCACGGTAGACCGGTGGACTGCCCCCGCGGGCGCACACGTGGGCGATGACTGGGCGCCACGCATGTGACACGGAGGCACGGGCGCTGACGCGGCGCCGAGGTGGCACCGACATGGACGACAGCGAAGGCGGTGGCGCTCGGGTTCCGACGGTCTCGGCGAATGGCGGCTCGCCGGCGGCGACGGATGGCACCAGGAGGTAGAGGGCGACACGAGGATCACGCGGGTGTGCTCACTGGTGCACGGGGACAACCAGGGTGGCCGGCGGTGAGGTAGAAGCGACGGCGAAGTCTCGGGCTCGATGGCGACGGCGTTGGAGGGTCTCTCCGGCGAAGGCGACGGCAGCTCCGAGATGCGGACGACGCGGCAATCCCGAGGGTGGGGTCCGGTGGCGGCGAGGACTGAACGGCGGCGGGGCGATGGGGTCGTTCGGCGAATCAAGACGGCGGCGACTAGGGCTCCTGGCGGCGCTTCGGTGGCGGCGGCTAGGGTTTTCGGGGGCGGCGAAGCTCGGGGTGCAGGGCACGAGGATCCTCGGGGCTTTAAATAGCCCCGGGAGGCGAGTCCGCGGCGACACGGCGGCGGCGGCGAATCGGGCGGCGGAGTCCGCCTCGAAGACGACGGTGACGTGGCGGTCGGGCCCACTGTCGGCGACGGCGCTCGGCGCGGGCGCGTGCGGCAAAGCGGCGCGGTGAAACGGACTCACGATCGACCGTCCCTCCAAGATCCAACGGTCCACAATCAAGGAACGATCGGAACTTCCGCTACATCCGCGTATCTTAGCCGCCCAACCTTGATCGAGCGGCGGGAACGAGCGGGGCTCGGAAGAAAGAGAGAGAGAGGCGACATGCGGGCCCGCATGTCGCTTGAGGCGATCTTGCGGCCGGGTTGGCGGCGGAAAAGCAGTCATGAGCGAGAGAGTTGGGCCGGAGGAAAGGAATTCGGCCCGATTGATTTTATGAGATTTTAAATAGATTTTCTATTTTAGAAAATACCAGAAATTCAAATAAGCAATAGAAAATAGCAAATGAACTCAGAAAAATTCTAGAAAAATCTAGAAAATATATCTGAGCACATAAAACCCAAATAAAATAGTTTTGGCTAATGTTCATGTTGGGATTGTTCACATTAAATATTTTTGATTGTAAAGTCCAATATTAAGCTTTTTGGATTAAATTCAAATAAATCCAAATGGTGAATTTTTCCCCTACTAACTATTTAAAAGATTTTTAAGCTCTGAAAATTGGGATGTTACACCAATCCAGCGCGGCCTTGATCCTTGCGGTCTCCCCGTCCAATCCTGCCCTAGACCCTTCCTCTCCCCCATCCAGTCCCGAGTCTCTCTCTTCGTGGCTTCCTCCCGATACCCTTCCTCCTCCCGTCCACCCAGCGCCACCGCCCATCCACCGGTGGTGTGGTCCCCGCCCTACCCCATGCTCCCCCCGTTATCCTCAGTCGCCCGGTCACTCCCTGCAGCGAGCTCCCTCTGCCACGTGGCCCACACCGTCCACCCCTGTGTGGCCGTGCGTCGGTGCGCCCGACATCCGTGAGCCATTCGCTGGCCTCTCCATCCGCCGCGTCGCCCCGTCCTCCTCAGCTGTCCCCTACTCCATCTGCCGGCCTCTCCATCCTTCGCGCCGTCCAAGTCCAACCGATGCTCATGGATCGCCAACGGAGCTTGGAGTCTCGTGCTCTAGGGAAGAAATCGGCCGACAATGGGGCCTCCGCCTCGGCACAAGCGGGTGAGCGTGCAACCGGTTGAGGTCGACGCCTCCTTAGCTCCCAGCCGCCTCCTGACATCACCAGACCGGCACCCTCAGTGAGTCAGTTTATCATTGTGTGTTGTAGCTTCTTCAGTAGCCTCATGGCGTCTGGGTGTAGGTAATGTGCTCAAGATAATGTGCTTGGATGTAGCCTGGGATGTGCTTCTTCAGTAGTGGCCTCTTGAGATAATGTGTTTCTTTAGTATAATATGCTTCTTCAGTAATGTGCTCAAGATAATGTGCTTGGATGTAGCTATGTTGTTAACTTGATAGCTATGCTCAACCATTTTGTTAGCTTGATAGTATTGTGATTTTGTGAGTGGGATTGGGTTGTTGCCCAGCTGGTAGTAGGCAATGGGGCAGTTAAGGTTTATTTTGAGGATTGTGTTCTGGTACAACTTAGATACATCAATCAAAGCAATGGTGACAATCTTTTTTTGTAGAGATTGCAAGAAGTCGAAAGGAGGAGACTTGATAACTATGTTACTATTTGTTAAATTGTTAATTATGTTCAATTGATTCGTGTACCACTTTTCTTTCCAAACAAAATTAGAAGGGAAGTTTAGATCTCCATAGCCATATTTTTTCTTGTGTATTATGTCGTGTAAAGAGAAGATTGGGTGCACAACATTCTAGTTCACTCTTTTGTATTATGTCATGTAAAGAGAAGATGATGAGGATGTTGTTGAAACAATTCTATTTCCTCAAAGCATCGTAGAGAGCAACTAGTGAGTGTTACTCGTTTTGGTATGGGTTTGCCAGGTACATATGTGTAATCCAGGCACATGAAATTTTGTCATATGCTTCTCTTTTTGTGTATGCCAACATTCTGATATAAAAAAAATTCAGAGAGAGAGAGACTTGCTGTTGATGGGATGGTATGTGTTCTACAAATGAGAAATTGAGATCAGCATACGTCAATATATGGAATACTGTTTTTGTAGAGACTCACTTTTGAAGTATTGGACATTATGTATTTTGTCATATGCTTCTCTTTTTGTCCTTTATCCTTCTAATAATTGTAATCTATCATATTTGAATTCTAGATGCTTTATTGTGGGGCTGTGGGCACAATGTCATATTTGAATTCTAGATGCTTTATTGTGATTCTGATTTGTGGCTTGATTGTTTGATTGTGCATTATAGGTGATTGGATGAAAAGAAGACGCCATGATATGTTCACAAATCACAAGAGGAGAGGACCTTTTGTTTTATTTGGTCATATACTCATGTGCTTTGGAGTTTAATGTTATTTTGGAATGTTGTATATTAAGTTTGTTTATCATGAATTGTCAATCTGTCATGTACTCATGTTAAGATGGACTATCAATCTGTTGTTCAGGACGCCATGAAGGCATGAACCATGATATCTACTCATGCTTGTCTGTCATGTTTATCAATTATCATGAACTGCAAATCTGCAATCTGTCATGTTAAGATGAACTGTCAATCTTGTTTACGGGACTCTCTACTTCTCTGATGTTCCTAGCTCCGAGCCGAGCCGCTCGAAGCTGATTGTTCCTGGCTCGCGAGCCAGCTCGAGCCTGCAACCGAGCCGCCCTCCTGGCTCATGCTCAAAACGAGTCAAGCCGAGCCGAGCTTGCAGTTCAACCGAGCTTGAGCAAGCCTGGCTCGGCTCGTTTCCAGCCCTATCCACACATCAGAGTGTACATAATCAAGTATTCCTTATGTTTCATGTTTGCCACTTGAGAAGCTAACCTTAGACTGTTTTACAAGAACACAAGACTAACAGAAACCTAACTCGCAACTTTTAAATTCCGCCAATAAATCTCTCTTATGCAATTTTGCCATCCCACGAACACTAAGATGGCCCAACCAAATATGCCAAAGTTTTGCTATATCATTATGTGACTCCACTGAACAGACTCCACCTACAACAATACTCCCTACCAATATATAAGTATTTCCAGCAGTTCTTCTACCCTTCATCACAGTCAATGCACTTTTATAAATTTTCATAGTTTCCTTATCGTTACCAGCTTTATAAGTAAGACCATTATTATATAATGAGCCTAGAGAGATCAGATTCTTTTTCAACCCTGGTATGTGCCTAACATCACGCATTGTTCTAACAATACCATCATACATCTTAATTTCAACTTCATCTATCCCGACAATACTATAGTATGTATCATCACCAAGGTAAACAGAACCAAAATTACCTAACTTATATGAAGTGAACTACTCTCTGTTAGGCTACGGGCACCCCGATCAAGAATCCATGCATCTATCAACCGACCGTTTGAAACTGCGAGAACATCTGCATCACTGCTATCCGAGTCATCTTTCTTAGCCATATTGACAGTCTTCTTATCACGCTTCCCACCATTCTGTTCTTTTAATTTTGGACAATCTCTCTTCATATGTCCGATCTCCTTGCACTTGTAACACTCGATATTCTTTTTGCTCCTTAACTTTGATTTGGATTTACGCCTTTCAGATCTCTCATTGTCTTGTTTCCTTCTATGATCACCCTTCGTATACAAACTATCACCCTGAGAGCTCTCCCTCGTGTTCAGCTTCCGTTGATTATGCACCAACAGGCCGTGGTAATCTCATCAACCTTGATAGTATCTTTCCCGTGTATCATAGTTGTGACCAAGTGTTCATAGAAAGGTGCCAATGGACACAACAGAATAACCGTCTTATCTTCATCTGCGATCTTCACCTCCAGACACCCTAGATCAGTGATCACCTGATTGAAGACATTCACATGTTGTGCAAGATCAGAGCCCTCCTGCATCTTTAGCCCGTACAACCTCTACTTTAGATACAGCTTGTTCATCAGGGATTTGGATATAAACTGAGTCTGCAACTTGTCTTAGATTTCTTTCGGTGAGGTTATATCCATCACATGATGCATGACCTGATCCGAAAGACACAATCGTATGATTGCGACTGCTTGCTTATTCAATTCCTCCCAATCGTTATCCTCCATGGCCTTCGGTTTTGCTTCGTGCAGCCTTTTGGAACAATCTTGCTGCGCCAACAAATCCTTCACTCTCATCGCCACAATCCAAGTGACCAGTCCCGTCGAACTTCATCACTTCGAATCTCGCACCTGGCGTCGCCATCTCAACCCCGCTCTGATACTGATTATTGGAACCGGCGACAACCCTTTGCGCGAAAGAACAATCACAGCAAGCACACAAGAGACACGATAATTTATGCCAGATAATCCAGATCCAATTAACACCCTTCGTCTATGGAGTTTTAACCAAGTGACCAGAGGCTCGCCCAATGGTCGAACACATCCGTTGCGGACTTGCGGCGCAAGGGCGCAAGCAAATCCGCGATCCACGAACTGCCACTTGCCGGAGAGTGGGGGAGACTCGAATTCAGAACACTGGTTGCAGACTTGCAGCGCAAGGGCGCAAGCAAACAGTAGGAACTGCCACTTGCCGGAGAGTGGGGGAGACTCGAATTCAGAACACTGGTTGCAGACTTGCAGCGCAAGGGCGCAAGCAAACAGTAGGAACTGCCACTTGCCGGAGAGTGGAGGAGACTCGGCGGTGGACTCTGGACTGCAAGTCTGAAAGTGAAAAGATGCGCTTTTGGATAGTGCTCCCCCGTTGGCTACCACCTTCAGAGGTCGGATACCATAGCACTCGCTAGCTTTCGGCGTTTCAATGCCCATCGCCGTCTCCGTCCTATCCAGCGAATGGCAATGGCCCAAGGAATGTTGCTAGTACTTACTGTACTGACGACCAGCCTAACAAAACAAGTCAAGAAGACAAGAAACTAGTCGCGCCGTACGATTGCAAGCCATCACGGCCCATGGAAACTGACCGGTAAGGTCTTCGATAATGCGAGTCGTCTAGTACGACACTCTGCATTTGGCACTGAACAGATGAAACAGATGAATGAATTATCTAATTTTACACCGTGGTGAATTAACATTCACGATGGTTCGTTTCTACAAAGTTCGATCAGTTCAGAGATGAACAAGTTGCCAATATGATTTTGTTGATCCGAGTGATGATCGAAATTTGCCTCCCGTTGGAAACAGAATCCGTTTGCTCCTATACTTTGGCAGCATCTGGGAGTATAGCAACAGACAAATCTGAACTTGATGGACCCAAGCTTTTTTTCTTCTTCTAGAAAAGTAAGTCACAGGGGAGAGGATCCCACCTGAATTGTATTGATTTTTGCTGTTTTTTTTAGTGAATTGCATAAATGGACGAAGAGAGGAGAGATCTGTAGAACACAGTTCATGTCCTAGCTGCTCCTTCTGTACGGTCACGCTTGGATTTGTTACTAGTAAATAAAAGCATGAATTTCCTTGATTGTTTTTTGAATTACAAACTTTTGTATTTGAGAAGCATTTGGGGACAAGTTCAAAAAAAAAGAAAGAAACATTGGTAGACACGCAGACAAATCCCAGAGGAAGAGTCAATTTACACTCGGAGGCAACAGGGAATTTCTTTTTTTATCCAAATCGCTCGACCGTACTAAAAAAGGACCAAAACAATGAACAGAGTAAACAAATAATGCAAATCCTTCAGGCCGGTCGGTCAGACCAATAAACTAAGATTGCTATAAAAACCAATTATTTTAGTCGCAAAAAAAACCAATAATTTGATCCGAATGGAGCATATTACAATGCCGTTTCCTTATCACATGTGTGATGTGTCTTAGATTTAATCATTTAATTTCAATTTCAATTTTAAACGCCTGCCTCAGGTATTGGTCAACAGAGTGCCCCCACTGCACAGGATCCGTCCCCCAGTCACGATCGGCACGCGCCACTTTAATCCACGTGGAACCCTTCATCCCCACACCATCTTGCATGGACGCGGGCCACACCCCGACCCTCACAAACACCCCATCCCCACGCCCACAACAGTGGACACAAACCATGCACCGAGTTTACTCATTCCACACCAACGTCGCCCGCCAATTCCTCCACTAGTATTTATATAACACGCACTGCTTTTTAAATTACAGTAAACTATAGCGATTTTTTTAACAAAACCGTCGATTCGAATTAATTAACTAACTAGTAACACGCAAAGTAATTATTTTTTTAGACTACACGTAAAGTAATTCTACGTGCATTTAAACTAACACAACATGTCTGACTCTTTCCAAGTTTAACCTTGCCGTTCGTTCGTTCCCTTGGCCGCCTCCTCTGCTTCGCTTCCTCCGCGCCCATAGCCGCAGCTTCCTTCCCACCCCGACCCTCGCTTCCGCGCTCTCTCTCCTCTAGGGTTAGGGTTTTCCGTGCCCGGCGGCCGACGTCGCCGCCGCATTGGGGGCAATGCGGAGGTCACCTGCGGCCGGCGGGTCCTGCCGCCGCCGCGCGATCCAGGGGTTCGTGGCGCTCTTCCTCGTCTACGCACTGTCTGTGCTCGTCCTCGAGTCGCCCCTCGTGTCCACGTCCCTGCCCGGCGCGGGCGAGCGCGCGGCGACGGCTGCGGCTGCGGCTGCGTCGCGGCCGCTCCACCTCGACGGCGCGGGCGAGCGCGCGGCGCCGGTGCGGCCCTCGAAGCACCCCCACCGAGAGACGCTCTCGGCGGAGGCAGAGTCGATACGGGGGCGCAGGCTGGCGGGGATGGTCTCCGGGCTCAACCTACGGCACCTCAACTCCTCCCGGTCCGGTTCGCTCCGCAAGGTCGCAGCCGAGGCCGCGGCCGTCGGGGCCCGCGTGTTCTCCGACCTGCAGACTCTTGCGGGTACCCTGACGGCTTCGCTGGATGCGTCCGATGAGGAGGAGAGGAGCAAGTGCCCGCACTCGATTGTCCTCAGCGGCGACGAGTTCCGGGAGAGGGGGAGGGTGGTGGAGCTGCCGTGCGGGCTGACGCTGGGGTCGTACATCACGGTGGCCGCGACGCCGCACGCGGCGCACCCCGAGCGGGACCCTAAGACAACGCTGCTGAAGGAGGGGGACGAGCCGATCATGGTGTCCCAGTTTATGATGGAGCTGCAGGGGCTTAAGACGGTGGACGGCGAGGATCCGCCCAGGATCCTCCACTTCAACCCCCGCCTCCGCGGCGACTGGAGCGGCAAGCCTGTGATCGAGCAGAACACCTGCTACCGCATGCAGTGGGGGACCCCGCTTCGCTGCGAGGGCTGGAGGTCCCGTGCTGACGAGGAGATTGGTATGCACCTTGTTGTCAGATGAGATACTGTTAAGTGTTAACTATCGATTATGTTTGCTCAAAGATTAAATTTTGATTGAATTATTATTCAGTGGATGGAATGGTGAAGTGTGAGAGGTGGATTCGAGACGACGAAGAGCGGTCGGAAGAGTCAAAGACGTCATGGTGGCTGAACCGGCTCATTGGGCGGACGAAGGAGGTCTCAGTTGATTGGCCATACCCATTTGTGGAGGACCGCCTATTTGTTGTTACTCTCACTGCTGGATTGGAGGGTTACCATGTGAATGTTGACGGAAGGCACGTGACGTCATTTCCATACCGCACTGTAAGTGGCACTTGCATGCTCATGAAGAGATGGGGAATGGAAAGCAATGTTATTGGTGGTGTACTGTTGTGTCTAAGTTTGACATTGTGGTTTACTTTTGTCCCTGGTGGCGCTGACAGGGGTTTGTGCTCGAGGATGCCACTGGTTTATCACTGAATGGGGACCTTGATGTGCAATCAGTGTTTGCGGGGACTTTGCCCACTACTCACCCTAGCTTTGCACCACAGAAACACCTTGAGATGTTGCCCGTCTGGCAGGCCCCTCCCCTCCCAGACGAACCAGTTGATATTTTCATTGGCATCCTGTCAGCGGGCAACCATTTTGGTGAGCGTATGGCTGTGAGGAAGACATGGATATCTGCTGCCCAGAGGTCATCGAACATTGTGGCCCGATTTTTTGTTGCCCTGGTAAATCTTGATGAAGAAATTTGATGAATTACTAAGTCCAAGTTGTATACCTTTGTCTATGGACATGAGCTGATGAGTTTTCTTTTCTACAGCACGGCAGAAAAGAAGTGAATCTGGAGTTGAAAAAGGAGGCAGAGTTTTTTGGCGACATTGTTATTGTGCCATTGATGGACAGCTATGATCTGGTTGTTCTGAAGACTGTTGCAATATGCGAATATGGGGTATGTCTAAGAGCCAGTACCTATTTTCAAAATTTGCTACTTTGAAGCCGCTGCATTGACATTTTCTCACTAATGAACTTTTTCTCTCAGGTCCGTGTTGTTTCTGCTAGATATATAATGAAGTGTGATGATGACACTTTTGTTAGACTCGAATCAGTAATGGCTGAAGTTAAGAAAATACCAAGTGGTAAAAGTCTTTATATAGGGAACATGAATTATCACCACAAACCATTGCGCAATGGGAAATGGGCCGTTACTTACGAGGTAAACTTAATATTTAATTTCATAATGACCCCATATGTCCTTTTTCTTTCAGTGATTGAAGTTGCTGCTTCACTACATTTCTGTAGTAAATGTTTAATAAAAGTTACATGGCCTACTGTGTATGAAACAACATGGACTATCATACCTGTTTCCCCAAATTGGGACTGAATTATTCATTTAGTTACATGAGATGCTAGCCTGTTGTTGTTTGCAAAGCCCAATCGTCTCTATGGTGCAGTTTTTGCTGCACCTTCAATTGTATTTTATGTCTGCCACCGTGTGATTTCTCGAGATATTAAAACAAGTATATAGATTCATGGTATGCTGATGTAGTTTACTGAATCTTTCACCTGTTTAAAGAAATCTAATAAACAATCACTGACTGTTAATCATGCAACATAATTGAATGTGGCAATGCTATAAGACCTGATGTTGCCCATTACTGGCCGCATTAACTTTTTAACTAGCTGCATAAGTTAAAATGTCTAATCCATGATCATTTCTTTCGGGGACACAGCATTATTGTCAAACTGTTCCTACTAATGTCTTCGTGCTGCTGGCTTCCAATTTGTCTGGCTTTTGGTCTAAATAACAATGCATGCTGATTTTCAGTTTTATGTGTATTAATGAAATTTTAGCCTTGAATCTTTTGAATACATCATTTCGAATCTTTTGAATGCATCATTTCCATGTTGACTTGGCATTTTATTGCTAAGGTAGGTGTGCATGTTCCACCATTTTAGCCAGATGCCCCCCCTTGCTATTTGACATTCGTCACAAATATGTGTTCTTTTAATCTTGGATAGATTGATTTTGAACCGAATCTAGTCTCTGCTTATATCCACACTGGTGTTTGGTACCCACTAGGCCACTATATGCAAACTTGTTAGTATAATATGATTATTAGTTATTATGTAATTTTTCCCCTTAACTTGGTCATTTCTGCCTTCAATATACTGAAAATGAAAACATTAGTTAGTATACATTTACATTTTCATAGGAATCAAAGTTGCTGTAAACGATCCTGTCCTTTGTTTTTGTGGGTGTTGCACAGGGACAGTTAGCTTTGTTGCTTTGTCGAATCAATCTGTAGGAAAAATAGACAGCTTACTCTTAACGTGATTTCGTGCTGCCTAGTCCTAGGAAGAGTAACTTTTACATCATATCACCTTTCCAGTATGCAATTGATCTGAATTTGATTGGCAGTTGACACTTTGCAAAGTACTATCTGAATTATGTACATGTGTTTCTAGGTGGGAGCCTATGTTCCTTGGCTTTCACATGACTATGCATGATTGAATGTCAGTGTGGAAATAGTTGATGTACTAGACATCTTTTATGCTTTTGTATTTTATTCTCCAATCAAGTTCTCGCGCTCACCTATATCAACGTACGTTAGGCTGCCCCTAAAGTCTGCATTAAATACACATATTTATAACCTTTGCTTGTCTTTTGTACTTTACAGGAATGGCCAGAAGAGGATTATCCAACATATGCAAATGGTCCTGGATATGTTATATCTTCTGACGTTGCGGGTTCCATTGTATCAGAATTTGCAAATCATAAGTTAAGGGTAAGAACAGATGATTGTATTGAGTTGCATGCACCAACCAGTTCACCCAAATGCTTAAGCTGATGAGGAAAGATGGACAATTCACTTATACTTCAACACTCCCCACGTGTAGGCTCCCTCAGGCCTAAGACGTGAAATAGAAATAGGCTGCAATTATTATTTTTAATTGCATCAACCGGGTCTTGAACTCAAGACCTCTTGGCTCTGATACCATATTGAGTTGCATGCACCAACCAGTTCACCAAAATGCTTAAGCTGATGAGGAAAGGTGGACAATTCACTTATACTTCAACAGATTGCTTCTGGCCTGCATTTTATGGCACTAATAAGGACACATAGCCACGTAGGGTAACTTGGAGTCAACAGTTTGCGTATTTCCGAAATAATTAGGAACCTTATCGGATAGTATTTTGGCTCCTCGTAGTGCAGTCCTAACAAAAATCATAAACAAACTGCTGTAGATTTTCCTGTCACAAGATAACTTGAACATTGGTTCAAAAGAAGATAACCTGGACATGATGATGCTGACATAGGTCTAATTTGCATTTGGTTGCTGTGCAGCTTTTCAAAATGGAAGATGTGAGCATGGGCATGTGGGTTGAGAGGTTCAATAACACCAGACCTGTTGAATACGTCCATAGTGTCAAGTTCTGTCAATTTGGATGCATAGATGATTACTACACTGCGCATTACCAATCACCGAGGCAGATGTTATGTTTGTGGGACAAGCTTCAGGCTGGGAAAGCACAATGTTGCAATATGAGATAACAATAATGGAACTGGTGGTACTTGACCCTTTTTGTGGTGTTAGTGGCCGTCCTTATTTTGTGGAGAAGTGAGCTGATGATCCTGAGACCCCAAGATTCAAGACTATTTATGATGGTAAATTAAGCACCAAGAAGACTAACAAATGGCCATAATTTTTCGAATTTCATTAAAGATGACCGCAAAGTCTCAGCTAGAAACCAACTCAGGAAATGAACAACAGTTTTTAGCTCTTTCTGGATAAGCTTGCAGTGCTATTCTTTTTTGTCGCCATATAGACGAAGTTCTGTGGGCACTAACAGAGATGCTCAAGGACTTTATTTGTAAATGTGAGGGGTAGAAACCTTAGATGAGTTATTGCTACTTTTGGTATAACTGATTGCTGTTGTAGTCATGAACAACCCATCAGGTACAGAGGAGAGCAATCTTGGCAGTCTACACCAATTTTGTCGCACAATCTCTCATTTAACATGGTCATGAATTAGTATGACTGGGTTTCAGTCAATGCGCTTTCCATGTATTTAGCTCACATGTGCAATTACCAATTTACTACTCGCACTATTCTGTCTGCGATGTTTTATTTCGTCGTATCCATTATAATTTTCATAAATAATAAATGATTTTTCCTTTGCACTACATTTTGGTAAACAAAAGTTCTAAAAAATATAGTTTTAAAAATGTAGAGATGTTAAAATACAAGGTAGATGTTTTAAAAATGTTTGTTTGGTAGAATCAGATAGGATCTTAGATTCTACGTCAATCTTACGATTCGTGGTCTTTGCTGAACAACCTCTGATCCTATTCAGAATTGTTATTCTGACAACCTTGATTGAAGCAATGATTTCTATTGGTACCGGTGTATCAAATAGCGGCATTATAGTGTGCATCAATACTATGCTAATGGACTAATCGATCTGAAACTTGTCATAGTTGTTGGCCAATATGTACCCGCGTCCACCGGCAAAGAGTCGGTAGCAGCATTCAGAACCGAAGGACCAGAAATCTTTAGCCTATTTATTGCATATGCGCCGCTCGAAGGTCGATCAGCTTATGGATCTGTGAGCAGAATTTACTGCTACAGCAGCAGTTTACCCTGTCGCGAAAGGACCACATAAATTCAGTAGTATACAATGGATCCGTGGGTCTCTCATTTAACAGTTTTTTCAGGGCTCTCATCTAACACTTTACCCGTTGTGATTACAGCTTGTAACCGATCTATACCATGCAACAGACTAAGCACTGCGTCCAGCTGCAATAACACGAACTAGATGCCTTCGGGCGCCTTGGCGCGCGGGATCGAGGACTGTGGACAAACCCAGACCATCTGAATAGTGACACGTCAGTTAAGGCTAAAATATGATATACTGAATACAGTAATGTACATGCTAACAATAGTAGTTGCTTACACTGTGTGTGTCCTTTTTCTGAAGGATCGATAGAACTGTCCTTGCTAGTGGAAGAAACACCCTGTCCTGTGTAACGCGCTCTCTCGACATCCTGTAAGCAATGTATATGTAGATATGTGAATTTAAATACTCAGGGAATGTGTGTAAGATTAGGACAATACAAGGTACATGGTCAGCTCTGTGCATGTCCGTAACTACGAAATGTGTGCGTATAGATGTGATATAATCTCTATGGAAAGATAGTAATGGTAACAACTTGCTCTGGAGCTGTTGATGGTTCGACGAGTCTTTTTAGAGTGCTTCTGAATTGAACCTGAAGAAAAGAATGGGAGTGGGAGAAAAAGAATGCGCTTGAACCTGAAAAGAAAAAAGAGGCCCAACTCTGTACAACGAATGCTCTTGAACCCAGCCTAAGAAGCCCGCCGCATCATACAAATTTTGTACTGTAGCCGGTAGCCCGATGGATTCCCAACTTGTACGCGAAGAGGTGAAGCCATATAACCGTCTGCACAGCCCAAACACCCTGCCCCGCGAGTCCGCGACCGCCGCCGTCGCGCGCCTCCTCCTCACCCGATTCCTTCCACCCTCTCCACGCCAAATCACCACCGCCTCGATGAGCCGCCGCGACCACCGCCAGAGACCGCACCACGGCTACGACCCCCGCGCCGCCTCCGCCGCCGCGTGGCATGGCGCGGCTGCGGCGGCGGCGGCGGGGATAAACCCCTACGCCTACGCCTACGCCCCCAACCCCCAGTACGTACCAAACTCTCTTAACCTCATGCCCCCACCTCCTCCTCCAGAACCCCGCCGCCCTAGCCGCCTACCACCAGCAGCAGCAGCAGTATCAGCCGCCGCTCATCCCCTCCCCCGCCTACACCCCAAACCCTACCCCTAATCTCCAACACCGCGCAGCCAACCCCCGCGCTCCCGCCGCCTCACCCGCGCCGACCCCGGCCCCGCCTCAGCAGCCACCGCCGCCGCGCAACCAGCACACGGTACTTGAGAGGGCGCAGGCGGCGGCGAGGAAGGCTCGGGACGAGCTCTCGCGGGCCGGCGAGGGCGTAACCGGGTGGAAAGTGGCGCAGGCGGTGCTGGTGGCGCTCAAGGTGGACTCGTGGAGCTCCCTCGGCGTCCAGCTCCACGACGTGCCCCTCCTGCGCGACCTCTTCCTCATCGAGGGCAAGGTCAGTATTTGCTTTGCTTGGCTGCAAGCGCAGTAGTTCGTAGTGTATTGTTGCTACTTTGTAACCGTACAAAGCTCGTATGTGTATGTGTTCTGTTTTGAATTTAAGATGATTTCATCTGCAATTGCTGAAGCTGTGGTTTTGTGATAAAAAGTTGCTAACGCTTCAAACTTTGCTCTGTTCTGTGCTCCAATTTGCAATCTAACTTTTATGTGACGCCTGTATGAAGCAAACTCAAAAGAGGCACTGTGTTGCCGCATATTCTGTTCTCCGTTTTTGAGCTTTGTTATGTTTGTAAACGCCTTTGTTTTATTGCACAGTACTCTGTTATGGTTTCATTTTTAAATTTTAGTGGAGCTGGGGTCGTTGCCCTGTGTTTCTAAAGTTGTGACTAACAGAGTAGATTTGTACTGTGCACTGCATTCAGAACATGCAGATTTCAGGTTTCTACTTGTGCGTTCCATGTTGGCTTTGTTAATTTTATTGCATGTTTTCTTTTTAGTATATAATTCAACATATGCTAGATTTTGCATTACTTTTATGTTTTTGTTAAAACGCTGTTCTGTTAGTCGGTTGTAACAAAAGAAGAAAGAAAGAAATATCAAACAAATATACTCCCTTTGCCTAGTTTTATAAGTCATTCTAGCTCTTGGCGCAAGAATTAAGCCATGGGGGTAAATGACCAAAGTTAGCCTTATCTAAGATGCCTTGGCACAAGAGGGAGAATTAATTACATACACTGTTACAGTTATGTGAAGGGTATATTTGATGGAAAGGGTGTGCCAAATTTTTCTAAAAAAGGTATAGTAACTTATAATTTGAAGCATAATTAGAAGTCTAAAGTTACTTATGATATAAAACGAAGATAGTATTAAAAAAGATTTGTGTAAACATCTTATCAACTATGACTAATTTGATGTTTGCTCATTTTACTTTAAGTATAATAATTATTGCAGTTTTGCATCAGCATAAAGCTTGCTGAGCTCTTTTTGTTAATATCAAATCGTCACTATTTGGTACAATTGTACTTGGTGATGCTGCTGATTGGCTTGGCATGGCTTGTTATTTGTCAGGTGAATACATTCATCCATTGTTATGTTGCAGCAAGAAACATTGTATCCGTTTATGATCTGGAGGTTGAGATATGCAAGAATGAGGGTGTTGGGCAGTTCGAAGAGCTGGGATTGGGGCCTTATCTTCAGCATCCACTTGTTGCACATTATTTTTTGGTACCTGCTGATTTGTCCATGGTGCCTAAGCTTAGTAGCGAGGAGATTATCAATTGCCTGCAGAAGTTTATGGATAATTCTAAGAAGAAAGTCACAGTGGAAAACTTCTTGGATTATCTTGCGGAGCAAAAGTCAGTCTCTGGAAAGGAAAAACTCGGTGTGCGGGTACAAAGCTTGGGGTATGTACTTTTGTAGAATTGGGGCATGCACTTATGGGCTTCCCTCATGTGCATCCAACATTAGTAGTGGCGTGTACTTTGAAATGAAACGACTTTCTTTGGTCTTGCTGCTACTATTAGCAATCCCATTTTATCACCAGAATATTCTACTTTTGCTAATTTGGGGAGGTTTTGTAGGTTGCATATTTCCTTCCTCCGACAGGCCAGGAGAACTGAAGTGGCTGCTGTTAAACTTCTAGGCAAGACTGGCAGTTCTGGTGATAGCAGTCATGAGAAGGATTTGTCGAAAAATACAAATTTTCATTTGGGCAAGCAGGCATTGAACAAGAGGTTCGATGCTATAACTAGCCGTATAAAGCAATTACCAGGCATCAATAAACATATTCATTTTGATTCAACCGATGATGATATTGGTGGCGATACTAGTTCTGAGGGCGATGCAGTTGATGACAGCGAGAATAAAAATGGCTGTTCTGTTCTTGATAACAAGGATGATGATAAGCGTGTTAGTAGTTGCCCATATCCTTCGAAAACAGAAGAAATGGAACGTCTTGGTTTGAGATCTGAAATGAGTAGAAAGCCAGCTTTAGGGAGCACCAAGGTAAAAGAGAGTGGTAAAAAGGGTTATTCAAGAGAAAAAAGGAAATATGAAGAGAACGGGAGTCCTAGCTCTTCGTGCAAACAACCCAAGAAGCAGCAAAAGGTGCAAATGCAAAAGCAGGAAGTACCGCCTAATTGCTTACTAAGTACGGGTAAGCTGGAGAAATTCATAACAACCTGGAAGGAAGCATGCCATGAACATCCTGTTCAACAGGTATGCTTGTAACTCATGATCAAATTCTTGTTTTCTTTAAAAAATGCGAACCAGAGTAACCTTCACCTATATTTATTTACCTGTAAGAAACTTGTTTGAGGCTTTGAGCGTACAGCTTCCTGTCTCTCTTATTATTTTAAAGCATATCATAGATAGGCCTGTTCGCCTCTTTGGTCTGAACTTTTCCTATTTCTAAAACTAATAGTTTTGCACTTGTCATAAATGCAGGTTTTGGACTTGGTAGCAAACTACTATGCGAAAACACCAAAAGGAAAGAGGGAAATAATAAAGTTTTTCTCACAATTCCCCGGCATTGGCTTCCTAAATGTTGCTGTGAGTTGATTGCCCTACTTTCTTCAGTCAACTTATACATTTTACATGTGTATCCCTATCCAGATATGTTTTTTTCCTGTTGGCATGATTATCGAGATATGTCATTTGCAAAATGACTTCTCCCCTGTAGTTTCTACATGATATTTCTTTTTAGAGGGGCAATGCACTTAGTTAGAATTGGATAGGCTTGATATTGGATCTTCCCTGTAGTTGCAAGTTCTCTCCTTGATTTAATGAGTCTTCTTATGTGGTTTGGGAGCAGATTTAATTGTTGTCTTTGACTAATTCTATGTATGTGCTCATCTGTCCTATTTTTCTTCTGTTCTGCTCCACCATTACACTGCCTCTTGAATATATGAAATTGAATGTTCATTTTACATTGAGTGATTTAAAACAATGTGTGATATATACGATGTTCCTGTTTGGATCAGCATAGGAGCACTTATAGGACCGACTTACATCTCAGAAAAAAACATTTAATTTTTTCCCATTTACACAATTTGAAACATGGTTGTAGTTTATCTGCATGAATTTGAATTCGAATCTGATGCTATAAATAGAACAAATTATAATGGTTCTAGGTGCGAAGAGACTTGTTATGCCATGCATATTTTGATGTTTTGTTTACCTATTTCTTGTAGCTGTCTGGCTAGTTTGCACATGGAAATGCAATGAAGAAATTCTAATATATAACACATTGAAGCCACATCTTAACAAGATGGTGCTTATTTTATGTATTATTATGCATCCATGACTAGCCAGATTATGTGTGTATTTAAATATGTTTTCTCCCTGGGGATTCTTTTTCATTGTTTTAACAGCTAGCACTTTTGAATAGCATCTTGAATTCTTGATAGAGATATCAGGTCCTATTAAGCATCTTAGATTACAACACTTTCAATGTAAATTAGTTTCAAAAGAATATGTGTGTAGTTCCTACTTCACCTGAGTAATTCTGACCGGGCCAACCTGGCCAGTCGGCCTAGCCCCAATTATTTGGTACGGCAGCAGCGTAGAGCAGGACAAGCCAAACTGGGATTCACTTGGTTGCATTTCTTCCTTTTCTTCCTTATCTTTTTGTTATAATGTTCTGGTGCCATTTTTGGATATTTAATTAATTTATTGTGACATGAACATGCAGGTTAGATCAATGGGATGTGGTTTGCTGGATAGCATTTATGATGTAATCCATGTCTTTAGTGAGAATAAATTGTTATCAAGTCCTATTCCTAACACAACCACTGAGATTATGGAAGTTGAGCCCCCAAGTAAAGAGAATGTTAAATGTATTGCTAAAGGAACCAGTGATAGCAATAAGGGCAACGAGCCTGGACACAGTACTCCCCCCTCTCTCTCTCACACACACACGTGTTTATCTCAATTGTTCTTGACTTCTTGGCACTCATTCTGTGAGACGGAATTGGAACCAATGCTTCCATTGTGAATGCCCCCTTCGTCACATTTGTCATTTATTTGTGGCGTGCGTGCACACATGTTTGTCTCAATTGTTCTTGGCACTCATTCTGTGATACGGAATTGGAACCAATTCTTCCATTGTGATTCAATGCCCCCTTCTTCACATTTGTCATTTGTTTGCGCAGGTGTCACAACTGATGATGTCATCAAGAGAATTACTGAATATTTTGAGTCCAACAGTGGATTGTCTGGGGCTTTGCAAGTGGGCAAATCTATATCCCTGAGGACACTACATGATTGTGAAACATGGGTAACTATGCAATTTTCAGCCAATCAATTTAGTGCTCTTAGCCATGGGACTTTCCTTGAGTTTTTGGAAAAACATGGTCATCACTTTCCCCCAAAGTTGAGTAGTTTCTTGAAGGGGGGGAACTCTGATTCTTCGCCTCTGGAAGTTTCTGTACTGCAGCAACAAATTGAAGTTTTACTCTGCCAAGCCGAGGGTAACTGGCTGGAAGATGGTGACTTTTCAGAGGATAGTTTCGTTATGCTTCTCCAAAGGCAGTTCCCAACACTTAGCCTTGATATTGTGCAAAACAAATCCTTGGAAGGACTTGTTGGTTCTATTGAGAGGCAGAGAAAAGGCATACAAACAAATAACCTCACGTTTTCTATCTCTTTGTTGGAGAAACGGTGGTCTGGAATTTTGCTAGGTAACCACAATAATGTTGATGGGCTGAGGAACGATGTTATTCAACAATCTTATTATTCTGGAACAGTTTGCTCACGAGAAGCAATCAACTATTTACTTAAGGCTCCAATGTTGTCAGATCTGCTTCTTTGGTCACATTGGGATCTGCTGTTTGCTCCTTCACTGGGTTCGTTCATGCACTGGTTGCTGAATACAGGTCCAATTCAAGATCTAGCTTGCATTGTAACAACAGATGGTAGGTTTATTAGAGTAGATCCATCAGCCACGGTTGACCAATTTTTAGAAGCCATTATTCAACGTTCACCATTTCAAGTGGCAGTGAAGCTGCTTTCGTTGCTACATATTTATAAGGGTTCTACTAACACTCCAATTTCCTTGCTGAAGTGTTATGCACAACGAGCAATAGATATCATAATGAACAACAACAATGATTTGATCAACACTAATTCTGAAGGCAAAACATTTATGCCTGACGAACCCCATAATCCAAGTGCTGAACGTGACTGCTCTACTCATGTTGTTGGTTGTTTTCGAGAAAGCTCCCAGCTGTCTTGTGCAAGAAACATTAGGTCTAATATCTTATCAAACATCAACGGCACTGTTCATTTGATTGCCAAATTTATACTTGATTGTCTTGGTCATCTACCTTCTGAATTTCGGAGTCTTGCAGCAGATATACTATTGGCAGGACTCCGAACTATTACCAGGGATTGCTATTCAGCCATGTTGCATGAAGCCATTGAAACTTGGCAGCGTTGCATGCTTCATGATATTGGGTTGTCATGTGGAGTTGCAGAATGGGTTGAAGATCGTCGTGTGTTCTGTTTAACTGAAGAAGTTCATGCAAAGACAGAAATGCATTCTTCTTCTACGCATACATTAGCTGCATCTGAAGGAGCTACACATGAAAACTCAAACATGCTTTTTGCTAATGATGTTGATATGATGAATGAGAGAAGTAAATCATTTGCTGGCATGAATGATCAAGCTGTTGCTATAAATAACAAAAAACAAAACTTGTTAAGTTCGGTTGGGACCAAGGTCGATATTGCAGAATTACATAACAACAAATCTTCCATAATGGGAGAAATGAATCTTGAGGAAGCAGCTCTAGTTATTGAGACTATACGCCGTGAAGAGTTTGGTTTGGATCGGGCACTAAGTTACACTGAGAATAGTTTGTTGAAGAAGCAGCATGCTCGACTCGGCAGAGCACTGCATTGTCTTTCACAAGAACTATACTCTCAGGATTCTCACCTACTTCTTGAGCTGGTAAGCTTCACTGTGCGCACTTCATTTTCTTTTGTGTGCTTGGGAGGATGTTTGTGTGGGAAATTGGAATTTTTTTCTTCTGACATTGGTCTAATCTACATCAGGTACAGAATGCTGATGATAATACTTATCTTGAGGATGTCGAACCAACATTAGCATTCGTTCTTCAGGAGAATGGTATTGTTGTTCTCAACAATGAGAGAGGTTTCTCTGCTGAGAACATTAGAGCACTTTGTGATATTGGTAACTCAACAAAGAAAGGATCAAACATGGGTTATATTGGAAATAAGGGCATTGGATTCAAGTCAGTATTTCGGGTAAGGCTAAAGAGAACTATTTTCCAATTAAATTATCATCTTAATGCTGTAAACTGTGCAGTTTTACTACTGCATGCCTTCTCATCTGTAGTTTCTTGGATTTCTTATTGTATCAGTCAGTCAGTTCTTTGTTTCAAAGTCTTCTACATCATGTAAGACTTTCAACTTATTTGGGGAATGAATACCATTTTAATTTTGTCGATGACATGTTTTTCAGGCAACTGATGCTCCAGAGATCCATTCAAATGGTTTCCATGTGAAATTTGACATTACAGAAGGTCAGATTGGCTTTGTATTGCCAACTGTGGTTCCACCTTACAGTGCCAGTTCTGTAAGTAGAATGTTATCTGTTGAAGATGACAATGACGCTTGTTCCTTCTGGAACACTTGCATTGTACTTCCCTTCAAATCAAAATTCAGGGAGGGCACTGGTATGTGCTCCATTGCATCCATGTTTTCAGATCTCCACCCATCTCTGCTCCTTTTCCTTCACCGACTTAAATGCATCAAGTATAAGAATGTGCTGAATGGCACGCTGCTGGTTATGAGAAGGAAGGCTCTTGGTGATGGCATTGTGAGAATCTCACATGGGAATGAGATAATGAGTTGGTTGGTAGTTGGTAGGAAGTTACAGGGCACAATTATACGCCATGATGTGTGCACTACAGAGATAGCTGTGGCATTTACTTTGCAGGAGACTGAGGAAGGAGAGTATGAGCCTTACTTGAAACAACAACCCGTGTTTGCTTTTCTTCCTCTAAGGAACTACGGCCTTAAATTCATCCTTCAAGGAGATTTTGTTTTACCTTCTTCCAGAGAGGAAGTGGATGCAGATAGTGCATGGAATCAATGGTTGTTGTCTGAATTCCCTTCTCTGTTTGTCAGTGCGCAAGAATCCTTTTGTGTTCTTCCTTGCTTCAAGAGGTGCCCTGGAAAGGCTGTCACAGCCTTCATGAGTTTTGTTCCTCTAGCGGGTGAAGTTCATGGATTCTTTTGTCAGCTTCCTCACTTGATCCTTTGCAAGTTGCGTCTAACCCGCTGCATGGTTCTGGAGGCCTCTAGTTTGCAATGGGTCTACCCGTGCAATACACTCAGGGGTTGGGATGAACAGACTAGGATGCTATTTTCAGATGACTTACTTCATGAGCATCTTGGTCTTGGGTATCTATCGAAGGATATCATTATATCTGATACATTATCAAGGGCCCTAGGTATCCATGAACATGGACCAAAAGTTTTCATTGATATCATGTCATCTATTTGCCGAACTGATGGTTGTATTGAGTCACTGGGGCTGGAATGGATATGTGCTTGGTTTGTTACACTTCATTTAGCGTTGTTGTCTCATTCTTCTCGAAATCTTCCCATAACAACAAGCCTCGAAGGTGATCTTTTATGTGCTCTCAGGAAAATACCATGTATCCCACTTTCAGATGGTTCATTTAGCTCTGTAGCAGATGGACCTATATGGTTGCCTTATGATATTCTCAATTCCACACCTGACTGTAAAAGTAGCATGCAGAATTTTCCAGTTCTATATAGTAACCTTCGAATTGTAAGTCCTGACCTTATCTCTGTGTCCTGTAAAAATAAATACCTCATGGAAGAAATGAGAACAAATGACCCAATGGACATTCTTCTGAAAACCGGGGTGCAGAAGTTGTCTGGACATGACATTATCAAAAATCACATCCTGGTGTCCTTGTCTAACGGTACAGATGCTAATATGGCCAATAAAATGATGATAGAGTACATGAGTTTTATAATGCTTCATCTTCAGTCTTCTTGTACAAGCTGTAACTTTGAAAAAGAAGAGATAATGTCGGAACTAAGGAGGAGGCCTATCTTACTTACAAGCCATGGCTACAAGTGCCCAGCTGATGAACCGATTCACTTCAGTAAGGAATACGGAAATTCTGTGGACATAAGCAAGCTACTTCATAATGTAGAAATCAAATGGGCTGAACTTGATAGTTGTTATTTGATGAATCATGGTTCAGATTCGTTACCATTTGAAATGAAGAAATGGAGGCAATTTTTTGAGGAGATGGGTGTGACTGATTTTGTGCAGGTAGTGAAAGTTGAGAAAAAAATATCGCAAGTTGATTCTTTTCTAGCTGGAAGACTTTCTCAAGGTGATATTTCTGAAACAATCTGCACTGTGTATGACTGGGACTCACCAGAATTGACTAGTATTTTATCAACATTTTCTTCAAAAAGATGTCGAGAAAATTGTGTATATCTTCTAGAAGTTCTTGACAAATTCTGGGATGATTATTATAATGCAAAAGCTAGGAGTCTCACAAATGTGACACACTGTGGTGAAAACAAAACAGTCGAGTCGTCCTTTATGAACTCTATCCGGAGCTTCAAATGGATAGCATCAAGTATGGATGAGGACCTTCATTATGCAACAGATTTATTCCATGATTTTGAAGATGTGCGGTCCCTTCTTGGTAGTGTGGCCCCATATGCTGTACCACAGGTTAGTAGTTTATCTATACCAACCTTCCTGTAAAAAAAAGTTTATCCTTAGCAATTTGTACCGCCATGTCCTAAAAATACAAACCTTGCACTGCCGTTTACCTTAGACACATCACCCATTCCTATGAAACAGGTATCCAGCAGATCACTTGTGAAGGACATTGGATTCAAAACAAAGGTCTCCCACAGTGATGCTTTGATGATTCTGAATTCCTGGATAGCTACACAGGTTCCTTTTAGTGCAAGGTACTTAGTTTCTCCATCTATATTTGAATCATAGAAAAATTATGTGATCTGCAATTTTAGAGTGCAACGTAACAATGTAAAGATGACTAATTAAACATTTCCAGACTCCATCTATATTCTATATGTGTGGTCTGCAGTCTTAGAACGTGCGATATCTCTGTATAAAACACTAAAATAAACATTTCCAGATATTCAATCTTTTCTCCTTCCTTTTGTCAATATAACTTGGCCAATGGGTTGACCTGCCTTTTCTTCAGTATGGACCAGATGTGCAAATTCTATACCTTCATGTCAGAAGGTGTGGCTGATGCAAAGATTGACATTAAACGGGAGTTTCTGTCATGCTCCTCCATATTTATACCATTATGCCGTCCTCGATTTAGTGAGGTTGTTCCTGGCAATTTTTTGTCTCCAAAAGACCTCTATTGGCACGACCCAACAGGCTGTTCTGAAATGACAGAGGAATTCATTTCTACAAGGAAGACAAGCATGTTCCCGAGAAGAATGCTGTCTGCAGCCTATCCAAGCCTTTGTGAATTCTTTACCGAGGTTTGTGGTGTACCAAAGGTTCCAATGACATCTGATTATGTTGAGATACTATTACGGCTATCGAATGCTGCATTGCCTTCACAAGTATCCAGTCAGGCAAGTTGCTTGTATGCATGAAGCACCTAAAATTATGTATTTTTTCGTTTGTCATTGGCAAACTTACCAAGGTAGCAACTGGCTGTATTTTAGTACTTTAGTAGTTCAGTGCTATGTAGGTATTTTCCAGCTAATTATGATTTTAATCATTCTGAATTTCAAATACAATAAAGTTCTGCCTGTTGGATCTTGTAAGGCTATCTCCTTTAAGTTTTTAACTCTCGATTTCACGTTCTATATAGGTCTTTCGTGTATTTGTGAGATGGGCTAATGATCTCCATTCTGCGAGTGACAAGATGAACGATATATTGTTCTTGAAAGAATCTCTTCAAAAATTGGAGACAACAATATTGCCAACCTTGGTTGATAAATGGGTCTCTCTCCATCCTTCTTTTGGCCTTGTTTGCTGGGTAGATGATGATGAGTTGAAGCAGCACTTTAAGAACTACAGTGATGTTGACTTCATACAATTTGGGGAACTTTCTTACGAAGACAAGCAAATGTTGTATGGAAGAGTTGCTGTGTTGATGAAAAACTTAGGTATCCCGGCACTTTCTAAGGTAATAGAAATCTTGTTTTGAGTTACCGTTATTGACCTTTTTCTTCTGCTTTGAGCCAAGTTCTCATGCAGGAAAAGCTAACTCGAAAATTGTGCAAAGTAACACAGAAAAAAAAACTAAATAAAGTTTGGCATGTGCTATAGCTTGGATGAAAATCATGCTCCAAATCAATCTCCATTAGGAGAAAAAAAAAGTAAAGCCAGCAGAAGAGGGAATGACGTAATAAATGAAATAAAGTGACTGTGTTACAAGCGAGTTCTTCATGCACTTCACATATTTTTCTCTACCATCCACTGATCCTACAAGTGGGCAAGTAGTGAGAAATGGAGAAATGTGAAGGTGGTGGAATCTTGAAAAAAATTGTAGTTCAAAAAACTTCTTTGGGTGATGTTGAGTTTACCATGGTTGTCAAAATTGACTGCAAGCAGCCAAGCACAACATTTATGAGTTTACTCAGATCTGTTAGTAATTGGCTAATAGCATCTGAATGTTTGTGTTGTGGTAGAATGCTGTACCATTCTTAAATCTAACACATTATATTTAGAGTATATGGCCTCTGTTACCTATTATGCAACTATACAAATGCATATTTATTAGTTATTTAATTAAACCTCAAATGCTGAGCCCAAGCAAAGGAAGTAGGAACTTACATATTGAAGTTAATTGGCAATAAATAATCTCCATCTTCTGTTTGGGTTTCATCAACCTTTGTTGATTTTACATAGGTTGTGTATCGTGAAGCAATATTTTATGGTACAGCGGACAACAGAGAGAAGGCCACTCTAATTTGTTGGCTTTTACCATATATGCAACGTTATATCTATAAGATGCATAGAGATACTTATATGACCTTTCAGCAAAATGAGATCGTGAAGCTTAGCAATCTTCAAGTTATTGTTGTTGAGAAGTTATTCCACAAGTATATGCTGAAAGGACATGAGAGTTCTTGTAAGAAAAGATTCAAATGCCATTGTCTTTTGCAGGTTAGTGTCTTACCTTTCTTCTGCCATTATAGACATAGTAACTAGTAAGGAATTACCTGCTTGCCATTAGTCTCTTGTTTCCCAAGCTTGTCTGCATTTCTTGTAAAGGAAAGATGGAAGCAGGTTTCAAATTCCAGATTTGCAAAAAAATCCCAGACCACAGCCGGTACCGGCTCCACTGGGAACCCGTTTTTTTTGCAGGAATTTGACTGGTTCCTGGCCGATTCCCACCCGTAATTACTGTTAATTGGTTTGCATTCACATTTTATATTTAAATTTGAATGTTTCCGCGCCGGGATTTGTTTTCCCGGTGCCCACCGGGAAAACCTTTTACCGGTGGTAACTGGTGGCTGGTTACCCGCCTGGATTTGGAACCCTGGATGGAAGATTTCTTGCTTAGTTAGATGGTTTGTTCTCAGGTCCCTTGTGTTAGCACTGAATATAGTGATATACTTTGCAATTACATCCAAATAATGTTACATTGCTATAATTTCCGGTTACCAACCATTTATTGTTTGCTTTAAACCTGTTTGCTAGCATTATTTATCGACTTTCTTATCTTCTGTGTAAGCTTCACACCTCTTGAAGTTTCTGTGACAAATGCATGCATGATGTACTCAACAGTAAAACTTTGCTCTGCTTAAGTTATCTCCCATTATTTTAAAAATTCATCCGATCTGTCGCTGATTTTTCAGGGAAATAGTCTGTATGCTACGCAAGAAGCTGATTTGCATTCAGTGTTTCTTGAACTTTCTAGACTTTTCTTTGATGGATCCCCTGATCTGCACTTTGCAAACTTTCTACACATGGTCAAAACCATGGCAGATTCTGGCACCACTGTTGAACAAATAGAGTCTTTTATCGTTAATAATCAGAATGTGCCCGAGTTGCCTGAACAGGAAGCTGTTTGGTCCTTTTCTTCCTTGTTTGCAGCCGACCAAGATGTAGATTCCCAAACGGTTGAATTCCGACCTGCATGTGAATTTAATATTCCCAGGCATCAGAGGACACCGGGAATTGTTTCAAGTTGGCCGCCTACCAACTGGAAAACAGCCCCGGATTTTACAACATGTCACAGAAACCAGCATGGACTCATGCAAGAGACAAAGGTGAATGATGTTGGACCTTTGTTGGACTTAACCAAGCCTGTTGAGTGTGGACACACAGAAGATACTTGGGTTCCTGTTGAGCTCGAAGGGGATTGGATTATAAAAGCGGATTTAAGTACAGAAAATACATTACTTGCAGAAAGTACAGTGGCAACCGGCGATGAGCCTCAGATGGTGATGTCTGTTGACTCTTCCAGTGCACCTGCTTATTTGGACTTGGAGACTGGAAGTTCAGCAAGTCCAGTTGCTGATGCTGAGTTAACATACTTCAATGATAAACCGACCAATGTTTCAGAAGAGAGGGATAGGCTCTGTATAGGGGCTCCACATGCAAGCCAGTACAGAACTGGCAGGCTTGGTGAAGCTGTAGCCCACAAATATTTTGTTGAGCAGCTAGGATCCAATAATGTCAGGTGGGTAAATGAAGAAAGTGAAACCGGACTGCCTTATGATCTTGTTATCACTCGCAAAGAGGGTTTCACAGAGTATGTAGAGGTGAAGGCAACTGTATCTTCAAAGAGAGATTGGTTCTACATCACATTCAGGGAATGGCAGTTTGCATCGGAGAAAGGGGATTCATTTAGCATCGCCCATGTTGTGTTGTCGGGTTCAAAGAAAGCAAGTATTTTAATGTTTAAAAATCCACACAAGCTTTGTCAGCAGAAAGAATTACAACTTGCTCTGTTGGTGTCGAGACAGCATAAAAGCTCATCGGCGGCAACGTAGACAAATGCCAGTTATATTGAAGCTAACACTGATGACCATCTGCGGATTGAATAATTGTTTTGACGTGTCAGTAGAAATGAGTGAGATGTGCATCTTTAATGAAGCCTTTTCTATATCGATATGAAAGATGCTTTCGCTGATCCAACCTACGATATCTCTCTTTTGTTTTGGAAGGGAGATTTGCTAAGCTTACGAGATTACGAGCATAGCGTTCGGTTTGCATAGTAAGCACATCTGTGCTTCCTGGAGAAATGATCTCCAGTGATGGTTCTTGGTCATGTCACAGGCCGTCTACTCTTGTCTGCAAGACTGCAACTATGCATAACTGATTTGTAACTGTAGTATTTTTTGGAACGGATGTTACTGTAGTTATAATAGTTGGTATATATCCGACCTTGTTCTCTTTGGTTGGTGGTGGCTGAACGTGCTTGATGATAAAAATTCTACATAAATAAAATGTCATTAATTCGATGTTACCATGTGCTATCGGTTAATAGTAATACTGGAATGAGCCCATATGCACCGCCCGAGTCCCCAGCGGTGGATCCGAATCGTCTACAGTGTTGCAGAGAAGCATGGCGGTGGATAGCGTTTGCTCAGAGATGGACCGGATCCTGCGACGTTGTCGAGACGGGTTAGGGAGTCACATCGTGAATTTACCACTAAGCATAATCCCAGTCAGCCCAACTGGCTACAGCATAGCGCAAGATGAGCCCCAGTTGAAGAACGCAGAGCATCCACTCCTCCCGAATTTTGTGATTCCAATTCGGTGGCCGCGTAGAGCGATTGGACAATCACGATTTGTGGATTACTGCCGTAGCAACGCAGCTGCATATCGCTGGTGCTAACCGTTGGCAGCAACGCCCTGTGTTGCGTCGCCCGCGTGTGCATAGAAATGTGCACCGCGAACGGTCGATACGGAACGCGGAAGCGAGCTTTGTTGGCTGTCTCATGGCCCCAGCACGCACGCAAATCTCCCTAAACCCTAAACTCCCACGCCGCCCGCGCGCGATTGTTCCGCCGTTTTCGCGTGGTTGCCGCTAGTTTGAGCACATCCAGCTCCCTCGCACGGTCAAAACCGAAAATAGTACTGCAGAGCCGCGCGAAGATGACATGTAGTCAAGTCTGTCCAGAGGCACAGACCAGGCAAGTCCGGTCCACGGCCACACACACGTGTCATCAACATTTCATGAGAAGTTCGTTGGTCGTCATCATTTCATGTAAAGTTATAGAATAAAATTTAAAAATTAAAATTAACGAAAATTCGAATAAAATTTGAGAGACTTCACGATGTAATTTGTGAATTACATGATACACATGATTTGATTACGTGCTTTAGAAATAACAATATGAACGAATCAACAAACCGGAAAACACCTACGATACACGCGTGGTTTTTTTGAAATCTTAAAAAGGAGGTTCGAAATCAGTCTTGATAGCCCATCGGTCCCTTCCCCTTGTCTTCCGACCACCCGCAGCGGCGGTCAGTCTCGAAGGCAACCCTGTTATGCGAGACGGGCTGAAAGATTAAATGGTGTTAACAGAACGTAAGACGAAACCAATAACCAGGATGCAAATTGAACATCATTTACCTCTTCGATTCGGAGTGTGCCAGAGCGATGGGGAGTGCTAGAACGACTGTGTACTATCTTGAGCATAAGAGCATCCCCCTTGTCGACCGGTGCCTCTTCAATAGGGTCGGGTACATAAGGTTTCCATCGTTCGAATGTTTTAGCTCGTTTTGCATAGTTCAACATGTACTTCTGCTCGATGAACACCCTATCGTACATGTTTGGGCCGTCGATTCATTAGAAGAAGTTGCAACACATCTCGGGTTACCATTATACGCGGATGAAGTTAGAGATATGTAGAATGTAACGTAAGATGTGAAAAATCAATGTGTGAGTAAGATTCACTTAAGAGGGTGTTTCTGCATGTATAGTACGCTTGGACGGCGGTCGCCGGGTGTATGAACTGAATGCTTTTCGCGGTTCTTCGCACACACATTGCATGCGGGGAATAGTGAGAAACCGGGACAGCCGAAAGCACGGATTTTCGTTCGAAACTTGAAAAAAAATCACACGAGGGGGCATTCATGCCTCTAGGGTCAGACTTGGCTACGTAACGCATCTGCGCAGCTCTACAGTACCATTTTTGGTTTTGATAGTGCGAGAGGACTAGATTTGGTAAAACACACGTCAACCGTGCCAAAGCACCCCGCGCGCTTACGAGAGACATCCGGCGCCGGCACGCGCATCATCACTCTCTCCGCCTCACCGGGTCGTACCTGTCACGCGGAAGCGGAACGCGCGGGAGAGCTCCATTGCGTTCAAACCAAACCAACCTACCAGACCACCGTCCACCGCTTCCGAACGCTCCCCGACCTAACGCGACGCCAACGACCCAGTGCGTCCACGCCACCGCGCGCGGTCTCCCTCCCTCCCGGGTCACTCGCCACACGTCGCGTCGGTGGTGTGGTGTGGCGTTTGGGTTGGGTTGGAGGGGGTGGACTCGCTCGCTCCTTGACCTTGCCGCGTCTTCCGTCTCCGCGTCGTCCAAACTTGCAAATCCACGCACGCTCCATCGCTCTGCGTGCGCGAACACCCGTATCGTATCATCCACCCAGAGGCAACCACGCTACGCAGCCAAACAGATACAGGACTCTGTGTTTAATTTCTCGGAGAGAAACCAGCCGTGTGTAGCATCAAGCAGTTCAACTAATTCGAGCCATACTGAACATTACATCCAGATAATTAACTCGCCCTGGTTCCTGGTTGAATTGATACCGGAAAATCCCACAACGGCAGGAGGGCGATCAGACGGGGTAATGCGCGCATATGTGTCACGCCGGAATATTCAAGTTCGCTGATAGGCAAAAAACTGGGGGAAGCAAGCCGTTACGCGCTGTCAGCTGCCGTCGGGTCAAAATCGCCAATCCTGCCCTGCCTCCCCACCACCGCAACGGTCCACTTCATCATTACTCCCGTAAATAACTAGCCCTGCCCCGTGCCGCGTCCCAAACGGCTACCGCTTCACGAAATCACGAGTCACTCGTTCCGCTTCGCCGATCGCCCCCGGCCAACTCCCCACCGCACCGCTATGCCGCCCAAGCGCGCGTGCCGCCTTGCGCTCCTCGCCGCCGCGGCCGCCTACCTCCTCTTCCTCCTCCTCTTCGAGCTCCCTTCCGTCTCCCTCTCACCCGCATCCGCCGCCACCACACACCGCCCGCGCCGCCGCGAGCTCGAGGCCTCCTCGCTCCCCTCCTCCCCGCTCCGCCCCCACAAGCGCACCTTCCGCTCACCTGCCCGCCGCTCTCCTCTCGCTCTCTCGTCCATCCGCTTCCGTCGCCCCAACTCTTCCTCCATTGACGCCTCCGCCTCCTCCGCCTTCGCCGCCGCCGCCCCCCTCCTATCTCATATCCTCTCCGCTCCCGCTTCCCCCTCCTTCTCTCCCTCTCCCTCTCCGTCCACCACCGCGTCCTGCCCCGCGACGATCTCGGTGCCGAGAGACCGGCTCACGAGCAGCAGTAATGGCAGGGGCGTGACGGTGGAGCTGCCGTGCGGGATGGGGGTGGGGTCGCACGTGACGGTGGTGGCCCGGCCGCGGGCCGCGAGGCCGGAGCGCGACCCTAGGGTCGCGGAGAGGAGGGAGGGTGAGGCGTCGCAGTTCATGGTGGAGCTGCTGGGGACCAAGGCCGTGCAGGGGGAGGAGCCGCCCAGGATACTGCACTTCAACCCAAGGATCCGCGGGGATTTCAGCGGCCGCCCCGTGATCGAGCTCAACACTTGCTACCGGATGCAGTGGGCGCAGCCGCAGCGGTGCGAGGGGTGGCCGTCGCGGCCGGACGAGGAGGCCGGTGAGTTTGATGCCTCATTTTGAGGTGTGTCTTGTCGTTGGGTAGGAATTTGTAGGAAGCTTCTTGTTAGAAAAAGGCTTCAACTTGGAAGCTGTTTGTTCAATTCATCCAAAAAGAGAAGGATTTCTTTTCCTTAAAAAATGTAGCTAGAAAAGTTGCATTGCTAAATTGGCCTGCGATTTAATGTGAATTTAACATATTGTTTTGGTATTTCAGTTGATGGGGCACTGAAATGTGAGAAATGGATTCAGGATGATGACAGCAAGTCGGAGGAGTCAAAGATGAAATGGTGGTTGAACCGTTTGATCGGTAGGCCCAATATGGTGTCTGTCGAATGGCCATACCCATTTGCACAGGGCAAGCTGTTTGTTTTAATTATTACAGCTGGTTTGGAAGGCTACCATGTCAATGTTGATGGGCGCCATGTTGCGTCGTTCCCTTACCGCACTGTAAGTTTGTTACATATGATGCCTCGTAGAGATTGCTCGTCAGTTTCCTATGCTATCATAAAATTTGATTATCTAATGGTGGTCAATTGTTGGTTTAACAGGGTTACAGTCTTGAGGATGCAACAGGCTTGTCTTTGAACGGAGACCTTGATATTGAGTCGATTTTTGCTGGTTATTTGCCCAATTCACATCCTAGCTTCGCTCCTCAGAGATACCTTGAAATGTCTGAACAGTGGAAGGCCTCACCACTGCCAACTGAACCTGTTGAGCTTTTCATTGGCATTCTTTCTGCAGCCAACCATTTTGCTGAGCGTATGGCTGTTCGGAAGTCATGGATGATTGCTACAAGGAAATCACCTAATATTGTTGCTCGGTTCTTCGTCGCTCTGGTGGGTACTTATTTGACGACTGAACTTTTTAAGATATTATCTGCCTTCTGCAAATTCTAACCAATTAAGCACCTTCACAGAATGGGGAAAAAGAGGTCAACAAAGAGCTGAAAAAGGAGGCAGAATTCTTTGGTGACATTGTTGTAGTGCCTTTCATCGATAGCTATGACCTTGTTGTTTTAAAGACTATTGCCATTGCTGAGTACGGGGTAATCAATTGTATTTTCATTTTAGTGAACTAATACATCTTAAACTGTTCTACGGTGCTTCACATAGATCCTCATGTTAACCTTATCTATTTTGTAGGTGCGAGTTGTTCCAGCAAAATACATAATGAAATGCGATGATGATACATTCGTTAGAATTGACTTGGTGTTGGATCAAGTGAAGAAAATACAGAGTGGGGGAAGCTTGTATGTGGGAAATATAAACTACTACCACAGACCTTTACGATCTGGAAAGTGGGCTGTAACATATGAGGTAAGATGCAATTTCCTTTGTAATTACAGAACCACTCTGTAGAATGGTGGTCCTTAAAAGAACTTAAAGAATCATTGTGTGTTGCGTCATGCAATTTCCTGCATTGGTGGAACTTTCATTATTCAGCATATTGCTGCTTCATAGAGCCATCATATCTTTGTTCATTCCCTTTTTCAGTCTTATGTCATCATGTTTTAGTGCAGTCATGTTAGTTTCTGCCTTTCTTAAAGCAAGGGTTTACCTCGTAGCTGGAACTATGACTTGCCTGCAAATTATTGATCGTCATTCAAACACGAATATTGTAGGGTGTTATGTTTTATAAAACCTCACATTGGTATTAATTGTTATATTCAAACACACACTTTGAAATGGTGTGTGTGATGCAATTTTCCTGCTCCTTTCAGGAATGGCAAGAGGAAGTATACCCACCTTATGCTAATGGACCTGGCTATGTGATTTCATCAGACATTGCTCAGTATATTGTATCTGAGTTTGACAATCAGACACTAAGAGTAAGTTAGCATCTCATCTATCCCAGGTCAACGAATATTGAAATGGTGTGTTTTGTTTAAGACTTTTTTCTTGATGCAGCTGTTCAAGATGGAAGACGTGAGTATGGGCATGTGGATTGAGAAGTTCAACTACACTCGTCAGCCAGTGGAGTATTTGCATGATGTCAGGTTCTACCAGTCTGGTTGTTTTGATGGCTACTACACCGCTCACTATCAGTCCCCACAACACATGATTTGTTTGTGGAGAAAGTTGCAATCTGGGAGCGCTCAATGCTGCAACGTCAGATAAAAATGACTAGAAGACAGCGCTGTGGAGGGCAGAGATGATAATTATGCACGCTGACAAGAGCAGCTCGTATTTGGCATCATTAACATTCATCAGCAAGGATGAGTTTGGGAGGCACCATTCGTTCATTCTTTTGGTCAGTGGCTGATTGAGCTGCTGATGCTAATTGATGTGCATGTGTCAATTTTTTTGACCTAGGTTGTTGATATTCGTATCAGTTGTATACCGGCAGTATATGTATATATAAGGTATTCTGAGTCGTCATCTTGGGCGTTCAGAGCATGTGGCATCAAAATTTCTGCTAGTCGTTGGCTGCTGAAATTTTTCGCGTATGTCGTGCAAGCATGTTTACTGATAAGTGATAAACTGATAACTTCGGTTGTTTGCTGGTCGCTCTTGAGTATTGTCAATTCATAAACCATAACGTACACTGTTCCATTTCTGTCATCCATTTATCTGGCATTTGTTTCGACAATAGCACATTAGTAGCATGCTAGCCCTCACTCGGATTTTGTTATGAACTGCTCCACATTGGCGATAGGACAAACCACTACTGAGCTTGGCAGGGTCAAGGAAGCCACTGCCCAAAACTTGGATGAAGTCATGCCAAGAATGGCGACTCAGTCTGCAGCACAGACTAAGACTTACGACGAACAAATCAGGCTGACCGACTTAGCCTGCAGCACAACCAGTGCGCCCCTCCGAGATGGACTGGAGGAGACCACCAGCAGGGTCAGGGACGACGTCGCGCACGAACAACGGCGGCCGGTGCGCGTGGACGGCCGCTACCTAGGCTATGCCGGGCAGGGGACGGACGGCGGCAGCCGCGCGGGCGTGGTGGGCGCAGCGCGATGCAAGGACGGTGGTTCCGGGCACGCGGCGCGGCGCGGCCCGGCTACGTGACGGCGTACACGAACCTGTGGCGACGCGTGCCCTGCCTTGCCTTACAGGCGTGGCCGCCGTCCCGCCTGCCGCATTTCGAAGCCGAGGCTAACGGTTTGAATTACGAGCATCGCCGCCGTCCGCAGCAGTTGTGCGCCGTACGTCCCCGCCTCTCCACCTGACGGTTTGGCGGTGATTGAAGAGAAGAGCTTGATGTACGGTGCCTCGAACTGCAAGTACTACATACTGAAATGAAATGTTGCTTCCCTCAACAGAAAAGAAAAAGAAAAAGAAATGAAATGTTGGTATGAACTTTACTCCCCCTGTCACCAAACGATCGGACTTCGGGCCTATTTTTTCAACGGAAGCGTTGATTTTTTTTCCCCGTTAGTATCGTACGCTTGTTGCAAAAATCCAAACAAGGTGCTACAGTAGCTCAATCCTGTTAACATGTTGCTGTAGATGTTTGAAAATGTATGGTACTGCAGTATCCTGTTTGAAATGACACACCAAGCATCCGATTGCTTATCTAAGGAGGGAAAATTTTGTTCCTGCTACGCAAAATATGTGCAAATTCGGTTCTGTTATCGGAAATATGATTATCTCATTTTTGCCATTTTTCTGTCAGTGCATATTTTATTTTTGTCACTCCGTCCAAGCCAACAGGGTTTGATCATAAAAAATTATGGAGAAAACCCCAAAAAAAAAACTAGAAAAACATGGAAAAACATAAAAACACACACACACACAAGCCACTTGCACCGGCTCAAGACACTTTTGAACAATTTTGTTTTTTAACACACTAATAAAATTTCTCATAAAATTTACACTAAGAAAAATGTTTTAATCTTCCTCAACTTTACAGAGAATTGATAAAATTTGCTAGATATGAAACTTTTGTGCACTTTTATTTTTTTCAAAACATTTTCCTTAGTGTAATTTTTTGACAAATTTTATTAGTGTATTAAAAAAACAAAATTGTTCAAAATTTATCCTTGAATATTGCTATATTTTTTTCTCTATTTTTCTTGTGTTTTTCTCTAGTTTTTCTATGATTTTCTAGTATTTAAAAATGCACAGAAGTTTGACTACATCCAGGAGTGTTGTTTGTCAAGTCGTCCGATTGTCATTGGCAAGGTCGGTCGATCATTGCATGGGCGAGCGACAACAATGCAGGTCGGCCGGACCACCCCTAAGACTTGGGGCTGAAATTCCGAAGGGCGGTTTGACCACCATATGGCAAGCAATCAGACTGGCCCTATGGGTTTTTGGAGAATGGACACCAAACACTTATATGTAGACTTATTTGGTGATGTGTTTGCACTAGGTAGCACTGAAAATGGAAACTAGATCTGAAACTAGATAGAGTTTAACTGAAAAGTCGAGAGAGGGTGCTTTCTAATGATGAGAAGCGGTCAGATCAGGCACACCATGGCGGTCATATCAGTGCCCTGTTACCAGTGGGCACGGCCAAACCGACCGTGGCGTGTTCAGTGCATATTGAGCTGTGTTGTGAGCTGAACTTTGGGAATTGACTTAGGGTCATGGAATTGGTGCATATTTTTTTGAGAGAAGAATTGGTGTATATATGTTGTAGGATGCATGTTTTGGCTAACGTGGATCAAGCTGCGAATAACTTGTGCCCAAAATCGATATCTTGGTCTAATATTGTGTAGGAAAGCTTGGAGTCAACTACAATGAACAACGATGATGATCGGAACCTGGTTTGGTGAAATTAAGGTCGGGTGAAGTGGTTGGTCTCAAGTAAGGTGCAAAATGGACAAGAACGAGAAATTTGGTGTAACCAGGGTTTCGAATTTTCACAGAAAATCAGTGATATCGGATTTACCAGTGGGGGCCGGTAGAAATACAAACCAGTCCTGAAAAATTGGTTTGGATGAATTTTATAAATAAAAAAACAAATTTGCTCAAATTTATTTTTTAAAATTAAAATCCAAAAAATGAAAAAAAAATTGAAAGGCCAAACCGGCCTTACCGACCACCCCCGGTAAAAAAAAAACTTACCGATGAAAAAACCCTGGGTGTAACGAGTTACATCAAGTGGCTTGAGCCGGCGCAAGTATTGAGGCAGTTCGATGGGAGCCATATGAGAGAGACTTGCCGGCATGAGAAAAATCATTGGTGAACCTATGTGTGGCGAATTATGAGATTGCTTCAAAAGATTGGACCCGGTTAACGATGGAAGGATCGAGAAGGGGCATTTTGGAATCTTCACAAAAAAACAGGTTGGTGACCTTGGAGAAACAGTGACGCGTGATGGTCAAAGGAGAAATGGTTTAGATCATGAGGAGGATAAGATCAGGAAGAGACAGATTTAAGAGCGCTAGATCGTCATATGCTTTGAGGATCATGCGTGAGTAAGAAACATGTTTGTGTGTGGGCTTAACAGGTGCTCGTTGGAGTTTCTCTCTAGTCCTAGCCTCCACCATATAAGGGGTGGTGCATGATTTGCACACCAACCACACCTAGGAACCCTAATTTGAGATTTGGTGGAAAGTGAGAAAGGAGAGGAGGCTAGGGTTTGTGAGAGAGATGTATCTAAGAGAAAATTTGTGTGATTGAGTACTCATGAGTGAGCTTGTATCCTTTGTGTTGGAGCGGATGTAAACCCTTAATTCCTCAATATCAATCCAAGCAAATTCGTGCAAAGATGATGTGTCTATTGTTCTTGCTCTCTTTTTTAAGATTTTGAGCTCTTGTGTTACAGGGAGTTTTGTCTTGGTCTTTTGTTGTGATCTAGCTTGTTAGGGTCGGTGAAAGTTGATCTAAAGTCATCTTGACCATCTTTAATTTACGAGCAAGTCTTTGGATCAAGTTTAGGTTTTTACCTAGTTTTGAATCCTCTTGCATTCAAACAAAAAAAATTATTGCAATCTTGGCCATGATTGTCAGATCTTCGATTGAAATATGTTCTTGAACTTCTTGTTAAGTTGTGTCTGAAATTTTAAGTGATTTAGTTTTGTAGATCAAAAGTTAGATTATTTTGTGAATCTGAAATCATGTTGATTTTTCTGTCAGTTGAGGAGAAGCCAGACCGCCCCTTAGCGAGGTCAAACTGCTCGAGCGATCAGAACACCCATTACATGGAGGTTAGACCTGCCGAGAGGGGGTTGATGGTTGAGATTCTTTGTTTCCGCTCAATTCTCCCGTTGTGATTTTTATACTTTTACCTTCATAGCTTTGCATAGCTATTGAAGTGAAAAAATGGATTAGAATTCCAAAAGTAAACAAGTGAGCTCCTATTCACCCCTATAGTCTCTAACACGGTCCAACGTATCACGAATCAATTCACTAAAAAATTTGATACCGTACGTTGGCGGCGGGTCTGTGAGGGCTTGTTGTCAGATGCTGAAAATTCGCGATCTGTCTTTGGGTGGGCGGAAAAGGAAATACAAATTATTAAAGGGTTCCTCCTGCAAATGTACGTAGGGTACCTTTCCCCCATCAATCTAGGCTGCCTACGTTGGATCGAACGACTATAAGAGTTCCGAATGGATAGCAAATATTATCAGCGATCCGAACGAGAGAGGGTGCCTCCTGCCGCTGGGCCCAAGGCGATGTGTTCCCATTTCCCCTGCTGACAATATGACATTCAGCCCCACATCGTGTAGGGCCCGCTTGTCGGCATGCCAGGTAGCAGGGACGGTTCCTCCTCACCGGTCGCCACCGCCGCCCGTTCGCCGGGGCTCCGCCGCGCTCCGACCCACCTTCATTCACATCCATCTCCTTCCTCACGAGACCTCATGCAGACACCCGCACGGCAGGTTCTGGTAGCCTGTCTCCTGCTCGGCCCCTCTGCCACGGTCGGTGATGGCTGAGGGGTGAGGCGGCCTGACGCAGAGGCGCTGCGTCAGTGGTCGCGCTATTCCAACCAAAGAGGTGTATTTCTGGCTTGATTTCCATGTCAAACTCATAAAGTCAAACACCTCCCAACTTGCGTTTGTTTTTTCGCAGGCTCCAGCGGCTGCCGCTCCTTTGGTTTCCGCCACCTACCCACCCCGGAGCACGCAGTGCAATGCCGTGGGCGGGCGAGTCATCATTTCATGCAATCACTCCTGCATATAAACAATGCTTGAGAGATGGCGATGGAAAAACATCAGATTGGATGTTGGAGGTAGCGGTTCCATCACAAGTTCATAGCAATGGAGATGCGTGACCTGCTCTTCTTCTTTGCTCTCCTCTCCGTCACCGCCGTCGTCCCGGTGCTCTTCTCGCGCGACAAGAAGGACGGTGCTGGTGACATCGTCATTGCGGCACCTCTGGTCAACCTGTCTCATGTCACTGTTGTCTCTTTTTTTAGATAATAGAAGAGAAAACCACTCCCGACCTCTGTATCCAAGGATACCCATAGCCCAAAGTTTATTAGAAATGCCAAAACATTCTTAACCAGACGAAACAGTAGCCCTACAAACCATAATGAAGCGGCAAAACAAAAGCCGTAAAAACAGTAAACAACCTTCTGGAAAAAAAACAATGACATAAAAATATTTCAAACATCTCGAAGCCTATTACATAGCTTCCACCCATTCTTGTTGAAAATCTCTCTTGTAATGACCTCCAATGTTTTGCTCCCAGTAATCAAGGCCTCCCTCCTTCTTTGGTGTTGCAAAGCTAACAATGAGTGGATCCAATGGATACATTTGAATATAACCTTTGTTTTCCTCCAAGTTTTTATGCTTCGTCCTTCAAATGGCCTTCACCAAGGAATCCCAATCCGCTCCTACTTTGCTTGTGAGATGCCGACTCCACCTTGGCTCCTGCGCAGAATCCAGTCCGACCGTCCCCCCTTTGTTTGCCATCGTACCCATTGGCCTCCCCTTTTTCTGAACCAACGTCCACTCTGAAGCACCGGATAGCGGAACCACCGCTGCATTGTCCCTGCCGCACCAGCCAAACCACCTTTCTTAGGCATGTCCACCAGTGGTAAAAGTGCACCCTCAGACCTTCCTAGGGACGGCTTCACATCTCGGGCCAGTGGCGTGCCTGCCACCGACGAGTCCACCCCTACATATGCAACACCTGTCGGTGTTACCACTGGCTGCCACAACACTATCGCCCCTCTAGCACAGAATCCTTGATCTCCTCTCCCTGTGGTCCCACCCAATCTCTCTTTTACAACCTTCTGCTGCGAAAAAGGAGTGACACAAACGAGGCTTTTGCCAAGAACCGAATCACTAGCTGGAGGCGACGAAGTGATACCACTTGAAATCGGCCCCTTCATGACCGAATCATTTTTTGCCCTCTTAGCATCACGGTCCATCATCTCACGGTCCTTCATTTCCTCATCTTCATCCCCTCTGTTATACTTGCCGCCACTGTTATTCTGCTCATCCCCTACATTTCCTTCTCATATATTTCCATCTACGTCTTGCTCAACTTTTAAAAAATAATTCATAAACATTGTGTCCAACAACAATATCAATACTCGTAGGGATTAGAGAAGCATCAATAACCCCCACCTGCAACCGGACTAGATCTTTCTTCCTTGTACTTATCATGTCCATTTTGAGGGTAACGCCAACAATAGAACCAATGACACAAAGATTAAGGTAGTCTCTAACTTCATAAGGAACCCCAAAAACTTGCACCCAGACTGAGCGAAGCTGAAACTTTGGAGTAGGACCCGGCTTCCATTCCTCAAAACGCAACACCACCACTTGAGATTTGACTTGTATATCTCCAATCTGGACCATTCTTGCCAATTCGATCGGCGTCGGAAATTGAATCAAAAAAGCATTCTGACTAATTTCTTTCACATCTCACTGTCAATCAATCGGAATGAGTCTTCTTAACTCCCAAATGACCCTTTCAACCGACAACTGCTCATCGACAATTTGAACCACCCCCCAGTGTACCTTGTTCATCCCTTGACCTCGACGGATCTGCAGAGGGTATCATATAGAACCTCAGGCCCTTAGCCCTATACCCACAGAAATTTGCCACTGGTTTTGGCAATTTGAGCAGAGGACATCTCGGTGCCAAATGATTAGTATAGTCACAGATATCACAGTGCAACACAATTGGACAAATAGTAATGGTATATCCCTTCTCCTTGCATCTGAAGCAATACCTCTTATTTTTGTAAGCAACACCCTCCTTCGCGCGCGGCACACGATGATGAACAGACGGCCCTCCACATTCTGTTGGCACAACCACCTGAGCTGACTTCTCCGACCCTGCCACAACAGCCGCACCAGCGGATGACGTCGGAGCCATGCCCGCTGTCCCATCTGCCACCACCCGAGCCGCACCAAGTTGCCCTCTAGCACCATGCTGTGCAAACCCTCCTGCCGACGAATGAGCAAAAGCATCTTGACCATGGCGCTCTACTGCACTAGGGAACGCCGTCCCGCTCGCCGAACCAAGATGACCGGCGTTGGTACCTGCTTTGCCGTTGAAGCCAACATTTCCGCCTGTCTGGGGTAGGCCTCGTCCCACCCCAGCATTGCCCATGACACCTCCAAAACCTCCCCGGCCGGGATTCCACCGTCCCCGACCGAAGCTGCTCCGACGGCTCCCGAAGTTGCCACGTCCGCCATCCCTGCCGCCGACGAAAGATCTGCCAAAAGTTCCACCTCCACGCCCCCATTGGAACAGGCGTTCGAAGAAGGGCTTCCACGTACGTGTGTTGGCCAGGAGACGAAGAAAGAACCGAATCCCTTTCTTGCATGTTGAGGTCACGTCTCCACACATGGGCACACGCCCGTTTGATGGGAGGAATTGCCGGCCTCGTCACTGTTGTCTCTTGGAAGCCAAGGTAAGTATCGCAGAGATACTGATCAGCTGCAGCCTGCAGGTAGTAGTGCCATTAGTACATAGTGGTCATGATGTTCTGTTGAGTTATTGCATATTGTGTTGTGTTGTGCAGGATATTTCTGTACAAGGGTTTCCTTTCGGATGATGAGTACGACCACCTTGTCAAGTTGGTAAGGATTAAGCAATGACTGGCTCTTGATGGTGTGATGTGTATTCTTGAAATGCAACGGGAATTCAGTGGATCAGTGTGGAATGTTTGTGCTTTCAGGGGAAGGAGAAACTGCAGAGGTCGATGGTGGTGGACAACGTGCCCGGGAAGAGCGTCATGAGCGAGGTGCGCACCAGCTCCGGCATGTTCTTGGACAAACACCAGGTAGTAGCAATTTGCAATTTTTGCACATGTACCTAACAGTTTAAATCCTATGCTGTCACATCCTATTCTTATTTCAAAAGGTCATGTGCTTCTGAGTCCATTATAACGTCTTTTTTTCTATGAAATGAAGAATGCTGTCATTAGCACTATCGAGGAGAGAATTGCAACCTGGACCCCTTCTTCCAGAAGGTAAACTTCAGATTCTTAATTTCCTTTCAATTAGGAGACTTGCTTCTTTGTCTGTTAACAATCTAATATCTGTAACACTACTTTGTCAGAGAATGCTGAGAACATTCAGATACTCCGGTATGAGCATGGCCAAAGAGATGATCCACATTTTGATTATTTCCACGACAAAGTCAATCAACTACAGGGTGGTCACGGTTCATGTATCTATCCACGGTTGAGAAGGGAGGTGGAACTGTCTTCCCAAATGCTGAGGTATCTGATTTTATTATTGTGGGCATCCACTATTTTAAGGTTCTGAATTGTAACATTCAATCCAATTTGATGTTAGGGTGGGAGTCTCAACC